>OZ016501.1:25601404-25922682 GCA_963966595.1 Physocephala rufipes
TCTTATTTACTTTATGTGAGATAAAAACAGGCCAAAGAAAGATTAAATAGGAAAACGCTTTAGGCGCCAGGGTGTAAATATCTTACTTTATCAAAGCAACCAACATCACCAACGGCAATCGAAAGATGTGTGGAATAATCAGCAAAGCTATTGCTTCTGACATTTCGAAACCTTCATACTTTTTTTTTAAATGCATTCCAACTAGAAGTGCTCTTGATGAGATGAAACGAAAATGTGTTTGAAAGTGACCGAATTGAACTAAAAAAGCATGCTTTCTTAACCCTAGAACCACGTTAGAAAAAAATTCATAATTCCACGTTGAGTGTAGATCTCTACACTTAGAAGTTTCACCTGGAAATTTTTTAATAATTTCATCCTTTTTAAGAATGTTTTTAATTTTAATTATGTCGAATACAATTGATGCATACATTTCTGCTATGCAATGATTTACATATATTTCTTTTGCACATACAGCATAACACTTCATGGTTGTATTGGCATTTGGAATTTTTTTCCGCAATGCAAATGAAACATCTCCCTCTCTTTCTTATATTTTCAGGAACAATTCTTTTGATTTTGTCGGCTGGTTCATTTTCGCTTAGCTCAGATGATCGCTTCGAAACGGAAGCTAAAATTGCCTGTGAAGAAGATGAGCGCGGTTGCCTCTCTCTCTGCGAATCATATGAGGCCGAGCAAGAGCTAGCCCAAGTTCTTGCAAAAATAGTCGGCGTTTTGATTTTTTTTTATTTTCGTACCAATTGGGACTTTTTCTGCAATGGAAAAGAAAAATGTAGAATAAATTTCTAGAATATTTTGGTATTCTTACGTACTCGTTGTATATAATGTAAGCATTCAGTGCTGATATGTCTAACATATTAGTAAACACTGCCATTGGCCACCTGTTGGTTTTCCTTTTACAGCTATAGCCAGAAACCATTTTATCAACGGTATCCGCCTTTTGTTTTATTATAAAACTTAATAATTTCTGGTAATTTTTTATCACTGCTATCAACTTTTCCTAAATTGTGTTATGTACTCTGAAGTACAGTACACTTATTTTTTCGACCGATGTAGGAAACTAAAGTAGTGTTTGCAGTAAACGCAAAAGTCGAACTGCAAAGCTCAGACTTTTTGCAAATTAGTAATTTTGGTGGAATCGACTGCTTATTCTTCCGCAATGTTCCAACCATTGTAATTTCTTTTTCTAATAACTTCTGACCAAGTTCAAATGATGAAAAAAGTTATCCATAGTTACGTTATGGCCTTTCAGTCCCTTGACTAAATCAAGGACCACTCGTTGTCCTTGATTTTTTTCGGGAGCTGCTCCAACCGCTTTTCCAAGATATGGTTGAATATTCCACACGTAACACATTTCCGCACAAACTAGCATCCAAATTTTATTCCATATTTTTCAGGCTTTGAAGGAATATATTGACGAAATGGGCATCGACCGCGAATACCGCATAGCTGTTCGTCTACTGTAACACATTCTGATGGATTGAAATACTTTGGGAGCAACTCGCTCCATCTATCCCATAAATTTCTAATAGGAGCAATTTGTCAATCAAAAAAAGTAGCGCTTGCTGCATGAGTGTAGTTTTCTACACCTTAACGTGTGTAATGCACGTTTTTAAATATTTCAAAACTTATGATGAATTAAACATCGACATGGCTCGATTTTAGCTTATATTTAATAATTAAACAAAGTCACAAAAGCCAAGATAATAATTTTTTGTAGTTTAAAAAATATTTGTAAAATAATTTTTAAAAATGTAGTTTTCTACACCAACGTGGTTCTAGGGTTAAGAATGAATTTATAAAAAGTAATGGCATAAAATTGCGGTATATTTTCTGCAGGCACCTCAGGAGGATCGAGTCTGTAGAAGTACGAAAAGGAACGTACCGGCAAAAGTGCAGTAAGCCAAAATCAAAATTAAAGTGTATCCTCCCTTGACGACGAAAACTACTTCAGTCATCATATTTCAGTTTATTGCAATACTTATAACAGATCAGGCAGCCTTACTCCAATATGTGAGATCAGGGATAGATGCAAGGATAGCTCAGGGCCATACGTCCCTATTTTATAGTTCCGAACTTCTCTTCTCATCTCGCCCGTTGCTTTTCAAATGTTTGACAAAGCTATTCTCAGGAAAGCTATAGTACTATCAAACATTTGAGGGGCAGTCCGGAAGACGTGGTGAGACGAGACATTCTGATATGTGGAATAAGTTTATTAGTGTAGTACAAACAGCCGTCAGCAGCACAGATTTAGAAAGACTGTAGAAAGCAAAAATAGTTCGTTATTAATTACAATTTTAGTATCAAATATATTCAACCATGTGTATTGCATAATGTAAACATTAAATTCAGTTTTATTAATTTTCCTTTTATGATATATATTTGAAAGTAAGTTTACCCGGGGCACTACCATTTAATGACAGCGGAGATTCGTTTGAAGACCTGTAATATTGGCCATATCAGACCTATCAGACCTATTTTGATCTCCTGAAATAAGAAGTGTGCCGAAAAATTTCTGCAGAAAAAATTGTAACCAAAACAGTGTTTCAATAAATATACAGGAGTATCAATAGAATAAATATTTTCCATATAAACTAAGTAACAGTTTAATGAACATATTTGTAAATTAGTTAAAACTAGCATTAAAATTAAGGTGAAGAATGCTAGGAAAAAATTCATTTTTCTCATAAATGCAAATTTATTTACACAATAGCTCGTTGGTACGCGAAGGATTGCGTTGGGATGCGATGGAAAATAAAAGAATTGGCAGCTTCAATCTTATATCAACCACTTTAGAAAAGCATTTAAAGCTTAACGGTTGGTGATGCGGATACCTTGCCGATTGAATGGTTGGATAAACTCACAGGTTGTGAGACTTCGTTATGCCGCAATCCTCACTGATGGAGACATAAACAACTTGAATCTGTTAATATTTTTGTTGTTATTATATTATATTGTTATTTTCAATTTCACGATGTTCTTTAAAGTAACATGATCTTCCTCTCCTTCTTCTGCTTTCATCCTTATTTTCTACTTTCACTGCCTTCTCCGATTCTCTTTTTCTCTGCCTCTCCCTGCCTTTCCCTTACCATGATTCTTCCGTATCATGTTGCCACCTTTATTCCTTCCCGTACTCTTCCCATTTTTATGTGTTTGCCCTAATACTCATAATTTTTACTTGCCTTTAATTATCAACCATTATCCAAACATTCACGAAGACTCGGTTAGGCGCACTTGACACTTGATTTCGTATTTGATGTGCTCCAACTGGCTTTGCGACAACACCATCAAGCATTGATAATACTTGAAACAGTACCTCCGCACAAATGGAATTATTTTTCACTTTCTCTTTTATTCGAAGGACTTCAGTAGCCAGTTACAGTTTCAAAATATTGTACTCAGTCAAGCTGCGATCTAGGCCAGTTGGTAGGTGGCCTAGATCTAGGCCAGGTTGGTAGGTGGCCAAACTTTTAATATACAATTTTTAATAGAAACTCGTGGAAAACCCTTTTATACTCATACATTGTTTATTTTTATTTTATTAATACACGACTTACAATAAAAAAGACTCTTACGTTAAAGAAAATTTCACCTGAATGTTACCTTAGATACAGCCTCCATGCACACCTTTTTATCATGGCCCGTGTCAACATAAAATATTCACTCTCAAAAAATTTTATTTCGTTACAATTTATTTACTTTATAGTATCCGTAAATAGCTTACATCATATGTGAATCTTCTGCTGTAATTATTCAAATTACAGTGTATGGAAACGCAATACGGATGTGAAATAATTTAATAGGATTTTACAGAGCATTTAGAAGAATTTGTGCTTGCAGTAGACTAGTTGAAGCTAGTAGACTAGAAATCTAAATTGAAGGGAGAAATTCCATAGAAGAATATATTGAGAGTGAATAGAAGAGAAGGACTGTTTGAGTGTTAAGAATAATTGTGTATATCGGATTAGAAGAAAATCTCATACATATTCAGCAGAAACATTATAGTTACCATCCAAAGAGAACTAACAGCTGGTGCCACTTTTAGAAATTTCCTTTTATAAAAACATGAGCTCGCTCAATACATAGCCGACTCCCAGCTATGATACGTTTCTATTGAGCGATGGACCAGTTTATAGTTCAACATAGTTACATTCTATTAACAAATTCTTCTGACCTTGCTCTTCACCCTCCCCGAAAGACATTCTAAGGACATTTGCGTAGCTGAACATGCTAGTGTTGATACTAGCTTGTTTATATGAAAAGTAAAGACTTTAACCAGAAGATGTTCAGGTAAAAGTCACTTAACTTTTCATATAAACAAGTTAGTAACCGCGAACCCATGTTCAACTACGCAAATGTTATTAGAATGTCTTCCAGAGAGGGTGAAGAGCAAGGCCAGAAGAATTTGTTAATAGAATGGAACTATGTTGCCTACATAATGTACGTGGAGAGAGTCCATTGTTTTTCTTTTGGAAAAATTTTCTCTTTGTTTCTTTTGACATTCCTCTAAAGTTAATGGGAAGAATTTAGTAGGAAACATTTATAAAAATTGTGCTTAACTTTTTGTATTATGCGCATGTCAAGAGCCCAAAAGTAACGTATTGTACTAATGAAACACTCTTCTCTATCAGAGCGGAATTCGGTTTTTCGCCTGTTCAAGAATAAGTTCAGTTTAAGATGAAAACGGCGTATGTGTGGTCACGAATTTTGAAAACGCATAAAAGACGTGAATGCACTAAACTTCAACATAAAAGGATTTGGAATAACTTTACTAACAAATTAAAGAAAAATTCAGGAACAATTGATTTAAAAACTGAAAATAGGAATTCATGAGAAAAGTATAAGAAATCAAGAAAGGAAATAAGGTGGTGAATGTGAAGTAATTATGAAGTACATACTAGTTTAAAAATTTTAGATAATCCAACACACCCCGCTTATTCGGATTGCTAGAGCCGACCAAACCAAACCAAGCCAAAATACTTAATGTCGAATTTATTGGCTAATAAATCTCAAAAGCGTTTTGGAACCAAGTACATCTTCGTCAATACATTTTAATAGTTTTCACACAAGAAATACGCTTAGGTCATACACAGCATGTATAATCCATACTGGATTGGAGGCTATTGAGTAAATATACCACTGTTTACAGAAATAATTTCCTTTATAACATCCAAATGTTGCTGTCGTCGGGTATAAGGAGAAGGAGTACAACGGCCTTAAAGAACTTTTTGCTAAAAACTCTTAAGAGCACGAGGAATAGTTTTAATAAATAGTCACGGGCCAAATAGTCACGCACCAACCCACCAACATCTTCTTAGTATTATATGGAAAAAGTTTTAACGCGAAGATTTTAATTATTTTTACAGAATAAGTTTATAAAAATATAAACTTTTTCTTATATTTGATTTGACCGAATAACTGAACCTTAGGAAATTTGTGCATAATATTGCTATAAATTATAAGTACTAATAACGCCGGAAACGCGGAAATCAGTACCACAGACGGGGTAATAAGTTTCTGATTTAAAATCGCTATAAAAAATTAGACCACTTTAAGGGCAAAACAATTAATTATATCCTTTGTATATATTCCTAAGTACTCCCCGTGAAATAAGTTGAATTACCTGGATTTGACCTATTTAGAAAACGTTTCAACGGTTGTTCAAACGGTTGTTTAAAACATAATTTAGATAAAACTTTTATATTGCCTATGGTTGTATAATAACATATTGCTCTGTAAAATAGCATATTGCGCTTCTCTTAATTCATAGGTGATTTCGTGACCATTCAAAGGATATCTACGAAACTTAAATCGGTACATTATCGATTTTAATAGACATTAGGAATGAAAACCTCTTAAAATATCTAATAATCTTTTGATTTAACGTAGGCACAAATTTTGTATGAGATTTTTTAATGTAGTGTTTTCTAGATTCATTATAGGAGTGATAAAATTCTTAAATATGTAAATATAAAAATATGTTTATGTAAAAATAACACAAACTCGATTCATATATGTTTTTCGGAGTAATAAATATATGAACATAAAGTTTTGACAAAAAATTTATTTTCCAGTCTTTGAATTTAAATAAATTGAATTAAGTCGAGAAAAATTATGGAGGGAATTGAAGCCACGTTTTTATTAATTTAATTCGATCTAACTGCGCATACATATTTTTTTTAATTAATTTCCAAAAAATTTTTCACGTTATAAAAAGAGTATTTATCACAAGATTTTGCATGACCGTGAGGATGTTAAATTTTAGTTCAGAGATTTGTTCGAATTTATTGGCTATTGCAATACCAGCGGCTATTGCAAATCTTTATCCTTAGCCTTATTGACATGCAGTCGAATACCAAATTTTTTTCTGGTTTCGCAATACTGTTCGCCCGGGAACATTTTAATATACTCAATAGCACCAATAACTATACCCAATATCCGAGAAGAGTCTCTACGCGAGACGAAAAGCAGCTCGAATTTTTAAGAAAAGCTAAAATGATAATAAACAACATTAAAATTTTAGATTTAGGGGTAACGATATTAAAAATTCATTTTCATTTGTCGAGAGTTAGCTCATAAATATTTATAATTTAAATAATGTGTGGAATTTTTTATCTTTTGGAGGCTTCCAAAACCTGCCGACAAGGAGACTTTCTGAAGATTCCGTACAGCGTTTCTTCGATCAGCTTAGGAGGGGTAGCGGGAATTGTGTAACTACAACTACAATTGCTTTGTTCCACGAAGGACGGGGGTTAACTTACATAGCTATCGTAGTTAGAGGAAACTGCGCGCCAATTTAGTCAGAAAGTAGCGAGTTGAGCACCGATAACATTTTAATGCAGGTATATAATGACTGACTGATAGAAGATAATTCATGACAGCAATTCCAAAGAGTTCCAAGACCACAAGTCCCTGCAATTGATTAATTTAGGATAGAAATACGTTTTCATAAAACCTATTTATTAAAAGAAAAAATATTACAAACTACATAGTTGTTCACAACCTTTGCCAAACCTTGGAAACGATGTCACAATGGAAGAATTTCTTTCTGCCGTCGAAAATGAATTCATAAATTATGCCTTCATTAAACCTTCCAGCGAATTCGTAATTTATTTCTGCAATTTAGAACCGCGATTTTTAAAAAAGTTCCTTTCAGGTTGCCAGTATTAGCAAGTTTTAGTTTCCAGTATTCTAGACGTAGAACCAAACACTTTTCGTAGCCATGTTTGTCAGAATTAGAATATAATTTGCTTTGAAGGTTTTCAGTGGAGACCTTAACCCATCTTTGCCCGAACGGTAATTTCACTAACCACTTCTTTGCTTCGACGTACATCCTTACATATACCACGTATGCCTCAGGTTTGTGTGATTATTTGTTAAATGAAATGTTTACAAAAAAAAACTGAAGGAAATGTTTCTACCCCTTCACCGCTCAAATTAGTTTAGCAGAATATCTAAAAAATATGCATTTTTTATTACAAACAAAAATTATTTTTAAAAATACTTTTTATTATTTTAAGTCTGCATTAATGTGTCCTTAATACAAGCTTTAAGATATATATTAACTTGGTAGTCCAGGTAAATCCGTGAAAAATATACCGGGCGTGGAAAGCGGCTGGAAATTTCACTTACTAGTGGGCCGATGCATTAAGCCATTTCGTAGATTTCGCTTTTCAGTGTCAAGTGCAGTTTTTGTCCGTAAGAATCTTGTGGGTGGTGTTAAATTACCTGAAAAACTAAAAAAGGTGATTAGAGTGCACTATTCGACCACACAAATAATGTACTCCTTGTACGCTGGAAGGACAATGCTGATGCAACAGTCCTCACATATAATGGTACAAAGTTGAGCGGTTTGGTAATGCGAAGAGTTACGATCGGAAAGGAAAAAAATGCCAGTGTCAAAATACCGAAATCAATTCCACATTGCAATCAATTTATGGATGGAGTAGATTTACATGATAATGCGCTGGCAAACTACAAGATTCAAATAAGATCCAAAAAGTGGTGGTGGCCACTTTTCATTAATATTCTTGTAAATATGATAGTCAATGCTTGGAAATTGCATATCATGATATCCAATAAAGAAAAACGAAATCCATTAACGCAATTAAAATTGCGGGCAAATGTTGTAAACAAACTTGTGTTTTCATCGAACGAAATCACCTCACGAATTCCTAAGCCTTCGACAAGCCCTCCGAATGCCAAGGTGGAACATCATTATCCGAAGAGGGAGATAGGATACCCGAGAAGATGTGCTGTGTGTCACACTCACACACCGTATATATGTTAAAAATGCAATGTAAGATTGCATCAACATTGCTTTGGATTATATAAAAAACGTATGTAATAATATTTTTTTATTTAATTTTAAATAAACTATTATTATTTCAAATTCTAACTAGTAATATTACTAACTACCACTATTTCTATTTTAACTGTTGTTATTATTCAACTATTATTAATTATTTAAATAAAATATAAAAAGCAATTTTTTAAATAAAAAATACAGTTATAAAGTTAAGAAAAATATATTACAAACTTTTAATACATTTCCAGGTGGGCTATATAATTACGGGATAATTCAGAGTAAGGTGTTTAAAGTGGATTAAGGCTTCCAACTGCGTCGTTGTTTCGCTGAAATTAAGCATAAACTAAGGTTTTTATATTTAGTATAGTGCTTGAATGTTAGTGTACATGTGGGCGCTATGTGTGTTTGTGGCTATTTTTAAGGCACGTTCGGAGAGTTTCTTGCGGCTTTTGAGAATGCTAGCAATGCATCCTCTAGCTGATTGTTTTGGCAATGCTTCTATCGTTTATTCATCCTCCAGAAACTGATCCCAAACGTAGATTAATTTACTATCGTAAAATTTCCTTTACTTCTGGCACCAGGGTTCTTTTTGGTAGGCCACTCTCTTTTCATTATTGTTTTTCAATGCCTTCAAGAGACATTCGCTGAAAATAATAATCAGAACTTTTGAAAAAGTAATTCAAACCACAGACAAGGATTTTATCCTTTTTTCATTTTCTTTCGCTTATTTCTTTTTTATTATTAAGCTTCATTCCTCTTGTGGTTGTGGTTTTTAATAACAGCTCCCCCTCGTTCCCTCTCTCCGATTAATTTTCTTAGCACTTTGTTCTATAGTGAGCTAAAAGTGGTGTGGCAAAAATAACAAATAACAATAACAGTAACAACAGTTGCGGTATATCAACAATTGCTGAAAAGGCACAATTCTGTATTGCAGCATTCATTCATTCATTCATTCATTAAATGACAGCATTTCATTGTTAAAGCTTCGAGTGCAATAAATCATAAGCCCACCCCTCGCGCTTAATTTTGTGCGAACTCTTTATAATTGTGTTGCTCTTGCTGTTGTTGTATATGCTTCTGTTCGTTACTATAGATGGTTTCGTTGTCAGCCACTCAGCTGACAACCACTTCTTGTTGTTAAAAGTTAAAAAATGTGAATGGCATTTTACCGAAGAATTTTTCTACTTGTTCTCTTTTACATAAAGTGATGATGCTTGTCGGCATGCTTTTATGTTTATTTTTTCTTTATCATAAAATAAGCCCAAATATTTAAATTATCAGCTAGGTGGTTCGTTTGATGGATATATAAAATTCAACTCTTGATCCAGTTTGGTTCAAAGTATATTTCATATCGGTCTCATAATAGGTGAGATTGCATCGTCAACCGTCATTACAGCATCAAAGTTAATTATTATATTTACTATTAGTTTTTTTAAATTAAGCTACGTTTTGAAAAAAGAGCAACATTTTTATATCAGTCACGAAATTTTGGAAAGTTTGAGTTGAACGTCATTAAATATTCCATCAAATCCATTACACTCTATTAGATTATTCCATTATAACGCGTGTGTATCACAAAATAATTTAATTAATTTGCATTGATATAATGTGGTTAAGAGAAGGGAAAAATTTTACGTAAAAAATAAAAAAATTAAAAAACGAAGGTTGAAATAATAAAATGTGTCTGTCATTAAAAATGCAGTAAGAATTTGAAAATTAACCGAATTAAAAATTTTTTGATATTTTACAATTCAGTTGGTCGAGATAAGCATGTTTGCATTCGTTCACTACATGTTTGTGTTCGCTTTTATATTTAACAGTTTTATATTTATTTTCCTTTTTTTTTGCTGTAGAGAAATTCCGGCAATATTTACCATGGAGTGGTTTTAACGTTTTGTGTTGCAAAAGGCGTAATTGTGTATTTGCTGAAACGGTACATAAATCAACGCATAAACTAACACGTCAACATATACGTCAACGGTGACGTCAACAGTGACGTCAAGAGTTACACCAACAGTCAAATAAATGTTCACTTTTATAGTGGTTTTTTCAATTAATCACATTCAAAATAATTACAGAAAATATAATTGACATATAATGGAATTAAATTTTCACGAATTTAAAATCAAGTGATTAAGCTCTTTAAGCAAAGCGTTGAGGCGAAATAAAATGTAACAAATGTCTGCAGCGATAAATGAACGAACAATAAATTCCTTAATTAGGCTTCACTGTATCTCTATACGTTGCGCTATGACCATTACGCATGCGTAAATCTACGCGTAAGCAACATCTGTAACATATTATCGCAGTAATAGTAAGGATGTGTTAAACAGGAGCAGCATCATCAAAGCGGAAACGGAAATCACACAGTAACGTGAACGGTGAACGAATGCGCATAAAACTTCAGTTCAAGCCACGGCCACAAGATATCGCTCACTAGTATTTCGAACCGCACGTTAAACACGCCCAGTTCATTTACTACTCCCTCACACATAGCGAGCAATAAACACAACGCACATTTTAAATATGCAAAAATGTGTGAGTGTGAGTAAAGCCACGTGTGGACGTTTGGGCGCGTAACTACGTCAATGCCAATGTACCAGATGTAAAATTTGTGCATTTTTTGAACTTCGAAATTGTTGCTGACAGAGCTGCAGCGTGTTATAACAATTGTGCAATTGTTGCCATTTCTGTCGGAATAGCTCGATTGCATACTTCGTCATCGTAGTCGTCGTCATTGTTGTTGCTGTCGCCGTTGGCATTTTTGATCTGCAGCTGCTGAGCTTTTACTAACAGCAATCAGAACAAAAACAGCGTTGTTACTTCTTATCACAGTGACGTGTAATATTTGAATTGATTTGATTGTCGGAGTTATTGTTGTAAACGCTACGAGTATTAATATTCTTACAAAATTACATTGAGAACCATTGTCGTTGAACACCGTTAGAGCTCCCAATTGCTACTGCTTCCACTGGTTGCTGCTGGTGAGTTGTAGCAATGTGCTTCTATTATCTCTGCTACTCGCTGATTGTTTTTTAAGTCAGTGACGTTAAACCACAAGTGGCAACGGCAACAACAAAAGCGACGTTAAAACCACAGCAAGTGCAGTATCTATATCTACTGCTACAAGTACATTCCTGTCGCTATTTTATCGCCAACGCAACGTCATCGACCATAAAATATTTACATAAACGATATTGGATTCTTTTGTTCCTCCGCGGTATTCTGTCTCTGCTTGTGATCAATTCTACACCACTGAAATCATACTTCATATGTATCCCATGGGAAGGGCCTATAAAATATCAACGTGATCTCCGCAATCGTTGTCTTTAGGCAAAAACTCGTGAATATACGAAATAATTTATTGTTTCGTTTATTTCCATGTAAGTGTATTTATTTACTTCATTTTTTGTATTAACCGTTTTATTTGTTTCCTACTTTGGATATTTATTTATTTATTATATAGGTTTTATTTACTTACAAACAGAACACCCTCAACATATTCATTATTACTCTATATGTGTGCACACTTTTGCTCAGAGCTGAAAAGTCATTGACTTCTGTTTAAGCAAATACAAGCGGGAGATAAGGTGGAGTGCCAATAACACTTATGTATGCGTATTTATTACCTTGAGTGTATGTGTACAGATATTAATGGAATCCCACTCGATAATCTTAACGATATCAATGTTTAACATTAATCTGCCATATTTCATATAAAGCAAAAAGTCAGAAATGAAACTTCTTCAAATTATGGGATAAAAGATTTAAAAAATATTTTATTAATTTTTGCTTTTTGTGGTTTTTTAGTGATTTCAAATTTCATGCCATACACGTTCCTCTGCACAGACTCGACTGAAAATACTTGGTGAATAACCACTAATGACTTGTTCAACTATACCACGTTAAGTATTACGACTGACGTTCGTCAGGATAACTCTCAAACTAGTTATCACAGTTATATGAAATTTTATGTCTGGGGCTGAACAGAGTGGCTTTAATGAAGTAGCTGGCCAAATTTTTTTTTTTTAAGTTAAAGTTTCTATTACTAAAGCTGCCAGTTCGTGCAATGTACTAAATCCCTTCCTTTGCAATTTTTCGTATAAGGCTAAAAGCGTAGTAATTTTAGTTTACAATTTATATATTTGAATTTAACTGCGCATTTCACGAGCATATAAGTGTATATATAAGCTTGTGTGTATGTGTATGCGTATTTTTATATGTACTTATGCATGATTATAAATATCTGTGATCTTGAGGTCTGATAAGAAAACGCCATTATGCCGTCATCATGATTCATAAAATTTTCAAAATCTGGGATTTATATATTCGTAAATGTAGAATACTACAGTTCAGTAATTTCCACAGTTCCGACATGCGTGACGTCATATTCGAGGATCGTCGTTGTGTTGTCGTAACAAAGTGTTCGTGTTATTGATATAATTATTTTAATAGGATTAAAGAATATCTTGGACGACTATCTATAAAAGGTCCGTGGTAGTCTTGGCTCGCAATAATAATAAAATCTTTGGTTAAAATTGTAACAGAAGCGACCTGTTTTTAATTCCTTTATTAATTTGTAAAACAGCAAACTAAAATTTTGAAGTGGCCTTAACAATAAAAATTTGCGATTATTTGTTTTAAAAAAATTCTGTAGAAGTAAAAGCGTGCAAAATGACAACTAATCAAGCAAAATAGAAAAATTTAAGATATATGGATTATGGATTTAATACATAAAAAATTTTAGATGAGATGAAAGTAATAAAATAAAAATAAAGGCTAATACCAATGTTTTTATTTTGAAACAGTCTTCTAAGTAGGCGGGGAATATTAAAGCAACAGCTCCTTTTTTAAACAATCATATAAGCTTAGGCAGTTTTTTTTTGATAGTTTTGGTAGTTATTTTGATTACATTGGTGACTACTACGTAACGGTGACTTGTTTGGATACCAATCCTGCAGGTACGGATTTGTCTCATAGATCTTCGTGTTACGCCGTGGGTTGACTAACCGTTCGCAATTTGGACTTTTAATGTGGAAGACACCTTTCTTTTCCTTTTTCTTCTTACTTTTATTCCTCCTCTTCTTCTTCTGCGACTTCCTTTGCTCAGTGAGGATAATTAAACATAATTTTGTTGGTAATGAACTTAAGACCCTTTTATGGAGGGTGATTTGTTAATCGAATTTTTTAAATGACTCCTTTCATCTATGAGGATTAATTGAATAATTTTCTTACTCGGCATATAAAATTTATAAGTTAAATTTTTAATTACTTTTACTTAACTTAATTATTCTTACTTAATTGCTGTTAATTAATTTAGATTTTTGTAAAATTTACTTTAAAACCTCAATCGGATTTAGGATTTACTTGACCCACTAAATTGCCTAAACTTTCATTCTCTATATCTCACACATGATTCGTTCGAACGATAATCGATTTTAGTAATTATTCGAGCTCATCATTTAGCAATTATTCAATACATCTAAATTTAAATTTAGTTTATTTTGTTTAAGAAATAATATTGATCAAAGATATTGACTGTTAACAGCAATATCTTTGATATTATAATATTTAAACGCTAAAAAAATCATACTAAATATATAATGAATACATATCTAATGAGATATAATAAATACCCCTCTCACCCTGATTCTTCATGCAGGGTTTTTTTCTCAGTTCCTCTCAGTGTAATTTCTCTTTAGGTTTGTTGGATATTTTTGTGTTTTATTAAAGTGAGAAACACATAAAATTGCTGTCATTTTTTCTTTATTTTAGAGTCAATATTTTCGATACAATTTTTACTAATTTTTGTCTGAGGTAAGGGTTTCCAAGATCTAAAATTTTCGGAAATTGCTAACTGAAATATTTTCAATAAAGGAATTTAATAAAACCACTTCAGCATACGGTACACGCGTGATACACTCAAAAACACACTTATACACATAGTCTACACTCGCACTATTAATGTATGATATAAACCCAATATTAATTTTCGGTTAACATCTTAAACTGTAAACATCAGAATACAATTTAACTTCAAGGTTCTGTGATGCACTGAGGAACTGAGTTGTAAGCATCGGATTAATGTGCGTCGTGCCCGTGAAGTGGGCGTTTCACTGGTCCGACTAAATTTAACTTTAACACAATGTACAATCCACAAAGTGTCTACAGGGACAGAAAAAAAATACCCAGCAGTTGTAGTGGAGCTCGTTATAGCATAAAAGAAATGAAAGGTTTAATTAATAAACTAATAGAATTAGCCGCATAAATTTATCGATGAAAAATTTTAAAATCAACTACGGCACGTTTGTATACCAGGAGTTTCCTTTTAGAAACGAAGGAAAACCGAAGACAAAAAAAGGAAACCGAAGAAAGAAAAATTTCCCTGCTTCCCTGGATAGTTTTTTATATAAAGATTTTAACTTCCCAAAATGTTGTTTTTTGTAATTTTTTTAGTATGGCAGATTGCACTAATATCGACAAAACATTTTCAACAGGAAATACTAACAAAACTACTAAAAAATACTAACTAAAACGGTACTGTACTAAATACTAACAAAACTGTACTGATACTGTAACAAAAGGTACCACCAAACCATTACACAAACGGGGGTCTGAAATTCCCGCGGACAATCCGGCAGAATCATCGTCGACAAATGTCAAGTTGAACGCCAACTAGTATCGCCACAACAATAGCTCCAGTGAACCAAAGCACCGACGATATCGTGAATCGAAAAATTGAAAGCGACTGCGGGTACATGCGCATAAAATTGAATGTGAGAAAACTGGCAATAGAATTGTTGAATGTGGTTTAATTTAGTTTTACGTAATGTAATTACCTTCAGATTTTATTTATAAATTAATTAAGGCAATTACTTAATTGTTGACTGCAATTTAATACTTGTAAATAATTTATAATTACCGCACCTTTTATTAAAATGAATCCAGTTAGAGCTGGAAATAGAAAGCTTTGAAACGAAGAGAAAGCGATATATGGTAAATGTGCGAAAAGATAATGCTTTAAAATAATTTGTTTAGTAGAAAAATTCAATAGAATATTCATAATTAAAGTATGTTAAATGCTCCAATATCTTTATGATTTACACCTGAAGTCTAACCCATTTTTTACTCAGTAGTATATTCTCCAGGATATTCATAATGCGTTCAAAAAAAAGCCTAAAAGTCTCTAAAGAGTTTGCATCTAGTGTATGACCTAATTTAATTCTTAATTTATCGTAGACAGAGCACAGTAAACCATAACGAAAGGCAGTCGTTGTGGGAGGATTCTTCTAAACCATACAGTTTGGAAAAAGTGACAAAAGAAACGGGTACCAATGAAATAAAACAGCATAAGAATAGAAACGATAGACAATAAATTGTTTACACTCAAAGCGCTCTTTTAAGAAAGAGTTTTACTTAGAATATTCACCGCCTCCACCGCTTTTTACTACCTTTTCGTGCCTCATTCTGAAAATTATGGTCGGTGGTACGGTTCATTAAATAACGTCTCCGGCAATTTTTACATCATTCTTGTTTTCATAGATGACTTTGCCGCTTCTGTTCTTGCTTTGCCACGACCGTTGGGAAGAGCTCTAATGAGACATGAACAACTTCATGGGTTCGGAATAAATCTGGGAAATGCATATTTTCATAGAAAATAATTTTCATTAATCATTTCATCAAATTCATTCAGCATGTATTGTTTAATATTTAATTGAGTGCTTAATATGGCTGTTTATCTTCGTTAACTCCCACGAGGTTTTTTGTTGGTCTAGAAAATTTTGCTGAACTTTATACATAAATATTACTAGTAAATTTAATTATTTGTAAAGGTATTTTATATGCCACGTAGTAGTAAACACCTTGCAAACAATGAAACGTTATATACAAATAAATTTTAAATTAACACAATGTTGTTTAAAGTCCGTGTAAGTTAAACAACTAAATTTGCGTTTGGAGCTTACTTAAATTGAAATTTCAAATTAGAAGAATTTTTTGTTTGAAAACACAAACAACAATTTTCTAAGATACACAAATTGCACGAAATGCCTTTAGATTACGAGGTTAGAGCATTACTTAACGCAGATTCAATTGATGTAATGATGTATTAAGCAGTATTAAGCAAAATGAATGTCCTAAAGCTCATTTAAATCGTCTGTTCTGACGTGAGGAGGGAGCAATTGAGGCGATTGTGTACTAGTTGGACTTCAGGTTATGGCACCTCAGCATATTGCGCTCAAAAGGAGGTAAATAGTTGTTCTCAATTTCTCGAATCCGGCGTAATACTAATTTTTAAGATTCAAGATGATTACTCTTATTTGCAGAAGAGTTAAAGAAGCTTTCGCTAAAAACAAGATTACGTATGTAAAAATGCCAAAATCGTTTTTTGAGTAGATAGAGGTTATGGAAAAATGCATGTCCATTTGTGGGTTTTCTCGGGTAATTGGTGCAACCGAATGCACTCACATAGAAATATGCAAAGTAGGAAGAAGTAGGGCCTATATTATATAAACCGGAGAAGGCCCTATTCCCTCAATACAGAAGTTGTGTGTCTTTAAAGATATGCGATATTGTTTTCCGCTGGCGGAGAGCGCGTATATTTCGTGAATATGTCGTGAAAATAGAAGTCGAATCAGCATGTATTAATACGGAATGAAACAACCTGCGTTAGGTATTTGTTTTTTTTTTATTTCTATGGCCCACGTATGCCATTATGTATGAAATTTAACATTGGTCAAATGTTAACCGCGACTTTTCACGGTGGTACGGATTCTAGTAGTCCAATTTTCAAAGACTCGGATTTAGATATCCGGCTGAATTTAAGCAATGGTCTGGGCTATATTGATTATAAGGGCATCAGTCGATTGCGACTAATTGGTAAACACCTGCGATTTCAGGAAACCCCATAATAAATGTTTAGAGGGATTAAATCACATGATTTTGGCGCCAATTCACGTCACCTCGCAAGAATAAACCATATCCTCATATCATTTTTGTAGAATGTGGATCGCGGAGTCCGCTGTTTGGTACAAAGCACCGTTCTACTAAATAGTAAAAAAATATTGGTCAGACGACCCCAAAGCTATATGGCCGCCTTATATAATCACCGAAGTTCATGTTTAGTTATATCTTGTGTTGTTCTTTTTTTAAACATTTTTATTATGTTGCTTTCAGTTCTATTCAATCTGATTTTAAGCTAACTTTCCGGTTTGTTAGAGTCTCGAAATTTGAACCATAACTTAAAACTCGACTGCATTATTTACGACTAACCATTTTAGCTAGCACGCGAACCGTAAAGGAGGAAATTCAGTTTTCAAAATGTTGGTACAAACTTATATAGTCTCTAGACTCGACTTTAACCATGACTCAAAAATACATGGCAATGCAATAGTCATGACAACATAATACTTGCATATAAATTAATCAAACATGCCCGCTTAGAAGCGAGAAAATTGACCTTTTCAAAATATTCGCTAAAAATTAGAAACTGATTTCAAGCCAGCTTCTCGGCGAGTCAGAGGCCCGAAATTTAAACCAAAGCTTGGAAGTGGATGACAGCACAATGTGGTCTGTAAAACAATCACTTGCGTCAACCTTGAAGCAAAAGAAATATGCGATTTAGAAATGTCGATGCAAATTTAAAAATTGATTTTAAACCATCTTTCTGATAAGCCAAGAGGTCTAAATTTGAACCACGGCTTAAAATCTGGTGATAATGCCACACAAGCCAGAATGAAACAACCGCGCTTTCAATGTTTGCTACATATTTTAAAAGTGATTCTGAACGAGCCATATCGATGAGCAAATTTAAAAAAATTGTATACATACACTTGATTTTAAAAAATATTTTCAAGTAATCGAATAAATTATTTGTAGACTTAAAATACAGACTTCAAAATGCATCAATGTGAAAGTATTCGTTTGAGCTTTTTCTGTATAAAAAAGGCTCTCAATAACAACATACCAATTTTCATAAATTTGTGTTTTGGAATACTTCTTCGATACCTTTAACAACTAAGTTCAGAATTTTCAAATTTTGTTTCCGTATCGAATAATACTATAAAAAGTGAATTTTTTGTAATAGTTTATCTGTTTATATTAACATCTGAACATTTGAACAATAAGATATCTGAGCATTTTTATCCATAAATTCTGTTTAACTAACATGTGCGTAAAACTCAATTAAAAATAAATGTCTAAGCAACATTCTGAAACTCCTTAAGCAGTGTGTAAATAAGCAATTATTTACAGACTGTTTAACGAAATATAATAAATAAGGCTATGTTGGTTTTATAAAAACAACAAAGTGTAATTCCAATTTCCTTTAATAGGAAAATATTTATTGATAGATAAATTGATTTATTTATAGTTTGCCGCTGTTTATTCTTGTAATTATCATTATCCCAATTGAATTTTGAGTTGAAACAATCTTCGTAGACGTCGGTATTCTAATAGTACTTTACTCTTAATATAATTTTATTAATATATAATTAATATAATTTTTAATATAAATAAATATATCACTTTACGCTTTTCTCACCTCGTTGTCATCTACGGTATTCTCCGATGCAAACGGCAGCTGAGGCGTGTCGAAAGAAGAAGCAATGTAAATTTAACTTTGCCTGCGGCACCAAAAGTTATTATTTACTAGATATCAAACAAGACCAGTGTGAATTCATGTCCCAAACTCCGAAGAAGTCACTTGCAAATGTTGCTCGTGTAAGCTTGGTGAAATATTTGCATAATCTATTTTTCATGGTATTCCTTTAAAGCGCAGCAACCTTACCGACAATAAAAAAAATGAAAAGTAAAAACTAAGAAGTAAAAAATTAAAAGCTGCGACATTTCATAAACGCTGCAAACGTTTCGCGTAATATAAAAATTTTTCGGTGGATGACGGGTAGTGGCTGAAAATTCCACGCAGGGTAGTAAAAAATGCAACAAATTATGTACGGATGTGTGCCCTAGATAGCATAGAGAAGAGAACCCTAAGTTGTGCCAGAAATGAAATTGGAAAGTGTATTCCAAAACATCAAAATGGTGATTGGTGTACAACGAACTTAATACAATTTAGTTAGGAAGGAACATTGAAGGGAAAGAAAACGCAGGATGGGAAAAAAGAGACACGGAGGGAAATGGAAAAGATAAGTAGGAAAAAGTAAACGAGACCAATGGTGACAATTTCTTAAAAAACATTCTTATTTTAGCGTTGCCGCTAAAAAAATTAAACCCTAAACAAGTAAGAATGCTAACCTTGCCCTAGCCAAGGTCATCCCTAACTTAAACAAGTATGCAACCTGCATACTGTAATTGCATAACCTGTAATGTCAAAGAATATCCACGCCAAATTACATGCCGTTATCTCCCTCTTCTCGGTTGAAATCATGATTTCCACAGGCAGACAGATAGACCGACAGATACACAAACGCGTATGGCTTAATGTAGGCAATTCTTAGCAGAAATATACACACCTTCCTTTACCTACCATGCCTTCTTTAACCCTTTCTTGAAATTAGAGTATAAAGGGCGTGCTGCTGCTTCCTTTACTTAAAGGAATTATCCGAAGATAACAAACAAAATGTCTAACATCGACTGGTCGATTTGGTTACGACCAAATTTATATTTTGGCTAATGTAAACAATAAGTGAACCACACCCAAATTCGCGAGCACACTTTTCCCCTAGGCGGTAAATTTCGAAAATAGATTTGGAACTTAAAATTTGCTATACAGGTCTGGGAATAATGATTTGCCGACAAACTTACGACGATCTAAGGAGTGATCAAATTCGGACAGGGTGTAGGGTAAAAATTGCACTGTAGTTCATTTGTTCTGGTAATTCATACCTCTGTTAGGCTGATGGGATAAAGGGATCGGATAAAGGGTTGCTGTAAATTAAAAATTCATTGTAATGTCCATTTTTTATGGTCTTTTGAATTCACGCACACAATGTGTGAGAACTCGTCGAAAGTTGTTTCTGTTTGCTATGCGTTTGCTATCGAGTATGAAGTCGTATTTGTCGTCGAGTATGTTGAAAATATTTTGTTCACCTTTTATGTCAATACAATTTTCATCAAATGTAAACAAAAGTGGAGAATTTATTTTAATCAAACTAAAGGGGCACCACGAAGATGAATGACCCCCGAATCTATGTGAAATACATTATTCTTAAAACCATACAGAAAAGTATAGTAAAGGATGTTTTTTAGCTTAGATAGAACTTCCGATAGAGACAACTGGCCTTTGAGATTTATGTTCAGTATAGTCTGGCTAAGCGTCGTATATACTTAATCGCCTTAATATACTAGGTCACTCAATATTCTTCTTATCTTCCTAAACATCAGAACTTAATCGGCTGAATAATCTCTTATTTTAATCCTTTAAAAACTATTAAAACATTTGTAAGTTATAATAAAATTGCTTCAACTATTTACGAGAAACATTTTTCAAACACTTGATCATTTAAAACTTTGAAACCTCTTCAAACCTTTTCAGAAACAATATATTTTAACACGTTTTACGCGTTCACGTGTTTCTTTTTTTTTTTCACTGTTCCGGCTAACCGCTAAATATGATGATGTGTGTAGGTTGTAATGCTGCCGTTTCAATTCGCGTATGTTGTATGTCGTACGGTCACAAAAACAATTTTACTTTTATATATTTTGAGTTCAATATGGTGATTTTTATTTGTTAAATTTGCGCTCAAAACAACGTTTTTATAAATAAACAATCTTCTTTAAAATAACCTTATTTGTATTTAATTATGAACTTCTAGGACGAAATGAATTTTTAAAACCCAAGAGTTATAGAATTTTTTGATATTATTGAACACTTTGTGCCATTTTTTTGCTTAATATGTCTCTGTTTTGTATGTCAAACATACCCAGTACAGTCCGCTGCATATCCGAATACGTCTCTGCCTAAATATATTGTCAAAACCATTTGTCTTTTTTTTCTTCATTGTATAGCTCAGTTGGATAGTTTATGAATTCTATGGGATTATATTTATGGTGTGAATGCACTTGGCGTGGTAGTCGCCAGGGTCAACTAATCAAAATCGCTTCCCCAGTGGATACTTTAAGAATGTATTATAGCAAATTAAAACTCAGCCAAATAGCAAGTACACATACCCAAGAACGACTCGCATCGTCTGTGATATGTGGAAACCGCCAGCCAGTCCTGGCTGACTGGTGCTGAGGAGCGCCTGTGTTTAACGTCTATGGTAACGTATTAAAACTAAAGTTTTCGCCTTGAAAATAATGCACTTTTTCTCAAAATTCCCTGGCTCTTCGATGATCACCAAACAAAACAAGGAGCTTTAAAATTAATAACAGTGATAAACATTATCTTCCGGAGTATTGTGTAAAGTGCTTTTATCACCATATTTAAGTGAGCCGACAGAGGCGCAATATAAGGCCATCGTAGAGGAATTAAAAGAAAACAATTAATAACGCTAACTTCGGCCCGGCCAAAGTTCATATACCCTACATTCGTATCATAAATTCATAGGTTGATCCTAAAATCAGTGGGCATTCTTCTATTTTTGTGGTATACTAATATTCTAGGCGTTCGACTGCAATCGTTATTTCCACAGGGAGATAGCCATACCGTTGCCGGACATAACTAGGTCGACTCAGAAAGTTATTCTGAACAGGAACGTATACAATTTTCCATACTTGTCATGTCTCTTTAATGCGTTACAAACGGGAGAAATAAGTGAATATACCCTATCCCATCAGAGGAGTACGGTGAAAAAATGCAATTGCTTTGCCGGAACAGATGGAAAAAATATAGCTATTATAATTTTGGAAATCTGTGGCATCTTGTTCTACAACGTAATCGTTACGTCGAACTGCGCGATGCGAAATATATTTTCCCAAAAGTGAGCTAAACTTGTAGATATATTCATATTAGGTATCAGAAGCATATTAGGAAGACTTACACAAAATTTCATGAGAATACCTCTTCCGTTCTCCTGTAATCGCGACGGACACGGATAGACGAACACGACCCAATCATAAATCACCGCGAGCACACTTGCTACGCCTACTTTAATACGTTACAAACTGAGTAACGAACTTAATATACTTTACACTCTTTAGGTGTAGAGTATAAATAATTCACAAGAAGCTGACAACTGTGGAATTATGAAATTAGTCATACTGCCGTAGAAGTATAGCAACAAATATGCAATAAAAGTTAAGCATGAGAAGCGGAGAGGATGAAAAAGATCTTGGCAATATGCTATTATATCGCGCCATAATATTATTTATACAATAACTCATTCATTCAGTCATTCATCCATTCCTCCCATTCATTAATTCAATGATTCACACATTCATTCGTCCTTAAAAGCGGTGCAACATTGCGCGCACGACTTTGTGAACTAGTATTTACGGAATGTCAGTGTCTGCCTAATTGCATTAACTCAAAGGTAAGTAGCTTTCTTTCAAAATCAAAAGCAAGCTTCAGTTTGGCACCAGCAAGTTTTGTTTCTTTACAAATATGCTAAAACAACAAAATCAGAAAACTTAAAATTTATGAAAGGAATGATATGGTGAGAATTGTGGAAATGTACAGATTGAATGTGATAAAGAAATAATGTATAGGCATTTTTTGCGCAGTAACTCATCTTTCCAAGATCACCATAGCCACCATCATTATCTTTTGTCCCATACCCATGCCCCTCCTCGTAAAATGTCTTTCATCCACTTGAAACGTCCTTCCATCATTTATCTTCTTTTCTGTCTTCTTCTTCTCCATCTTCCTCTTCTCTGTTTCTTCAGAGACTTGCTGTATCCGTTCTATCAGCTGCTTGCACAGACTCGTGTTGCATTTCGTCGAAATTTCTCGCTAGATTTTTATACGTATCTGGCGGATACTAAAGTGCTTAGTGTTTCTTATTCTTCTTGTTCATTCTCTTCTTCATACAAAACCGAAGTGTTGATGGGAGAAATTGTTCGCAATCCATTTTTTTCAGACGTTAATCGGCGAATTCAAATGTTCCTTCACTTATCCTTCGTTTAATTTTAATTTTTCATTTATTACTGATTTACTATTAAATTACAAAGCTTTCGCCGCATTGATTCATTTGGGTGAAAATAAATGTTCATGACTGACCACTCCTAGATAGTTATATATAAAATGTTAATATTTAATATGACTACCGTGTCCTTAACTTGAGTAAGAATTTTAAATCAATATATTTTATAAAATACCCCAAAATAACTTTAAATATTTTTAGGAGATTCTTTTTCCTAAAGAAAACTTTCGATTATTTTTCGATTAAATTTTCTATGTCGTTTATTCCAAAAGGTTTATGCATAAAAAAGTGTAAGCAATATTATAGTGTGTCATCATTGTTCAGTTAAGTTTTTTATTGCGTCATGATATAATGCTCTTCATACCAATAAATGGGTCTGACGAAATTACTTTTACTTGTGTGGATTTGTAAATATTCAATATCGAAAATAAATTCTTAAGTCTATTTTTCTAACGACTTGTATGTGACAGATATTTCCTCCTCCAGAAAAAGAATACAAGAAAATTATTGCAAAGAAATTAGTTCTAGTATAAAATAAGATAAAAATTTTGTTGGTATTTTCTGTTGAATAAAACAAACAAAATAACAACCAAAAAAAATGGAAAAAGTTTGCAATTTTTACGAGTTTTTCAATGGAACTTAGTAACCATTATGTAGGTTTCTATAATTTCGATCCAGATCCTTCGGGAATAACTTCTACGATAAATTTATCATTTTTTTGGTCTGTGGATAACAAACAACTAAAGGGAAGGAGGCGGCAAGTTTCATTATGTTTTACGGCCGAATCACCACACTCTTCTATAGTTACAAAGATTCAGAAGCGCGGGATTCTTTTATTTCACAACGATAACCACGGCGTAACCGAAGTTTACACACCCTTCACCCGTAATATAAATTTACGTAATATAAATTTATTGTTTTGTATTTAATTTTCCTTTTGCCTTTTCTCTATTAATTTAGATTTCATCTCATCAACTCATTGATCAATACAACTCTTCGCGCACATGGTATAGACGTGCCAGATCAATTTTTTTAATCATAGTGTTCACAACTAGCACCTCAGTCATAAAGTTTGAATTTTAAAATTTCACTAGAACCTAAAAAATACTTTTACGATTCTATCTTACAAAAAATTGGCGCGTCTCTAAACCAATTAACAGCCAAAAAAATTCTTGCCAAATTTTGTGCCTATATCTATTTTCATTTGGCGTATTCGTGGTTTCCGCAGAAAGGCAGACAAACAAGCGAAAGGTCATCGCTCGGTTTAAGAGGATTCAGATTCAGCAATCATTCAGATAAAATTGATAAATGATTATAATCAAATTTTGAAAGGATTGAAGATCAAAAAGGAGACAATATTCTTTGAAAACAGTTGCTGAAATTTTAACATTTTTCTTGATCAGAAATATCATCGGCCTTCTAGAGAATATTATTGTGCAGTGGGGAAAATCGAGAGTTCAAGAATTTTAGTTATATTGAATTTCATTGCTTTAAGCTTAATGACAAATTGTTCATTTAAATAATAGAATATTCATTCCTTGGTTTTCTTTAGTTTTTGTTTTTTTCTTTGAACATTTTTAGTAATTTTTGCTTCACTGTCTTTGCCTTCATGTATTCATGGAATATCAAATGTAACACATGCTGCATATTTGTTCTATTTTAAGAAAAAACAAGGTAGAAGGCTTTAATTAATATTTGCTACTCTTGCTTATTTTCAGGATGTGCTCGCATTAAATTTTCGCTGCTCATTACGGCAAAGCTTTCCTTCCGATTTTTATGTTACGTTTTACAAGGCATATTTGCGCAGAAGATATTTTCATCGCACTCGTTATCTCAAGGTGCGACGGATGTTCCTTCAGAAACGGTAAGATTTCCATGAGACTGGCAAGACAGAAAGATGCTGCTTGGAGGTTACACGGTGTTTCTTGGTATGGGAGTCGTGATCAGTGGCACCTCATGCAGAATGTAGGCTAGCAGTTGTTTACTATCGTCAGAATAACATTTCTTGCAGATACCGCGTAACATGCCAACATTTCGCAGAAAAACTTCTAACGCGGCCGTTCAGAAAACATTTTGTGGGTCGTAAAATTATTGTTAATGAAAACGAAAACTAAAAATTTATTAAGAAATTCATTACAAACATGATCCTTATGTTTACAGCGAAGAATTACAAATTTAATTTGCTCGAATTTTTTATAGAAGTTGAAAATCCTACTAAAAAGAAATATAAGTAAATAAGTAACATTTCCACGGAGCCACAAAGAAACTGAAGCTTTGCAAACAAATTGAGGAGGTAAAACGTTCCTTCTATAAAAAAATTTTAAAACGAAAAACGTACTAATTTTTAATAAAATAATGAAATAATTTGCCATTTATTTTACGAATGTTCCAAAAATAATATTCAAATATAAACATTTCATTTAATTAATATCAAACAATAGAACCGAAATGTTTTGTTATAATTGCAATTTTTCAAACAAATACATTTATGCATAAATTTGATTGATTGATTGATTATCTCTGGGATATTTATTATATTATCTCAGTTGTCGAAATTTAGATTTTTTTATTGAAATGTAAAACATTTGCACACACAAAACCGGAATTACTTCTCTGTACTTACTTGCTTCGTAGTGACATCTTCACATCCAATTAATGAACAGCAATAGCAAGAGACAGTTCAACTAGAGAAGATATGATCGGTTGTCCTGGTGACGATGACAATGTTAATAATGATGAAAATGTAAGCTCGAATAAATAGCGATGTTTTGAAGCAAATCGTACAAAGTTAACGAATGAAAAATGAGAAACAACAGAAATAGTTTGTCGAATATTAAGTTGCTTTGAAAGTCCAATCAACTTGTTGCCTTTAATACAACACTTTCATAAGACATCTGAATCCTTTAATAGAATTTAAGAGTTCAAAAGTATGCCCGTAGCAAATTTACTGAAGTTTGTAACCCGTTCAAAAAATTTTTTATTTACCGAAATGAATAACAAAAGCCAGAGTTCGCATTAGATCCAATTCATGAAGTTTTAAATAATTTAATATCAATTATTTGCTTCGAGTTGCTTCGAGTTGGTTGCTTGTATCAGTGGCAAGTTGAAACAGGGGTTGAATGACAATACGAAACTATGGCAATATTCCAAACATTCTAACTCTCCGATTTAGGATATTACGAATAAATATGTTTGACCTCAAATATAATTGAAAATTAAAGCAATTGTTCTTTATACTCCCTAAGAACTTTTGGAAATTTTCTAAACTACTTTCTGAGTTTTGAAACATTATATTGATTTCTTAATGAAAACATAACTATATTGATTCAAGGTCTTTTAATTTGGTTTCATAAAAATCTGAACTTTTTAAATTTCCGAATAGATTACGTTTTTTAAAATGTTCTCCATTTACTGCTTGGCAGGAAAGCCATAATTTACTTGCAATAACAAATTTATATTTCATAAAATTTATTAATTCTGATCTGCTGGCCCGAGAAATGGTCCAGTTTTATTCTTTGCCACCGAAATTGGTCGAGATCAATGTCGACCATAGGCCCCCTGAGTATCGTTACAAGCGTTTGTTTACAATTTTGCATTTTAATTTTTTTATTTAAGAAAAAACGAAAGTTCTTTGGTATGGATTAGCCTGTTAAAATATAGTATATTACATTATATTATATTTCGGCTTTCTTAAGCCTTCTTCTTCGACAATTCAGTTTCTAAATTGATGATTACGCTTTTCAAGAAAAAGTGCAAAAATATATCAGTTTTAAAAGCTTGCTGAGAAATGAAAATAATAAATCTTTAAAAAAGAATATAAAAAAAGCTTATTACTCAGTGATAACCACCTTACTTCTGCTTGTCTGAGATAAATAGAATCACGGAAGGCTTGAGTCACGTAAACTAAGAAGCCACGGAAAGGGAGACCTTAATTACATAAATACTTAATTACATAACACCCATTATTTACATAACACCATGATGATACTCCTAATTGTGATCTCCATTAGTGATACGGTTTTTTATACACCCATAAGTTTAATTTGGCAGCTTTATATCTTTGGCAGTCTATGCAGTTCTTTATTGCATTACTGGCCTATAATATCTTGATAAAATTTTATTAATGGTTCGTTCAATGCCATAATGGCCTGTTGTATCTTTATTATGACTGAACATGCATCTTCGTTGTCGTCGTCATGAAAAACTCCTCCCGGAAAAAACTGCTCCAAGAGCATAATTACTGCTCTTAATTAAGGGAGCGAAGAAGGATTCAAAATTTGACGATAACCAAAAGCGTCCGTCGCAATTTAGTGTGAGGATTTTTCGGTATGAATATGGGAGGGGAATTTTTCAAAATTTATTTATTTCAACATTACGGCCAAAATGAGAAGGTTAGCATATAAGTTAATTATAAAATTATGGTTACAGTTCTTAAATAAGTCGGCCGCCAAAAATCGCAAATTTATATCCACTACATTGAGTTGTGAATTTAGTGAAATGCGCAGATTTTTATTCGTAATTTTTAAAAATAAAAAACCCATATACCTCTCGTGTGATCCGATATGTATTATTTTGACGCTCTTGTGTGGTTTTACATTTCTGTTCACACCTCCTAAATCGTTCGACACTTTTTAAACATTTGCAAAAGTAAGCTTTTTAAACACGATCAAACAGGAGATGGAGTTATTAATAGGTCTCTGAGACCACGCAGCGGCACGACCCTTCCAGGGGTATTGCAAAGGCCCGAAAAGGGACAGCAGGACAATAAAGGTAAATAGTATAACTATATAAACACTAATTTTTAACTATTTTTTATTTTAGACCACATTGTTGGGACTGAAGGAGAAGCCCTCACGCACCTTGAGGTCGGAATACCCTTGAGCGCTAAGGTACTAATGAGACCTTTCCAGCAAAATACATGGTCACCACAACAAAAAATGTGTTATTTTGTAAATGCAACAATTTCGATCATGCGGGTATTTTAGTATATGTATACTCTGGGTTTTTCTCTATAATTTCGAGTATATATTTTATCTGCTCTGCATTCTTATGTTTTCCGCTGAAAAATTAAATGAAATCAATTCTATTTAAGAATTACATGGTTATGAATTGCAAATATAAATAATTAATTTTAATTAAATTAATTTTAATTTAATTTAATTTAATTAACTAATTTAATTTAATTTAATTATATTTAATTAATTTAATTTAATTTAACTAATTTTAATTTAATTAAATTGATTTTTTTAATATTTTTCTAAATTTATTTAATTAAAAAATTTTTTTTAGTTTTTAATTTACAATCACATCCTTTATCCGGAGAATAATTTTATGATCCTCAATTCCGCATCTAAAATATTTGACGGATTTATTCCGGTAAAAATATCCGATAAATCCTATTCCCAGAAAAATCGGATTTCAGAACATACCCGTATAGTATCTCACATCGGAACAATATCCAGACATGGCAAAAATGGCCCTAAATCTCCAAAAAGTGCCTACAAATATATTTTAAAAATTAGATTTGATTGATGATATCGAATTGATATTGAATTGGTGATATATTAATACTTTAATTTTAAACGCAAGTGAAGTGACGTTTAATTTTACGGGATATTTTTATAAGAATGCAGAGCCGACATTGTCTACGTCTATCTACTCGAATTTATGGAGAAAAATCCAGAATATACATATACTATACCCGCATCCCCGCATGGTAAAAATTGCTGCTTTGCCGGCAACAAAGTACCACTGATTTTTTTATCAAGGCGACCATTTATTTTGCCGGCAGGGCCTCAGCAGTATCTTAGCGCTCAAGGATATTCCGACACCAATGTAGATTATTACTGTCGAAGTGCGTGTTCAGAAAGTTTTAATTTTGCAACACATGTTCGAATCCGAGTGCTATCGTTCATTTCCGATCGGATTGCAGAATAATTTTTTAAATCCGGATCGGAATTCATTTCCAATTTGTCAGCAAATCCGATGCGGAGTTTAGAACATACTCGCTAATTTAATTTTATTCCTTTTTCAAGAAGCCGTGAGGTTTAATTTAATTAATTGAGCTTAATTAATTTAATTAATTAAGTTGAATTTAGTTTAATAATTTAATTTAGTCAATGAAAGCAAAGAGAAGAGCTTGAAAGAGTAAATGTGGAAATGTTTGTGTTGAACTACATAATGGTTTTCCTCTTTGGTGGTTTGGTGGTCCTGAAAATATTCGATTTGGTGAAACTACAAATTTAAAAGATATTTCGAGCCAGTTCAGATAGGATGACACCTCTTCTGCAATTTGATAGCTATCTGAAGCTTCAGTCTCTTCGCTGTATTCCCAGTTGTCTTTGGTGTAAATGCATATGTTGTGTAATGCACAACATACATTTGCAATTTTGGTGACCTTAAGTGGAGAGTAGTGCAAACCTCTTTCGTGTATGATGGCTCTGAATCTTATCTTTTAAATCCCAAAGCACCGCTCTATAACGTTGCGCGCTATGCACAACTTTCTATTAAATGCCATAGCTTTTCGGTTCTAGGTTTGCCTGTAAAGCATCATCAGAAATGGGAGAAGCTTATATCCAAAATCTTCCGAAAAATGTCACTGCATAAGTTAGCACAAAAACTGACGAAATCATATCAAGCAGCCAGTATTCCACTCCCCGTTGTTGTACGCAAAATTCAGAATTGTATCAGCCATACTTTGCCGCCACACATGCTCATCACAAGTTACTCCTTGTGCTCTAACATCAACATCGAAGTCGCATATCTGAAGAAAATAATATTAATATTACTTACTTAATAAAATAGACGTTTTTAACAGAAGCATAATTATAATTACCATCATCGCATTCAAACTGAAGTAACCTTTCTTATTGCAATAAATGTGAGTTCCTTTGGTTTTCTTATTTTTATGTGGTTACCATCCACGGAAGCAATCACAACCGGTAAACCAAATTTCGCATACAATTTTTATTTTATCTCGCTTTCATCATCTTCAGACTTTTTGAAGCGTATCCATTTTGAGCATATATGCCGCTTGGAAATATCCAAATACTCATCAAGGGTTTGGCATAGCTTCGGCTGCGTTATAGATGCCAGATACTGCTTTCCTATCGACTTTTGGTAACTACGAGAAGTAAGAAAACATAAAATTGTCCCAACCTTTAGAACTGGCGGAATTGCCGTGCATCTTGTGTGTTGGTTCAACGGTGCTATTTACACTAGAAAATAAGCGAAACAATTTTTGTCCGTGCGAAAGTTGGTCAAAAACCTACATACATTAATTATTCACTTTTGAAAAATATATATTGCCACATATTCTTGCAGCTGCATTTCCAAAATGTTGCTGCATTTCGCCTCCTACTCCCTCCGTCCCGATGACTGGTTAGGTGACTGAATGCTGAAGATCAAGAAAGGAGCTGTTTTGTTTATCTGATTGTTTTATTCGTCGCAGATCGTTTTGATCACAAAAGAATGGAAAGGTTTCCTTTGTCGATTTTAGAAATAAAAAAGCTTAAAACATAAAGTTTGATAGCCCTTAAGAAATAGTTTGGGAAATATGGCCTTATATCCCGCTTGTTTTTGTCTGCATTTAGCTATTGTCCTATTTTAACCCCGCGCATTATTCGGTCTAGTAACCCTTTTGTGTGCTTTGCTTTACCTAAAGAATTTTACAAATTTTCAAATGCAATAAAATTAGGAATTTTATGAAGCAATTAAAAGAGCTGATCTTCAATATTTTAATTTCCCTTTAAGGTAGCAAAACAGGGTTAAAATTATCCCCCTATTTTTTGTTCTTCTGAAATATTTCGACAATTCTTTGAACGTTATATATTTTTATTTTTCCCTTTTGCAGTTTAGTAAGCTTAATATATTGAAACTTATTCATCATTTTGACCGGCCTTTATTCATTTATTGCTCATATTTTTTACCACGTACTTTCTGTTGGTTTATTCCTTTTGTGCAAATTAATCGGTTTACCTGAAGAAGAGAGAAAGCGTGGTTCCATTGTCGATCTTACCACTTTTGGTACTAATTTATAAAATTAATTTTTATATTAATTTTTCAAACTTCCAAAACTCACATTTGGCCTCATTTCGGACAATTTCCGACAATTTGAATTGAACGGAGAAAAGAGAAAGAAAAAATAACTCTGACCATAAAATGACCCTAAAAATAACTCTGATATAACTTTATGAAATTCCAGACAAATATCCAACAACCTAATTTAACGAACACGTGCCCACAAAAATTAATTAATAATCAGTCATCATTTTGTGACCCCTTTGCGAAAAATATTGCCTTCATTATTCAGAATTTAAATTCAATTGATATTTATTAAAGGTGAATATCATCGATAAAACAATTAATTGAAATGTGGGGGGTGAGTAGTCAATGTTATATCTTTATGGCTTTTGCCTTAAATCATACATTTATTCAAATTTCCATCAGTAAAATGTAATTGTGTAATTTTTATCACAAAAGAAAAGCAAAAGTAATGCAAAAACCCGTGCCATCGAATAAACAACCCGTTCGAATTGTTTCCGGTAATGATAATGCGTTCTTGGTTGAGAACAATGGTCCTGACTGAGACAATAACAAAATTCTCGTACGTCGCAGGAAATTTATGACTACATGCATTTATTTTTTTTTTGCCGCAAAGTGACGTCGTATAAATCTTTTAATTTTGCTGAAAATAAACCCGCCGCCGACTTTACCAATTTCGCGGTAAAGTAAAAATTAAATTGTCCTGATTAATTAAATCGAAGATCATCCGAAGGACACAAAATTTTTAATTCAATTATTTATATGAAATTAACTAATTATTATTTTTATCAAATTTATCAAAAACAAAAACGAAATTTAAACAATTAAAAACGTAGTAAATTGTTTGCTCTGTTTTGATGTCTTCAGTGTTTGGAGTGAGAATGAAAATATTGACCATTTTGATGTTGGATGTAATTTAATCATTTAATTATCCAATCATTTAATAGAAGCCAAAATTAAAAGCCTTCGTGTTTCGATAGAATCTCCTTACCTTAAGTAAAAAAAGCATGACAGGAGTTATAAAAGGTAAATTGTCGTTATATTCTTTATGAAACCAAAAGATAATAATGATGATGCGTTCCACTGAGTAGTCAGTCACTTGTAGTCGATGTCGTTTGGCTTTAAAGAAAAATCAATACAATAGTAATCATTTCCGCCATATCTGAGAAGGAAATATTGCGAGCATAAATTTATCCTTTAAGCCACGTTTATTGGTATTTTCGGCATTTTGTTTTTCTCTCCCTCTCTGTCTCTCATCCGGCGCCTTTTTTACTTTCTCTTTCTCCAATATGAATGCAAGTGAGATGCGAGTTACAACGTTGTTTATTTAAATCGGAAGTACAATCGCGGCTGCATTTTCCTTTTGCGACCGTCAGTTACGATTAAATAATATAAATTGGTTTTTTTTAAATTGGCTGAATTGTTTTTCAATTTTCGGCAAACGCTACCCAAATCATCAAACAAAAAAAAAATTATAAATTGAAAGACAATATTGACAATATTTGACAACTTTTTTGGAAAGAAACAGTGGTTGCTTGTCAAAAAACTTGATTATATTTAAATTTACTCTCAATCAAATTAACTTGTCTTTTCAATTTATGATTGAGTTGAAATTAAGAAAAACAAAAGCAAGTGCGTCTTTAATCCAAAGGCGAACAACCTTTAGGTTTAATTTATATCACGGTCGTAAAAGAATAACACAAAAAAAAATAACTATACTAATTGAAAATCCATTAGCGAATTTTTGAAGAATATTAAATAAAGTTTATTAAATCATTGACCTCCCCCGCAAAAGAATTGTTATAAGGTGTCGAAGGTCGATATTTGGTTCAATAATTAATGCCAAACAAATTGGAGGGGAGGAATATTGTCAATTAAAATAATTTTTAACATTGAAATTCTTATATATTTTAATAAAATTAGCAGGCAGGCTCAAGTGGACGAAGCTTATATACCCTACACCCGTAATTAATAAGTGTATGGTTTAAATCCAATAACTGACATGGGGGACATGCTATTTTAATATTATGTTTCCATTCTCATTCCTCACACAACCTTAATATATCCCTCAGGTGTAGTCTATACCCTACAATACCGTATGAATTTGAGATGAACAAAATGAAACGACTACGAGACTACGTTTTAAAACATTTCCACAAAATAACTTCGTATTTGGGAATGCATGTAAACAGGCATGTGAAATGGTTTTCACCAAACTCCGGAAACTTATTTGAGTGTTAGCTTCTGCTGCCAGTTAAAAAATTCCATTTTCGAAACCATTGCATTAATATCCACTTAAAAATAAGACGTTACTAGTTATCTCCATTACCTACACTAAAGACGAACTCATAGAGATTCAAATTTTTGCACTAGTTCATGCATTGAACGACGAACTGGAATGTAAATTCACTAGGAAAACTAAGATACCTCATTACTAACACACAATTACTTCATATTAGATTTTAAAAATAGGCTTGCATTAATCGTATTTCGACCCTTTTCAATAACAAATCGCAAAGACAAATTTCATGAGAATACTTCATGTATTGTCAAGTATTTCATAGAATACTTCAACGCAATACCAGAGGAAATGTTCTCTGTAGTCAAGATTTCCACAGACAGATGGAGATACAGACGAAAAAAGCTGAATTCAGTCAAATATTGATTGAAAAGGCAAGGTCCAAACGCATTGTACAAAATAATTCTTTGTTAAATTCATCAGATATTTCTAATTTATTTAATTTCTGATATCGCATTGTAGTATTAAATTTACATCTTTAATCATAGTGTTTAATAATTATTTTCACTACTCAATCCCCCTAATACGTTTCTACTCCATTATGTTCCCATCTTTTTTTTTATTTCACATTGTGCTAATTTTTTTCTTCTTCGTCCTCTTTTTCTTTTGCGACTCATATTCGTCTATTCAATTTTCCGCCTTAGCGCATCATTGGTGTGGTTTTATCCTTTCTGTAATTTCTTTTAAAAGCTAGTTGCAATAATTAAAGAAAAATGAGGTAGATAAATCAGAAGGATGAGGAAGTGCTCTCTGCAGATAATTGCTCTTCTTGTGATTATCTATAAACCACGATTAGAATTTTGCCACGATATCATACTAAGCCTCTGATTAAGTAGATGGAAGTCTTATGTTCAGTTTTAATGAACTTTAACATGTAATCTGGTTTACTAAATTCGTTTATTTCATTTACAATTTTTATTAAAAGATAATCCAGCACTTTATTCTTGAAATTCTAAAAAAATAAATTCATTTTACTGAGATTTTACTTAAAAAGCGACAGTTGTATTAAATTTTTTATTTTTTGGAAACATTTCTAAATGTATGTCGTAAAAGTTGCTACATATTCATTCAGTTTTGTTATATCTCAAATCCAAATTCGAATCATTTTGTATAATTTTGGATGTTGAAAAAATATCGGCATCAAACCCACATACACAACATCCATCAATTTGCAATTTTTACCATCTCTCAAAAAATACTACCGACCGATAAAACTACTAATAAAAATAATAAATTCTTGAGTGAATGGTGTTTACTTTACTGTTTATTGATTTCGTGAAAAATATTTGCGCAAAATTGTCCCTTCAGAATCAGAAGAATACTGATAGTAATAAATTTAAAAGTAAACAACGGAAATGACAACAGCAAGAGAAGAAGAAGAAGAAGAAATAAAATAATAATAATAATTTAGCAGAAGAGTCGTAGATTTTGTATCCTAGTAATCGCAGATCGTGTAGACGTCTCAAAAAGAGGTTTTTGTTAGATTCAGTTTGAGTAAAATATAATATTAAAGGTATTATTTTGAACAAAATCTGTAAATATTTATTTTAATAAATATTTAGAAAACCGAAATGCGAGGGCGAGGTATTGTCATGAAATGTGCCACAAATTTTTAATGACGAAATCGGACTAAATTTTTCTCTCTCTATTGAAATTTTAAAGCCGAAAATTTATGGCTTGCTGGATCTCGAGATGGTGGTGAAGACGCTGAATATGACGAACTCGCACTGAATCCAAGGACTCCATTGAATGTAGAAAACATTAAGAAAGTCATCCAAATTCTGCGCTCTGGCCGTTGTGTGCCCATCTCATCATGGAGATGGGTGGCATTCTTAAGGGTGCGGTCCAATGCATTCCAACCGGGTATTGGGAAAGATAAAGATTTGTGGTAATTGCAAAAAGAGTTATAATTTGCCAAAAAAGGACCCCGTATTCACGTCGCCTCTTGTAACTAGCGACGAAACATGGCGATTTCAGTACGAACCACTCTCGAAAAGACGGAACACGACATTGCGGATGCAGAAGAATTGAACAAAAACAATTACCGTTTTCTTCGACGGCAAGGACGTCAACATTACATAAGGTACTCGTTCCACAGGGTCAGACTGTGAATGCTCGATATTGTTTGGGTGTCCTGGAGAGATTTCGAAACAGATCTCAACGTGTTCGACCGGAGTACAAGGAAGTTGGCAGATGCCGTACCGCACAAGCCTCTAATTTTACTCGAGTTTTTGACCAAGAAAAAGGCTTTTAAAGCGAGTTTTTACCAAAAAAATGCTCTACCACCCGCTGTACTTGCCTGAGTTAACACCGTGCGACTTCTGGCTATTTCATAAACTCAAATTTGCGTTGCAAAGGAACACTAACAGTACGATTCCTACCATCTAGAAGGCTTTGATCGAAATCCTAAACTGACCCCGCCTTGGAAATCCTCCACTTTATATTTTTAAGCAGTCTCATCGCATATACTTTTCAACCTTTTAGCCCACTTAGCGTTAATAAACCCTTATTATAATTGTTTAGTTTTATACCTGAAGCTCAATTTGCGGGTTTCAACCATTCATTTTATATCTGACTTTTTCTATTTCGGGCTCTAAAACAGTTTCCATGTAAAGTATTACATATTATTAATAATGCTAATCATATATATTTCCCTATATATAGGTTAAATGAAGCTATTCCATGAATATGGACGTTAAAATCTAGATATTCATTTAAATAAGTAAGAGAGAATAAATAGCGCAATCAGTTCTTTCCCACCGTTGTTGTCACTAATCCATTGTTTCACCAAGGTAACAAAAATTTTACTCAAAATCAACAACACGGTAATCAACAACAACCCATCAATTTTTTGTTAATTATACAATGTATTATTTATCTATGGGTTAAGTAGTGAAAGTTATATTCGAGGTGCTTGCACGTTGTTATCTTTGTTTGATCACAATAGAAGGAAAATTTTCTAATGCAATTTAATTTTCAGTTGATAAACCAAAAAGGCAAATTTACATTTAGTGTTACAACACGGTAATGTTGTTTCTGTGCAACAACGTGTGCGGTTAACCTCGCGGAATAATTAAATTTTTGGGAAAGTTTAGTGAATTATTAGAACGACATGTTCTGTTTGTATTTAATAACTATTACACATCACGTGCTTACTCTTAACAAGCGGTATAAAGTATTAATTAAAAGTATGTGTCAGATGTAGCACACATTTGCGATTCTTGTGCTGATTGCCGCTGACAGGTTGGTTATAAGCCGGAGTTATGGCGCTAACAAAAGTGATGTTGCTGGAATTGGTGGAGTTAGTATCGATAATTCGATAGTTAGTTTTTCGACTAACTGAAATTGGAACTTTCAATTCTAAGAAGTGATAACTTTATTGAGATTACTTAAGATTGAGTTATAAGACACGAATTTAGCGAGAGTATCGCATTTCCGTAAGAGGATATAGACGAAATGAAATATTTTATCTTTATGGGAAGCAGGTATTAAGAGATCACCAGCACAAGTTAAGGGCCGCCATGTGTTAAAACTCTTGTACAGAAAAGGACTTATGGAAGTCATGGAAGGCTTTACGTGTGACCAACCCAAGAATCATTTGACCATGTTTAGAAATGTCGGGTTGAAAAGTGCAAAGGTTCTCAGACAATGTTGTTCGTATTTTTTAATATCCAGTAATTTTATCCCAAAAGGCGAAGCATTAATTGAAATAATACATTAAGAAACACGACTAAATTTATGCTAACAAATTTATGGTAAAAATTTTAAAAAACGGTAACAGTTACGCATTTTTAGTTGCCAAATAAATTTGACTAAAAATTTTTGGAACACGAACAATAATTTCTTGGCGATGAATAAAACAAAAAGTTGTCAATAGTTTCATCAACAGCAGTAGACTGTATTTCACCAGATTCATCAAATTGTATTTCGGCAAATACGCCCACACAGACACATAAATATATTATGTGGATACGAATACATGTACAGTTACAATTTTTTTATTATAATCGTAGATATGTTTACAAGATATTTATAGATATGCATATATTCTCCATTTTATCCATCCTAAATATCTTAATAAATCCTTTTTAACATCCAATTTTTTTAAGTGAAATTGAAAGCCAAATTGATTTTATTGCTGCTTTTTTTGTTTGGAATCCTTTTTGGCATAATTTATAGGTTTTAGAGTTTGCTGCCATAAAAATGCAGACTGCAGTAGAAAATAGGAATGATAGAACCAAAGATAAAAAGACGAAGCATTAAACAGATTTGTCAAATATTCCAATGTATCGACTTTCAATATTGAGCAACATTATAGTCATATTGAGCAACATTATAATCGCAAATAATAGCCATTTAAACATGCATGACATTTACGAGCGCGTCAAGGATATATGCGCGTCTGTGCAGACATTCCAAATGTCATCAATGATTTGATGATTGCTTCTTATTAAATGCAGACACTGATTATTTTCTCAGCAAAAAAGTGTAGAAATTAGTTCAGATTTCTGCGTCTTATTGGGAAATCAATCGTTGAAATATTTTATTAAATGTAAAGCTATAATTTTGGCGAAGTACCAACTTTTCAAAAAGTGTCACTTTTCAAAAAGAAAAAGCAAAAGTATATGTGAAAAATATCTTTAGATAATTAATAACGAGGCTAATTTGTTCGCCTCGGACGAGGAAAGAATAATAAAATTTTCATTTAAATTAAATTTAAATTTCATTTAATATTATTTGATTAATATTTTTTTTGTTGGAGATTTGATTTGTTTAGAATAACGAGTATTTATAAATATAGTTATTTATTAATACATTAATAATAATATTTTCTTTTAGGCTTCGTCGAGCATTCCAAGAAAATTGCAAACAAATAATTCTTTTAAATTGAACAAAGAAATCTCAGAAATTTAAACATATTTATTGACACATTTCTCAGGTATTAATGATATCATCATTAATATCATAAGCATATCATAATATCATCATAATATCATAAGATATAACTATTCACCTGCCTTTTTATTATTTTTCCCTCTAATTCATCTAACTAATTTTTATCTCCCTATTGTCATCTTTCTATCGACGCACAGTGGCAGATATTTTGAAATAGCGGTCAAAAGTCTATATCTTCTGAACGCGTTAAATTATTTAATTTATTTTTTTTTTCTTTGCTACCCTAATCTTTAGCTTTAATTTCATGCTACAACCATTAAAATTGACATGGGGGAACCAAAGATATGACAGATTTTATCAACCTACCTCGTACTTTTACTACAATCTAAATCTTTCTAAGCATATCCGTCATGAATAAAGAACACTGCAAACATACTGCGTTTTTTTATAAATGTTGTGTTTTTTGAATACTTATATTAATTATTTATTATAATAATAAAGGCAAAATACAAAGATATATAATTTAAGATTATAATTCAATAAATAAAGACAAAATATTTACATGTGTATGCAAACTAAGCAATTTTTACAAAATGTTCAGCAAAATATTTTTGTTGGTCGTCTAATAGTAAATTTTTAGCATCATTATCCAATTCAATTGATGAAGACTTCCATTTTTGACGAATATTCGAAATATATGGATCTGATGTGCAGAGCAAAACTGTAAGAAGATCCTCATTCGTACAATATCTTGACATTTTTCTTGTGTTGTGCTCACGAAAAAATCTATAATCCTTATTTCTTTTCTCTTGTGCTTCTTCGGAAAGATCACCTAGTGGAAGCAGACTATGTTCAATTACTTGTTCTCCATGATACAGAACTTTATGTATTGTTGATGGCATATTCCTCCAAGGGTATTTTTCGTTATATATCTCTGCGGTTTTCTTAGCATATATTCCGAATTTCTTCGCATCAATCATTTTGCTGCATGCTATAACTTCTATAATTACTTTAAACCGCCTTATTATTTCAATATCCACTCCTGTTATGAAAGCTGCAGTCTCAGGATCAGAGAAAAACCTTCGAGCAGTGTTTCCATCATTTGTGTTACCCTCTCCTTGTTTTGGTTGGTCAATTATCAGACCTAGTTGACGATATTGCTCCTGTATTTCTCTTTTCCTTATGTTTCTTTTTTCCAGATTCAATTCATTTCTTCTAACTGTTCCTGTAGCTCCGAATTCCAAATCATAAGCCAATTTGAGAATATGTTCCATGAAACGAATTCTAGTGTGAAGAGGGGACAATCCAAATTCGTACGCATCTTTACAGTCATTATCACTTGGTGGTACTTGGTTCAATTTACTCGAGGTTTGGTGACATATAATGCAGCTAGATGATGCCTTAGTATCCGTTAAGGCTTGTCCTACTTTTCCATCAATCATAGTGAGAAGAAGTTTGAAATCTATTTGAATACGATGTCCATAAATCTCAAAAAATACTGGCTGCAGTTCCTGAATTTGGCTTTTTATTTTATCAACTTCTTCGACTATGACATCTTTTGTCTCCTTTTTGAATGCAAATTTAATTGGTCTGCAATATTTTGTTGAAGAAGGTGTTTCATTTCTCCATATATCTTTGCTGGTTGACGGCTCAGGTTCTATTTTATTTTTCCTTAATCGCAAAGGAACAAAAGAAATCATAAACAAGTTGCCGTCATTTGAATTCTCTGCGTTAAATTGTTTATATTGCTTCTGACCAGATGATCCGTCACATCCCCACTTAGAAACAAGAGTAAGATTGCAATCGCCAAGACTTTTTAGACAATTTTCATCTAATGAAAGCAATAATCTCTCGGCAGTGTGCTCTAGAAGATCTTGTAATTTAACCTCTGCTGAGCTTGGAGTAATTTCGATCGCACTTTTCGAAGGTAGGCAGTCTTTTTTTATAGCAATTATTTCGTCGTATGATGGAAAGATGTTGCATTTTTTTCCATTGGCTCGCTTGCGTAATTCTATATACTGATTTTTAGTCAATTTTTTTTCTCAATTTTTCTCAATTAGTTCTACCTTGTCCTTTTTATTTTTTGATGGACCTAGTTGATGAAGAAATGATTCCTTTATTATTTCGGTGGATATTTCTTCATTGATGTTGCCAAGTTTGCGCCTTCGAGATCGTTCACTGCACTCATCAATCGATTTCCTTGGTCGACCAGTCTTCTCGCTGCCTTTATCAGTAGTTTCATTTTCAAAGACGAGTTCAGTTTCCATCCAATTTTTATAGCGTTGGTACATCACCTCTTTTTTTCGATGCACATCCTTATATCGCGTTTTCAAATGCGACAAAAAAGTTTTTATTTTATTTGTATATGTTTCAATACGTTCTTCATTACAAGAATCGCAAAAAGTTTTACTGAGAATATACGAAATAACATCTTGGTCCTCTTTTCGTACAAAGTAAATATCGGCCAAAGTCTTATATGTGAACTTCACCATGTTTTTATCAACACTACAGAAATTATATTTTGGCAGCGCTTTAAATACTCTAATCTTCACACATCCTTAACAATATTTGTAGGTAATTATTTGGTCATAAAATTGGTTTTTTTCTTCATAAACACTGCTACCTGATTCATCAAAACGTTTAAACTTTACTTATACCCATACCCTACCATTACCTAATGTTTTAGGTACCTGATAATTAAGTATAGGTACCTAATAACTAAAAATACAACACTTATTTTTCCAACGAAACAATCATTTAAAGAAACAAAATACTCATAATCATTTAACAGCCAAAAAAAAAAAACATGAAATAAGAATCCTTTAATTTTGCATTAGATGACTTTGTGTCATAAAAAATACTCCAGGTACCACATCCGCAAGCTTCCGCAAATAAAACTATATACAGAATCTAGAGAAAAGACTCAGCTATGCGATCGTGTAAAATTTGTTCTGGACGACGCTGGCCCTTTTGATTCCCGATCCAATTTACATGAAAATTTATTGAAATTTGGTACATTTTTTAAATACCTGTTACATATTATTAGTAACGCTTATTTAACTTAGTTTAATATTATTTAAATATAAAATAGATTAGAAAAATAACTAAAAAAGACCGGAACTTAATATCAGCAAAACTCGCCGAGTTATAATTATTTAAACTATAAAAAAATTACAGAAAATCAAAAATTTTAGGCCAAAACAGAAAAGGACTAGCTTTGATTGTCCTGTTTTTAGTGAAAGGATCAAATTAGAGCTGTTATTTTTTGGCACCCTAGGTTCTGATGTATTATCTTTCATATAAGCATACTAATTGTAAAATTGGCGACTGTGAAAAAAAAAACTTTTGGCCGCTATTTCAAAATATCTGCCACTGTGCGACGCCTTCAAACGATTACTTACACAAAACCCATGGACGATATAAATTTGGAATCGTTCAACGCAAAGTGCTGTTACAACATATTAAATAAATATTCTTCGTTCCTCATTCGAACTCACAGATTTTTAGATGCAGTTGGCGGAAGTATTTTATCTGCAAAAATTGGCACTTCTTCTTCGCATTTCTCTATTATTTTAAAATCTCTAAGAAATCTCTCAAAATTTTCATTGCTTGTTAGAAAAATCAGTAAAGCATTTTTCCAAAAGTATAATCTCCGTAAAGCAATGTTTATGCATAAATCTTTATTAAATTTTCTAAAAAAATACATCTGTAATCCTTCGGTTACGTGGATTTTTTTTTCCTAAATGTTTGTCACTCGCCTAAGAATATTTTCTGTGTATCTGCATATAACTAAATATATGGTTGTTCAAAATTTATGATGTTTTGCAACATTTAATTGCACTTGTACGTCAGAATGTAAATAATAGTGACTACAGTAATGACAATGACGGTGGTGATGACGACGCTAATGTCATTTCATCTACTGTCTACATTATTTCATTTAATTACAGGGCGTGACTGAATAATACTCATACTCATACTCGTTTGAATATGCAAATCTTTTGGTGAAACGTTTTTAACTAACTCATACGTTGTTAGGTACGTTCTACGTTAGTAGCATATAATATTAAATGACAATCCTAGAAATGCATAGCAGTCGATTGTTGGTGAAAGAAATATTATGAATAAATTATTTGATAGATATATGACTCAACAGAGAACATAAAGTTATGCAAATAGTCTAAACTAGTTAACGCTTATGATGAATGAGGTGCATTTTAGGAGCATATATAAATGAAATAACAATACGAAACCCTTTCAATCCCAAGGTTTACATATTTCCTCTTGAATTTGTTGTGAAAATAATTTGTAAATTGTAAGACGAAAAATTTGTAAGAAATTCTTGAGTATTCTTTGGATTTATTCTGGAGTGTATTTGGAATGTATACAAGCTCAGACCTACGCAGACCTTAAAAATATTGCCAACTTTAAAGATTTAAGTGACTAGCTAAACTTCTATATATTTAAATTTTATGAATGACTTTTTCATGACATTTTCATTCTATCGAAAAGATAAAAAAGTGCCGTTGAACAGTCTCTATAAAAGTTTTTTCAATTAGAGTTCAGTCGCAGACTGTGCTGGCCATGTTGGTGACATCTCTAATCTTTTGTTTGGTATTCAGCCACTAACATAGAATCCGATTGGTAAGCTATACGATTAAGCAGCACAACCAAATGATACAACGTCGTTATCAAAACGAGTGATCGAAATTGTGTTCGTTATTATACTAACGTTGCGCACGCTTGGTCCATTTATGGCCCTTACCTTATGGTTCAGTAAAACACCAGTGAGCACCAAGGTGTCAAAAATAGATACAATGAAGAGTACAATTCAAGCATAATTACCGTATATGAAACGACCCCACATGAAGTTTCCGGTGTGACAACGCATCCACAAAATGTTACTCCTTTTGTGGTTTTTAGGCCGGCAGCGTCATTGGTCCTTACTTTTTTGAAAACAGTTTCGATGAGCCCATAACCAAAGTTGAAGTTTTTCCAAGGTACACGACATGGACCTAGACAACATCCAGTTGCAACAGGACAACGCTACGTGCACTCAGCGGGCGCAACCATCGACATTCTGCATAAATGATTTGAAGATGTAATTATTTCTCGCAGATGTGACCTCAATTGGCCGCGAAGATCATGCGATTTGACCCCGCTATACTTTTTCTTGTGGGGATTCCTACAGTCGCAAGTATATACCAATAAGACGCAATCCTTCCTAAAGTCAATTAACCGAGGCTATCGTTCAAATTCAGCCGGGTTTAACCAGGAGGGTCATCGAATTGCATTAGTCGAAGCCGTGTCACCGTAAGAAGCCACGGGGGACATTTGAACGATATTAAAAATTGTTTCCCAGAATTTATTGTTCGCGATTTTGTCCTTTAGAATTGTTCGCCTAATAACATTTTCGGGTTTAAGATTCTCAAAAAAACGAAAAGGATTCTATTAAATTCTTCTTCTGTCCTTTACTTTTTTGTCTTTATGTGTTCTTTTTTTCCTTTAGAAGACAACGGTGTTTTTTTAGTAATATATCGATGTTTTTTCATTGTCAGAATAACTATTTATTGGAAGATGCACCGAGTGTTGTCGTTTCTTCTCTTTCTATTGTACTCTTTATTATTTGGCACATATGCAACACGGTCTCGCCGCCCATACGAAAGGGAGGAAACATAGATTTTTGAAAATAATTTGATTGAATTTCTTCTATTTGATGGAAGGTTTCAGAGAAACTTTGCCTTTTACTGATAACTTAAAATAAAAATGTATTTGCATTGCTTTGGATGGATTTTGCGCCTTGATTTAAATTGAATGAAAATATGATTAAATGAAAACAAGGATATGTGTTTCCTAGTTTCTAACAGATATTCCCTACAGTTGGAAGATTCAGTTCCATATCGTTTCTGTTATCGATCCTGGAATGTCTAATCCAAAACTGTAATTTTGTATTTAACCAGGGTCGTATATTATACCAGCCTGTAATTTTGGTACGAATCGTGCATTATACATGGTAGTTATCCTCCTTTAAGTGGTTACGTTCTGTTTTAAGAATGGCAATGGCAATGGGATGTATATAAATTCATAATTGTCTGATATTCTCACTTGAGAACTTACTAATCTGTATTTGATCTGTGTTCCATTGTATGCATTATCAATATAAATCTATTGGAAGAGGTCTCCGAAAACGTGTCGATTTTCGGATAATAAATTAGTATCTTCCACCGTTGTGGATGACGCTGTTGGTGCAGCTACTCATGGAGATGCTTTACTAGTGTCCTCTTTATAAATAAGTATAATTTGGTTGTCGACACGGGACACATAGAATAATGGTGCATGCATCAACGTGGGCAGATGCATTCATGGATATTGATGCTCTATGCTACACAATGATTATTTCGAACCGAGAGAATGCGTCGAACAATGTCTATCAGTAGACAAGCATTACAAGATATCGGCCACTACTGCATAAATCTTTACAAAATCCATACTTGCGCTATAACGTATTACTAAAAGATAGTCGAAGAATGAACGAGAAATAAAATCATAGAAATGTGTTGATGAAAAAGAAGAGAGCGGGGGGGATCTAGCAATTAGTTGTAACAATAACTATTGGCTACCTTCAGCTTATGTATCAGGTTGTTTATTTTAAATTGTGGTGTAGGAATGACTGAACGATTTGCGAGGAACGATTGAGCGAACGAATGTACAAAATAATGCTTACCACGATCTAGCCATAGTTTCTGATGGCGAAAACCGTTAAGTACATTCCTTCCGAACTCGTTGGACTAATTTCAGATCATCTTTCGCAATTAGTAACCATCCTAGTTATCACCAAGAACATATATCTCTTCAAAATTCAAAGCATTAATCTCAGTTTCAGTATTCGAAAGTTTTTTCACATTACGTACGTTAATTAGTTTTATAAAGGGTTTTCCAATAAGATCGGGTCGACGTTGAAGTGAAAAACAACAAGCTGTGTGTGAGCTATTAACGACAGCCCCATTTATGTCATCATGTATGGAATATAGCATCGTTCAAATATCCGCCGCAGCTTCGCACCGTGGAACGGATCCGAATGAACAAATTTTCAATGACCCTGTTGCATAGATCCGGCTGAATTTGTACGAAGGTCTGGGATATGTTCACTCTGAGGGCATCGGTCGATTGCGGATTATTCCAATAGACCTGCGATTTCAGAAAATCCCACAAGAAAAAGTTTAGCAGAGTCAAATCGCACGATCACAGTCATTCATCCAAAAATGCATCGTCACTAAAGATGATTTTTCGGCCAAATTTGGGCGGAAACGAACGTTTATTTTTGTAATAAAGTTTTATCATATGGACGTGCTGCGCAATAGTATAACCTGCCATGCTGATGGTAGTGACTAGGCGTAGAGTAAACAACATGACCGCTACAGACTGTCAGCATCGACCCGGTCTTATTGGAAAGCTCTTTATTAGTTATTAGCATACATTACTTGATCAAGAGTTCGTGGTAGTGATAAAAAGAGGGCACTGTGAATTCACCACGGCGAAAAATGGCTTGCAGTAAATTTTTCATGCTTTGTTTATATCACGTACACTAGTCGTATTCTCACGTAATCTCTGTATTATTTTTACTATTTTTTGCCAATGAGTATGTTGAAATTGATAATTAGTTAATTTGAAATTATCTCTCTAAACTTTTTAATATATGCAAAGCAAGGTTTGAGAGGCAAGGCTTGAGAAATTAAAAAAATTATACAATTTTCATTGAAATATCTTTTAATTCATTACTTCAATTCATTCTTAACAATCACTAAGTAAAATTTGTAGAAAAATATATAACAATTCTCAGCAAATTCAACAGTGCCCAAATATTGGGCAAAACGTATGTACCTCACACTCACAAAGAAATGCTATTTTTTAAATAACTTATTATAAAAAGGGATAAAGCATAAAATATTTAATTTATAGCATTCTATTTATTTGAACTGATGCTCCGTGTAAAGTAATATTTAGATATATATTATATGATGTTTGCATAATTTAAAATAATAAAATAACAACAATTATTGAATATGCTTTGGGAAATAATATAGCTACAGATTTGAGTAGATTACTATTCCAGAAATTATGCGTGATGCCTTTTAATATTACATTCCACTTTTCTGGATTAATTTGGGTCAATTAATTCATCTTCAACAAAACTTCTTAAAAATATCCACGAAATGAGCGTAAGCATATTGTAATAATTATGTCTATGTACAATGTAATAAATTGTCAAATAACGGGCCGCGACGGTTTTAGGCGGACTTATAATCATAAACACTATGAAATTTCACAACAGTCAAAAAAATTTTGCTTTTTAATTTTATTTCATAAATCGTAGACGCGACATCGATTCCCCCGTTTTCAATTACGAATCCATTTTTACGAAGCCTATGATCGGAAAGGGCATTCACGAAGTCGCCACAGACGGTCATTCTGAGCAAGTCAGAATACTTGCCACCCCCCGCTAATACGTTGCAAACGGAAGAAATGGATGCATAAACGCTACGAAAAACGAGTATTTTCATGTGTGAAGGAAAGGCTTTCGAAATTCTTCACAGAATGTAAATAAATTAAGCAAAAAATTTAATTAAAAAATGTAAATATAATAATAAAAATATCATAATGTTGGAAAAAATTTATTACATCCATTACATTTATTACATCCATTACATTAGGTCTCGTCTCATTTTGGCTGCTCATACCAAGAAGTACCAACGCCTTGCGCTGACTTTATAAAACCTTAGCATTTTGTTGGTAACAAATATCTAGAGTAATTTCATCCTCAAGCGGAATATCATTATTGCAGCGTATTCAAAATTTTAATTAAACTTGTGATTGTCTTAAAGGAAAAGAATGACAGAGGATATATTAAAACCAGACAACAAATATTAGTCATAATTTACTGATCATTTTGTAGTTTTGATTTTAATTACCATAATAATATTTTTTATACAATTTCTTGATATCGCATATTTTATAAGAAATTTTCTCTAAAAGTGCTATACGTTCATTAAATAAATCAATTATAATTATATAAATAATTATATAAAAACAAGCAAATATCATTTATATAAAAACAAGCAAATATCCAAGTACATATCTATAATCGTTAAATAAATGACTGTGCAATAAATGTACTTTCCGTTTGTATTGCATACGAATACATTATTTCGGTAAACACTGAAAATTGTAAAAAGAGTTTAAATGCAATGAAAAAATACGAATTTATTTTGAATGTTAATATGTACACAATATACGCAAAAGCAATGTTTTAAAATGCAAACAGAACGAAATACCATTTGTCATTATTTGCAGTTTTAACACAGTTAAATGCATTGTTTACAAAGTGACTGCTTTTACTTTTGTAAATAAATAATTCTGTAACTGAGACGATGAATAAAATAAACAAATATTTTTTTGTTATGAAGTCTGATTATAATGTATACAAAAGTTACCAAGTATTGTGTGCAAATAAATTAGTTAATGAGCTACGAAGGGGGATGGCTGAATTTCGTTGCAAAATTTTATATCAGAATAAAATATATTTTGCATAGAGTTAATGGAAATTGGGATCTCGTGATCTCGGCGGTAGAGTCTAAAATTAATGCATTCATTCAGCACTTAAACCTTTCCTCAGCAAACTTCACTCCATTCACTTTTCGCACTAAAAAATCCATTTCAACTGTCAAAATTAATTCTCTAAAATAATCCTTGTTCTTTATGGGAAATATGATTTGAGTTTAAATTCTAAACAAATACTAAATCTTTAATTAAAACTTTAATGAAACTAACACTTTGTTTTATTATGTGTCTTAATTTTGTAGTAAAATAATATGATTATTATAAAAGGTACTTGAAGATATTTAGCTAATAATCTGCTTGAAATTTAGAATATCGGAAACAGATATTAAATCATTAAACTGGTTTAATTAAGATGTTATTATCAAAATTGTCGAACACTATAAGCCCACATTTCTCAAAAAAATTTATAATGATACCACGGTATATCCTAAATGCTTTCTCTGAAATACAAAATAAATTGTTCACATTTCGCAATTATTTCGATTATGGTAGAAGACTATTCACCCACCGGTTCCAAATCTATCTATTGTGAGATTACGAGGAAACATTTAATTTCATTTCAAGACAAACAACTAAGATGGTTTATTTTGTACCTAATAATCATTTTACGGAAATAAGATTTACAAAAAACAACAATATACAAAAATACTTAAAATATTTCATAATATTTGTGTTTAAAAATGTATACAGTATAAGTATATTCAGTATAATATAGTCAAAACATTAAAATTTTGATACAAATAATTAAAATTTAATTTCATATTCGAGATTAAAAAAGCTTATTTTCTCCAAATTAGTTTCACCCATGCATTTAGGAACGTGCATTTCAAGATTTATAATAATATTTTCATAAACGAAAACTATTTATAAGAGCTCGCTAAGCTAACCTCTTAGTTATCGCTGTTTCGCGCGACTTTAAGTGATAGGTCAAAGACGTATTTATTTACCTCACTGAAAAGGTGAAATATATATAATTCTAGGGGTCAGTTAAAGTTTAATCTCTAAATAAAGATAATCTTTAAATAATCTTTAAATAAAGATCATAAGATCTAATACAGACTTCAAGATATTTCTGTATTAAACTGTAATAAATTTTATGATTTAAAGTTTAAATAAAGTAAAATTTTTTCACTTCTTCACTTCTCGTTTCTTCGTTATCTTTTATAACATTATTTTACAGTCTTGTAAGCGTGTGCACATGGATTTGTAACTGACCCTACGCTTGAATAAACGGGCCCATTGGTTTATATTATCAGAAATCTGCTCTAATCGCTCAGAAAAATTTAATAACCACGAAATAATAAGTTTGTTATCTAGAAAGATCCAATTTACATGCAAATAAGAACTAGTAAGAACGTTATCTTCGGCCTGGCCGAAGCTTATATATCCTATTCCCGAATCTCTTGATAACAACGTTCAAATAAAGTGTCGGCGGCTTATTTAAATATATTATATATTTATATTCAAATTATTATATTTACATTTATAACCAGCCTGTGATGACAGAGAACATTCGTACCAATTTGCGTGCTTTATTTGTTCTTTTCAACGCTAATTTTTTGTGAAACAGTTCTAATTGAGACGTGGGCGTTTTTTCCGATTTCACCCATTTTCAACACCACCCATCCTAGGATGACAGGAAATACTGTGCCATGACAACATCTCTCTTTTTATGCCTGCACACATTTTGTTTCTAGTAGGCGGACCACGCCCATTTTTCGGATTTTATTTCCAAATGAGGTAGTAGACTTGGACATAAAATTTCACGTCTAAGTTCGTACTCGAAGCTGAGAAATTTAGCTCTAAACACGATTTAATTAACATTAAATACCAAAAGTAGGCGTGGAAGTTGTCCGATTTCGCCCATTTTCAATACCAACCAGCCTATCATAACACAATATTCATACCAAACTTCATGATCATAGCTTCATTCGTTATCTTGTAATCGTGATTTCCACAGACAGACAGACGGACGGACAGACAGACAGACAGACAGATAGACAGAGAGACAGACGGACAGACAGACAGACAGACGGACGGGCAGGGCTAAATTGACTCAGGGGACCATTCTGAGCCAGAATATATATACTTTTCTATATCTATTATAGCTCCTTCACTGCGTTAAAAACTTAGTATCAACGTTAATATATCCTTTTTCCTTTTTTTAAGTGAATAGGATATAGAAATATATATGGTTTTATGGTTTCGAAATATAAAATCAAAATGAAACTACCTTTCATATTAGCAAATACGCTCGTAGAAACCGGGTTGATTGCCGCGACTTTATCCCAAATGTTTTTGTAGGGCAGATATACGCAAAGATTATTATGTTAAATTTTATACTTTTTATACTTTTTTATTTTGCTTAGAGTGCGTCCCATTATTGCACCCACGATACACTTGCAATTGCGGTACCAAAAACTCATCAATCATTTGGCGGAGCGGAGACGTGATAGTTTCTCCGTGATTGAGGAGATATTATTCCTCGATTATTCCTCGAGCCGAAATCACGCACAGTACCTTACTTTAGCGCAAATTTTGTTTATTGGTTCACGATTTGTTTATTGATACAATATAGAAATTAATTTTATAACAAAAAAGTAATTTGCCTTTCTAGAGATTCAGAATGACTTCAACATTACTCTTGGGTACGATTCTCTTGAAATTTAAAAAGTTTATTCATAAATTGTTTTACCATTTTCTAATACCCGGAAAGGGTATTTTCTTCGTCTACAAATAAACTATTTTAGTACGGTACTCATCCTCTTCCATGAGCTTAATTAAACATATTCCTCATATTCAACCAGAAGAGCATCCAATTATGACCAATTTCACAAACCCTATGTAACGATGATGGACGCAGAAAAGACGCAGTATCAATATCACCTCAAGCAAAGTAAAGCTCACCCACAATGGTACAATATTAATATTCTACACTGAAACTTGAAATAATGTGTGAATTTTGCATTACTCTTTAATAAATAGATTAATTATTCAACCGGTTTAATTTACGCAAAGTTCTCAAGTGTTTGCACAAGATTGTTTACACATTTGTTATTAAGAAATGGCATAATAGATGACATATTTATGGGACACACGTACTCATGCAAAAGCCGCGTTAAAACTTTGTCTTTTCTCCAAACACCTTTTGCGGGGAAAGGGTTTTCTACCTGGTTACCTCTGATATTAACAACCCCCATAATCTCTTGATTATCGATAAATCGTGCCTGACCTTTTTGGGTTAGATCGGGGCAGTTGATTGGGCGATTAATTTCCTCAAAACCACAGAGCGGTTTACCTTTTTTATTTGATAGCTTCTCGCAAATTACGCAAAGCAGTTGCTTCGTATATCGCCACATCAATGATTCCGTTATTTTCTATAAGCTTTAACAGAAAATGGTGTCCTAGTAAAAAAAGTAGAAAAGGTAAAAAACAGTACATAATCGGTGGTCTCATATGATCACACGGGTGAGTAACATAATTGACTCGGTTACTTTCAGCATTGTCACGCAAACAATTCCAAATGACGCTAACTAGAGATAAGTCGATTAATAATACAATTGACAACTGTATGATGTTATTTACCTGTATCCCTCAGACGATACCACGTATGAGATAATCAGTCAAATTACATTATTCGAGAAAGGGAATACGTTGAAAGCACCTCACTAATAAAACCATGCTTTAAAAGGGTAAATGATACTCTATAGTGTACCCATTTCGATTACAACTATAAACTTAATAATACCAGAGTATAATTCTTTGAAACTTTTTTTATAATTTCAATAACGAAAAAATGTTCAACATTTAAAAGTAATAAAAGAAATCGTTATTCACAATATCCGATTTGTATGATAGGGCAGTCATCATTTCATTTTCTTTAAATTTGTAACCCACTCGAGGCGTAACCAAGCTCAAATTGTTATGTGTGCAATTGGCCTGAACCCAAGGATCAAAGGTTCGTTCGACCTTAAATTCAGTTGACAAAAATTACTCGAAGAAACACAAATATGTGTAAAAGGAAGAATGTAAATCCTTGATAGAAGCGTGCTACTGTCGTTGTTTTTATTTAGGGCGTGTAAATGAAATTAAATATAATTTCTTAAATTTTTGATTCTCTTAAAATATTTGGCTAGCCCGAAAAGTGCTTTGCTTTTTCTTCTTTCTCCATTCAAACTGCTAAAGGGAGATTATTGCTTTTCATTGGATTGTCATTGATGTCTGTAAATTAAAAGAAGAGAGTGAACAAACAAATAAACCATTCTCAAATAAACCGCTTACTTGTAAAGTCTGAAAATTCGTTTACACCGAGCCAATATAAACTAAGATATTTCTTACCTGTTGAAAAGGAAATTTACATTATTGTTTTTATAACATCCATTTTCATCTGTTTTGACCATCCAGGAGATTCTTACGTTTTTTGTCCCCTCTTTTGCGTTTATTAATCGACTGTTTCTAAAGACTGAATTTTCGGAAAGTGTCAAAAGACCAAGCAGTCGATTTAAAAATAAATCAAAAAAATTATCTATTTGTTAAAAGATAAATATAATTCTATTATAATTTATTTTAAGAATTACCAAAAAATATAACTTTATTAAAAACTTACTGAAAAACTAAATACAAAAGAAAATTCACGAATGCATTATTTAGTAATTGGAGAGAGACGTTAAGCTTTAATAACAATATATATTTCTGATAAATTGTTGCACGGATAAATTTACATCTTTACATTTAAAACTTTACATTTCCAAACCAATTTAATTCAAGTGTCTGTTTATGATTTAATTAAATTAATTTCGTTTTGATTAGAATTAATTTGACTTAATTGCGAAACATGAATGATTTTATTATTCTTAGTTCTTCAGTAGACACGGAGTTTGCTTTATTTTCTTTAGCAGTTTATATTTCAATCAAATAATAATCATTCCTCACTCTGTAGAACTGACTCTAGAATAACATTGTCATAATCATATTTGGTTTAGCAACTCAAACTCCCGCCGCACGCTCATACAACTTCCCTTAAATATGGTATTGAAATTAAAGGAAATTTATTCACATGAACCAAAAAATTTAATATACTTATTGTCAGTTTTCTATCTGCAGTTAGGAGATGAAGCCAACCTCTTAATTAACTACAGTTTCTAACTCGGTTAAAACCTAAGCAAGTCTCAAAAAATTGGAATGAAGTAGTCGTAAAACAGAAAGTAATAATAGACATCGTCACATCGGCGAAATCCGTTTGTTTGCAAGCGCGTTTGTTTACAAAAAACAATTTATAATAATAAAACAAAATTCTTAATCTATAAGGGGAAAACTCAATGAGCATCAATAAACAAAATAAAATTATTGTAACAAAATATAGACAAATAATTCACCAGAAAGTTAAGAGATGTGAGAACTCTAGGGTTTTATTTATTTAATTACTATTACATTAGTCTTTTTTTCATTTGTATGTTCATGATTATATTATTTTTTCTGACTACCTTTTAAAGCATTAATAGGATTTTTATCGAAAATATCTGTGCGCTCTATATAATCGTCATTTAAAGTGTTAAAATATTTCCTTGAACATCTACAGAAAGAACGAGTGTGTCGTTCATTGAAAGTCATTGAAAACTGTTGTAAGCTACTGCAAATTATAGAGGATAAATTCTACCACATTCGTTTGGTTTCGCCGGATGCTTCAAATAATGTTACTACATATTATTCCACTTCTCATTCAATACACAATCATCAATTGAGTTGAATTAAACGATGAATGACAACAACAAATAAGTAGGAATATTAACGCAAGGAAATAGTTTTTCCAAAAAAGCACGTTGTTAAAATGGTCTCTATAAAACATTTCGTAAACTGTTTTGTTCATTTTTATCGGACAAAAATTCAGCATAAGATTAAAATGTTTCAGTTTTTCATTGATTTTTATTAAATTCTCGAGCCACAGAAGAAACCCTAGAAAATCTTAGACGGCAAAGATAAGAACAGATATTTGTTTAGAATTTATTGTACGATTTCAATATTTACTGCGGTGCTCTTATTTATTCTCAGTTATCCTTAAGTCAATTGATTGTCAATTATCTTTAAGTCGATCTCGATAAACCATTTACGAGTGTGTCTTTAATTAGTAAGTGAGTTAACTAGAATCAAATAGAACTATGTTAGTGAAAATCATAGGGTACATGATTTACTATATTGGCTTTATTTAGAAACACAAATGAAGTACGAGTAAAAATTTTAACACTTCACATTTTTAGAAGACTTCACTCGTCGCCATGCGCTCCTTGTTTTTTGTTAGGAATTACTAGCGCATTGTACTCTATTGCGTCACGTATTTATTATCGGGTTTATTCACTATAGCGCGTTTCATTAGCGCGTTTCATTCTTGATTTCCTTTTATTCTTCCACCACTTATTTATGCTCCGTGTTTTTCTGACTTGTCTCTTTGGTTCGTTAACAGAGTATATTTTTAAGCGTCCCAAATAAGAAATATTCAGCACTGCGACAAATTTATTACGGTTCGGCGCTTCAGCTTACTGCTGCCAGAATTAATCAAGAATTCAAGTATCCAAGTATTTGAAAAAAAAAACATTGTAGAATTTTTGTTCGTGCCGAGGGGAACATATGTGGACTAAGTTCGGTCAAAAATGGATGAAGAGAGAAGAGTAAATTTATATGAATTGCTTGATTCAATCAATGGACGAATTATGTAAAGGCATCGGAGACCGCGGATTGCAGACCTTTAAAAAATCTTCTCAATATATGAAACATTTTTATCGTGTGTATGTCTATAAGTAAAAAATATCCTCAACTCTTTCCTTAATATTTAGCGACCTATAATTTTTGACAGACCTAAATAAATTTGTAGATATATCCCAGAGAAGGAAGAAATTTTAAATACCAAAGCAAGACTTGGGCAAGATATAATATGAATCATATAAATACCAATTATATATTTACCAAAGATATAGGATATGGTTACGTCGTAATCTTGAGTATTTTTAAAGAGCTTTTCATTGCATAAATTTTTTGAATGGTACCGAAGGAAACTTATTTTCTCATCCCCTTTTTGTATTACTTCAGGGTTGTGAACTTTAAAGTGATCAACGTTATTTATCTGCTATTGCTGTTGATTTGCGTGACTTGTGTACACCAATTTCAAATTGCATAATCGTATTAATCGCTTGAATTCACTGAACAAAGAAGTAGCATCCTATCAGGTACCATACGTTTGAAATACTTCATGTACTTTAAACATCGTTAACCCCTAACCTGAACTTTCCAGAGCCGAATTTTATATCGAATCTTATATCCTTATGTTTGTTAATTGAAAACTTTCTAAACAATTATTCTCGCCAGCTTCATTAAATCCATCTAAATTGAATAGATGTTGCGATGGTGATTGCTCTTGTTATTGTTTTATGTCCCTTTTCTTGATTTGTTGCTGTCAATCGTTATGAGATGGGAAAAACGTTAATGTAAAATGAAATAAAATAGGGAGCAGAAGATTACAGGAAGTCTGATTTGTGAATTGATTGGATGGATGGATCTCACTGAAGCTTCTGATAACTGAAAGTTGATACACATGAGCTTATCAATATTCAGGGCGAGTGCGTGCATGAATATAAGTGTGTGCTTCAATTTGTGTGGGCGTGTGTATGTGTGTTCTTAGAAAAGGAATGGTTTTACTTCAAAATTTCATTCTTTTCACAAAATCCCCCTTGGGAATATCTACTATTACGCAATGTTATTCAAAACTCATGAGAAAGATTTCAAGCAGAAAATGAGATATTTATTGAGCTATTGAATTATCAGCACGTTCGGGAATACCTTTGGGACGGTTTCTCAAATTCTTTCTCTACCATTAAAGACTTGCCTGTAAAACTTTTCTCTTTTTCAGGTATACAAAATTCTCAAATTACTCTAGACTCCAGAAATGCCTTAAAGATTAAACCTATTCTTCACACAAGAGAACTTCGGGAAGGTCAATGTTTGCCTTCCCACATCACATGCTTTTCTAAGGCCACGTTATTATCAAGACCCTTTTTCATTTTCTTCGTACACTTACTATAACGCTACTGCTGTAAATATATATCGATGGCGACTCTGAAAAGCAAGAAAAAAGACAACTTTGGTAAATAGATATTGGTAATAGAAGTACTTTTCTATTTTAAGTAGGGTTTCTTTCTTTACACCCTTGCTCTGTTTTCACTAAAAAAAGGAGAAGATATTTGATTCCACTTCAAGAATTAACAACGATTAAATAACAAACCTCCCTTTCTTAAATTATTGCATTTAGACACATTTGGGGCTAGGATAATCGGTTAGGAGTTTAAAAGGTTGTTGTTTTTCACTACACAAATAGGGGGAGAGTTATTCGGACTCGGCTACGGTGTAATATTTCTGAGCTTTATTCAGTTTCTTCGGGAGATAATATAATAGTGGTTCCCCTTCGTTGTCTTAAACATTTAATTATGGAGAGAATATCTGGCCCTCCCTAGGATGATGGCATCTGTGAAACAATAAGCAAAATATCCTTCTCATATTCTGGTTGTGTGTCTTCTCTAAGATTCAACTTTCTATTACGAGCCAAGGCTTGAGGTGTTAGCAACTAATTGCTGAGAAGACACAAACTAATATCCCAAATTTTAGACGCAATACTTGGCAATACCTCCATAATATGACGATACGACGCATCTACTAATCAAACGAGCAATTTAGAGTATGTATTCTTAATGAACGCTAGATACACAGAAAAGAGAAGCAATGAAGTTAAAAGAGAAAAACGGAAAGGTTTTTCCTTATTAGGAGAAAGTAAATAGAAAAGAAACTTTACAAACTGTAACCAGTCTACAAACTCGTTACAATATACCAAATTTTGATTTCCTTCATGATTTTATTGAATTTAAGAAAGAACTTAAACTATTTTTATAATGTTTGGTTAACGTAAGTTGTCTAATCGTGTCCACTTGACGGATTGATCCTAATTACTTCAAATGCACCTAAAAATCAGGAGCCTACAACCTCAATTATGGGAATGTATGGGAATGTATGGGTACATATTCGAAACCCTTGCCTTCTAGTTCAGTTGACGGTAACGATGGGATTCGAGCTGAATCTGTGTTCAACCCGTCAGAATTTACCTTCTAAAGGGTTTTCCAATAAGAGCGGGTCGATGTTGAAATGGAATAAAACAAGCTGTGTGAGGTATTAACGAAAATACTTTTTTGAAATTTTTCATTTGAAAGCCAGTTTATCTCACTATGTATGGAATATGACATCTTTTCAAGGGAAAGCCCTCTATTTGAGTATTTATTGTGAAAGTTTAATTCATATTTAGTGTCAGAAGTAAGCGCGCTATTTATCGAATTTCACCCTGTTTCAATAAAAAACAATTTACAAGAAGAGGGAATATTCACGTAACTATTGATGGCAATCATTATCTCAGATAGACGATTAAAACCCATAAATCCAAATTACTGGTATAGGGTATATGAGCTTTGGTCAAGCCGAAATTAGCGTTTCTACGTGTTCTTATAACTTTTTGTGCTCAGTCTTTTTTCTTCTTCCCCTTTTTCTTCTTTTGACTCACATTCGCCTATTCGATTATCTTCCTTAAGTGTTCATTGATTTGGTTTTATACTTCATTTATCCAAAACTTTCTAATCTTTCTAATCCTTTCTGTAATTTCTTTAAAAAGTTAGCTGTTATAATTAAAGAAAGAAAAAAAAGAGAGATAAACGAAATGGATTAGGAGTACTCTCTACAGATAATTACTGTTCTTTTGATTCTTTATGAACTTTAATAAAAACTTCGACACAATTTCACGATAAAGCTCCGATTAAGTTGGTGGAAATCGCAAGTATGACTTTAATTAACTTTAAGTTGAAAGCTGGTTTGATTAATTCCTTTATTTTATTTTTCTTTTTTGCCATGTTTATAAAAAATAACGAGCAATTGGATAAAAATCGGTATGACTTAATTTTGTTAAAATTTTCTTATAAAACGAAGGCCTAACTGTATTACATTTTTTCTGGCTTCTATCTCTTTAAACCATATGTTTTTAAAGTGGAGTCCACGAGTTATGGCCAGAGTTTAATAGTTCGAAACTCTTCGTCTGGAAGATCTCTATCTTGCTAAAGACAAGCAAAATTTGGTCATTTGAATTATATGCAAATGTAAAAGAATAAAAGCGAGTACACGTAGAAGTTTTTATGTAATTGGAAATTCCTTTTTGTCATCACAAATAATTGGATCGTATTTATATTTAAACACATTATTTTTGTTTTGAAAGCTAAATCGTTTCTTACTCTCTGAAATACTCTAATGTAGGGTCCAATATTTCTGATTTCAAGAAAGCATATTCTTTAATTCATTTTACTACTATATATATATATATATATATATATATATATATATATATATATATATATATATATATATATATATATATATATATATATATATATATATATATATATATATATATATATATATATATATATATATATATATATATATATATATATATATATATATATATATATATATATATATATATATATATATATATATATATATATATATATATATATATATATATATATATATATATATATATATATATATATATATATATATATATATATATATATATATATATATATATATATATATATATATATATATATATATATATATATATATATATATATATATATATATATATATATATATATATATATATATATATATATATATATATATATATATATATATATATATATATATATATATATATATATATATATATATATATATATATATATATATATATATATATATATATATATATATATATATATATATATATATATATATATATATATATATATATATATATATATATATATATATATATATATATATATATATATATATATATATATATATATATATATATATATATATATATATATATATATATATATATATATATATATATATATATATATATATATATATATATATATATATATATATATATATATATATATATATATATATATATATATATATATATATATATATATATATATATATATATATATATATATATATATATATATATATATATATATATATATATATATATATATATATATATATATATATATATATATATATATATATATATATATATATATATATATATATATATATATATATATATATATATATATATATATATATATATATATATATATATATATATATATATATATATATATATATATATATATATATATATATATATATATATATATATATATATATATATATATATATATATATATATATATATATATATATATATATATATATATATATATATATATATATATTCTTTATCCTAATCAAAGTTTTCATTTATTTGGCCCGCAGCGCAAAATAGTATGTATTTTGGCCAATATCTTTTACCCACACCAAAAAACTTTTCCAAACGAGGTCCCGATCTTATAAGTTATAGAACCAACGTTTTAGGCTCTTTGATATTGAAAACTACCGAACACCAATATCACTACTGGCAAAATGTGACCAGTCTCACGCCTGCCCTACAAAATTAATATGAACTATTAGCAGGACCTTTATTAATATTTCCCTGTTTATAGTCCGGTTTTGAGGGTGAAATCGCGTTGTCGGGATAACCGGCTAGGATATTGATATGCTGTTTATTAGGATTAAACCATTAACTTGTGATACAAATGTAGGGTATAAGAGCTTCGACCAGGTCAAAGCTAACGTTCTTATCTGTTTTTTTTTTAATTTAGCAAATGCGGGATAGACGAAAAGTCATCTCAAACCAGCTTTGAAATTAAAAAAGTTATAGAAGGATTGATAAGCACTATGAATTAATTATGAATTAAATAGAGTCAAATTTAAGAAAATAATTTAAGAGCAAAAAACCTAATTTAAGAGCAAAAAACCGTTTAGCATGAACAAGTGTATAAAGCTTTCTCGGAATGATATATTTGAGATGTCTGAATTGATGTCTCAACTTTTTTCCAATGAACGTGTTCAATATCATCGTTTCTCTAACTTGTATAAAAATATTTACCAAATTATCTCTTGTTCGCATTATGTATATCTAAATATTACGATACGGATTATCAGTTTGAGTAAACAGGATAGTTTTGATATATTAAATAATTTATTCTCTACCAATTATTCAATCAATTATCAGCATTTTCCCTTGCGGGTGTACGGTATACGAAACCAGGATTTGTTGTTCGTGATTTTACCTTTGGAATTTTTTTTCAATCCATATTGGGAAAATGTTGCTTCCTTTGGAAGTCAGTTTTGCTTAATAAAATTTCGGAAGTCCTATATATAAATACAGGTGTGTTCGTGTCGAGGGATCTTTAAGAAAATTTTTCAAAAGTTTCAGAAAACTAAGAGTTAGTTAAAGTGAATGTTTAGAGTCATAAGAACATGTCATTAAGACTTTGGTGTCATAAAAGAATATACAATATCAGCTTAATTTCCTTAATAAATTATTAGACACATTTTCTTCTAATCCAAAATACATTTGTTTGTGTACACAAACAAATCCAAAATACATCAAAATTTGAAACGCCCAAAATTTTACAATATTATAATCGGATATTTCTGAAAGGGATAACAAGACATTAAACGAAATTTTATCTGAAAGTGAAAAATACAATTTATTGCAAAAGGTATTTTGAAAATTTTTTTCAAAAGGTATTTGCAAAAATAGACGCGGTACACCAACTAATACAAAAGGTTCAATATCTCGTAAATGGTTGAAGATATGTAAATGAAATTTTATACGAATTGTTTGAGATAGTGGTGGCAATCAAAATGATAGGGCTACAAAAATTATACACACAATTACAATTATACATGCAACAAAATTATATACACAACAATAGGTTCATAGACAATTTTCTGTCAATATCAATCGCACCTTTGCCTTTGAACAAGGCAAACGTCCTCTATGATTCGAGCTCCTTCTTTTCTCCACCTGATGTGCATTGTACTTTATACAGATAATTTCCTTCAAGTGGTTATATGTTACGTTTGAATGCAAGTATGGGATGGTTTTAATACAAATATATATATATATATATATATATATATATATATATATATATATATATATATATATATATATATATATATATATATATATATATATATATATATATATATATATATATATATATATATATATATATATATATATATATATATATATATATATATATATATATATATATATATATATATATATATATATATATATATATATATATATATATATATATATATATATATATATATATATATATATATATATATATATATATATATATATATATATATATATATATATATATATATATATATATATATATATATATATATATATATATATATATATATATATATATATATATATATATATATATATATATATATATATATATATATATATATATATATATATATATATATATATATATATATATATATATATATATATATATATATATATATATATATATATATATATATATATATATATATATATATATATATATATATATATATATATATATATATATATATATATATATATATATATATATATATATATATATATATATATATATATATATATATATATATATATATATATATATATATATATATATATATATATATATATATATATATATATATATATATATATATATATATATATATATATATATATATATATATATATATATATATATATATATATATATATATATATATATATATATATATATATATATATATATATATATATATATATATATATATATATATATATATATATATATATATATATATATATATATATATATATATATATATATATATATATATATATATATATATATATATATATATATATATATATATATATATATATATATATATATATATATATATATATATATATATATATATATATATATATATATATATATATATATATATATATATATATATATATATATATATATATATATATATATATATATATATATATATATATATATATATATATATATATATATATATATATATATATATATATATATATATATATATATATATATATATATATATATATATATATATATATATATATATATATATATATATATATATATATATATATATATATATATATATATATATATATATATATATATATATATATATATATATATATATATATATATATATATATATATATATATATATATATATATATATATATATATATATATATATATATATATATATATATATATATATATATATATATATATATATATATATATATATATATATATATATATATATATATATATATATATATATATATATATATATATATATATATATATATATATATATATATATATATATATATATATATATATATATATATATATATATATATATATATATATATATATATATATATATATATATATATATATATATATATATATATATATATATATATATATATATATATATATATATATATATATATATATATATATATATATATATATATATATATATATATATATATATATATATATATATATTGCAGGAGCTGAACCTAAGGCTGATGTTGTAATGTAATAAAAGCATGATACATAAACAATTCCGGCGAATGCATTCATAGCTCTTAAGCTTAGGATTACTTCGAACCGAAGTAATGCTTCGGAGGATGTCTATCAATAGATAAACGTTATGACATGTCGGTCACTGTCGCGTGAGTCTTTACAAAGTACCATAAACTATGATGTAAGTATAGTCGAGGAATGAAATTGCAAGAAAATCGTAAAAACATGTTGCTGAAAAAGTACAAACGGGAAAGCTTTAGTGAATGGTTGCTAAAAAAGCTTATTTGTTTGTGTGACAATTCAACCAAATTCAAACATCGATTGCAACAATAAATTTTGGATGAGCACCGTTTGCGTGACAACTGCTCATTTTAAATAATGATGATCACCGAAATTACGAATGAGTGAACGAACGAACTAACAAACAAGCGAATTCTCATCACAATCTAGGCGTGTCATTAAATGACAAAAGCCCTTAAGTACTCATTTTCTGAACTCGTAGATCTAATTTCTGAGAAAGCATGTAGAGTAATTTGTTAACACTTTAAGTCTCAGCAGGAACACCAACTCATTAAAATTCAATGGATCATTTTCACTTACAATATATTTAAGCCTTTTCGCATTACTTAAATTAATTTGGTTTTTGCTATGAATGATATAAGTTTTTATTATAATTAAAACAAATATGTTAAAAATTCGAAATTATTTTTTAAAGTGTGTTTTTTTTTTGTTAATTGAACCATATTAATCGTATCGGTGACTAAAGGAAAACGTTTCTACAAATTCCGTTATGAAACCGTAAAGCGAGTTGTGAAATGTACCATTTTATCGTACTCAGTGTTAACTGTAATCAGTTACAACCACACCAAAGATCTCTTTGGCCCTGATCTCCCCATATTTGACCTCTTATAAAGTTCATTCTTATGCCTACAACTGCTTTGATGACCGCTAATATTTCAAAAAAAAATCACAATGATTTTATAAAAAGCATACCAAATTAAAAGTTAGAATTATTTTTATGTTTAACATCCACGAAGCTCGTCATAATTTTGTCAACGTTTTGCAGAAGTTATTTGGATACTTAGAATTACGTCATTCAGACCGGGGGGCAAATTTTGAAAATGTACGTAAGTATCCGCGTATCAATCAAGATATCGATGAGATCATGCGCCTAGAAACCACCTGCTGCAACTTGATGGTAGTAAGCAAATAGCAAAAAATATAAAATGTCAGAAAAAATATTAAAAGCACCGGGAGTAAAAGCCATCGTTAAAATGACTTTAGGTGAAGTGACTCTCTTGACTACGTTGGTCTCGCAATAATCGATTGTTATCTTTGAGCAGGCAAGCATTAAATATAAATATTTAATTTGATTCTTTAAAAAATTAAAAAAATAACGCACTTTAAAAAGGAAAATTAAATTTTTTTTCTAATTAGGAAAAATTAGGGAAAACTCGAATATGCATAAAAAGAAATCACAAACAAAATGAAAATAATTTGCAAAGAGTCGAAAAGTACTCAAATATTTTAGTAATATTTTTCAACCACGTATAGACATTCTTCTAACATTCCTCCGTTAGGAGGGTACAATTTACATGAGATATAACACAAATTACAGGACGCTTGTATTTGGTATTAAATTATAATAAACGTTATGAATTTAAGCAAATGCAGCAAAGGATATTCCGACAAATTTTTATGAGATATACCCTAAATTATTTCTCTTATTTTGGCTTAAGGCTAGTCTGGTAGAAATTTTATTTTTTCTAAATATCTAAACAGTTTTTCTCTAAACTTACACAATTCTAAAATATAAATTTTTCTGACAGGCAAATGAAACTACAAAATTTCGTAAACGGGCTGTTGTCTATACCAGAAAATTTTCGTAAATCTTTTTTTGTTGTACCATTAGATATTAGACAACCATCAGATATTGTACCATTTAACTAATTTATGTTCGTGTTGTTTCCGAAGATAGAATGTATTTATGACTTATATATAACTTACTTATGAGCTAAATATAGTATCAATAATCAAAAGAGTTTACGTAATAAATTAATAACATTATTACATTATTTTGAAATTAAACTAAAAATAAAAAATTGAGTTTAGCTTCTTTCCAAGCTGAAAATAACGGTCTGGATTTGGAAATTATATACTCCGTAAAACAAAAAGAAGCTACGTAATCAAAAAGCAATTTTAAATTAAAGCTAGTATTAAAACTATTTCCCACGATAGTTACCAAACTATATGAATTACGTTAAGTGAATTGAAGTTATAATTTTCACTATTTTATAATTTTCATATCTAGTAGTTTTTAAATATTTATCTTCTAATAGGCTTTATTAGATTTGAATAATCATGCTTTTCCATTAAGCTATAAAGTTATGTTTCATTATCAATTTATTAAAAAATCCTGTTTTCCAAAAAAACAGAATAAAAGATTTTGATGGTGTTTATATTAATAATGGGTGTATGAGGAAGGGAAAGACTAGGTTCCTCCTTTTTACTCAACTTTGTTACTCCACTCCACTCAGTTACTTGTGTGCAGTTCCAAATTGACGTCGAATACGTTCAGGTTTTTTGCATACAAACTGCTGGAAAAACTACCATAAAAACTGTAAGAATTATACTCTTAAAATTGCTCTAAAGACAACAAATTTACTTAGTAAATAATATAAACAATCTATCCGTTGCGCACCGTCAAACGTCTTAGCAAAAATTCGTTCAGATGCGCTCTTCATGGAATATATTTTAACGTAAAGGTAAATTTTGCAAATTCGCCTAAAAGTAAACGGCGAAGTGAAATTTGCATAAATTAGAAATACGCCATTAGCGAGATCGAGAGAGGAAAAGAAATATAACGATAGAGAAAGAAGGAGAGGTAGCAGAAAATATTAAGCATTAAATAATAAATGGAGAACTAAAACAAAAGGAGCAAAAGATTCCTTTCGCTTTATCAATAATGATTCCCAGTCGACCAAAAGTTATCCTTTCTGTCACAGGTTATTAACAAAATTAAAGGTCCTGTGATTGCGTCTATACTGTTATGCTCTTATAAAACTAAAACATTTCAGTCGATAGTCAGGAAAACATTTGATAGTCAGGTGCGACGAACATTTCAACGGTGGTAAATTCCATACATAATGACTTACATCGGTCTTTGAAGCTTCATTAAAACCTCACACACAGCTTGGTTTATTCCATTTTAACATCGAAACGCTCCAACTGAAAAACCATTTATAATAAGAGAAAAACTCATAGAAATCGAAAGTATTTTTGAATAAAAAATGTTATATTAAATCTATGAAAGCCAGATCTATGTTTTTTGTGGTAAAAGACACGCGAGAGACGTTTAATGTGTTTGCTTTATCAGTATGAAAAATAACGTTAATGTAGCCGGATTGAGCTCCACTGTCGACAAATCTTGCCCCACAAAGCTTTTTTTCTAGTTTCAGTTTGGAGACAAACTAGTGGTTGCCAACTAGGGGTTAAAACTGGACTGTTTCTTTCTCTGATAGCTTCTCGCAAATTATCTAAAGAATTCACAAATTGTGTATAAATGTTTTTTGTGCAGCCCACACGAAGCATAACCGATTCTCAAATTTTTATTTGTGAAATTTATCTGAGATGGTAAAACCTTGATCCTAATTTATTTATGTGGGTAATTTACGTGAGGCCATAGGGATGCTACTGTCGATGGTTTTATTTGGGATGTGTAAATAAAATTGAAGTGAATCTCCTAAATGTTTAAATGTTAAAATCTTCAATTTTCTGGGTTGACAAACAATTTTGCTATCCTTTTCACCCTTCTACGTCTGACATACTGAAGTGAGCTTTTTGCTGCCACGTGAAGTTTAATGGGATTAGTAGTTTATAAAGTAAACGAAAAAGGAGGGAAACAATTAATCCTCCCCGACTGGTGCTTAAAGATTCTTGAAAATAATTTTCACTAAAGCAATGTGATGTGAAACTTATCAAACCCTTGAAAAGGGTTTAAACTTTAAATTGCTGTACTGAAAAAGTTCTAAGAACTAAAAAAGTTCTAACTCTACCTGTTTCTACGTGTCAGAAAGGTTTTACGTGCTTTGCTGCCTTTCTTTTGCACTTATTATTAGGCCATTTCTAAAGAATAAGTTCCATGGAATCAAATCACGACCAATTTGACTCAAGTTGGGGAAGTTTTCTTTAAAACAAACTTTTTTAATTCAGATTTTTCTACGTAAAAGGTAAAAGTAATTGTTCAAGAATTTATATTTATTGGTTCATATTTATTAAATTTATTGATAGCAAGAAATATACGCATACATTGTTTAGGGGACAGGAGGAGAGGTTCAATGGGTGTTAAATTTTGTTAACAATACAAATGAATTGTGGTCAATTTCCAGCACCTGCCTATATTTCATTAGTGCGAAATTATTTCAATCCAAGCCTCAAGCACCGTCAAACGTCTTAGCAAAAATTCGTTCAGATGCGCTCTTCATGGAATATATTTTAACGTAAAGGTAAATTTTGCAAATTCGCCTAAAAGTAAACGGCGAAGTGAAATTTGCATAAATTAGAAATACGCCATTAGCGAGATCGAGAGAGGAAAAGAAATATAACGATAGAGAAAGAAGGAGAGGTAGCAGAAAATATTAAGCATTAAATAATAAATGGAGAACTAAAACAAAAGGAGCAAAAGATTCCTTTCGCTTTATCAATAATGATTCCCAGTCGACCAAAAGTTATCCTTTCTGTCACAGGTTATTAACAAAATTAAAGGTCCTGTGATTGCGTCTATACTGTTATGCTCTTATAAAACTAAAACATTTCAGTCGATAGTCAGGAAAACATTTGATAGTCAGGTGCGACGAACATTTCAACGGTGGTAAATTCCATACATAATGACTTACATCGGTCTTTGAAGCTTCATTAAAACCTCACACACAGCTTGGTTTATTCCATTTTAACATCGAAACGCTCCAACTGAAAAACCATTTATAATAAGAGAAAAACTCATAGAAATCGAAAGTATTTTTGAATAAAAAATGTTATATTAAATCTATGAAAGCCAGATCTATGTTTTTTGTGGTAAAAGACACGCGAGAGACGTTTAATGTGTTTGCTTTATCAGTATGAAAAATAACGTTAATGTAGCCGGATTGAGCTCCACTGTCGACAAATCTTGCCCCACAAAGCTTTTTTTCTAGTTTCAGTTTGGAGACAAACTAGTGGTTGCCAACTAGGGGTTAAAACTGGACTGTTTCTTTCTCTGATAGCTTCTCGCAAATTATCTAAAGAATTCACAAATTGTGTATAAATGTTTTTTGTGCAGCCCACACGAAGCATAACCGATTCTCAAATTTTTATTTGTGAAATTTATCTGAGATGGTAAAACCTTGATCCTAATTTATTTATGTGGGTAATTTACGTGAGGCCATAGGGATGCTACTGTCGATGGTTTTATTTGGGATGTGTAAATAAAATTGAAGTGAATCTCCTAAATGTTTAAATGTTAAAATCTTCAATTTTCTGGGTTGACAAACAATTTTGCTATCCTTTTCACCCTTCTACGTCTGACATACTGAAGTGAGCTTTTTGCTGCCACGTGAAGTTTAATGGGATTAGTAGTTTATAAAGTAAACGAAAAAGGAGGGAAACAATTAATCCTCCCCGACTGGTGCTTAAAGATTCTTGAAAATAATTTTCACTAAAGCAATGTGATGTGAAACTTATCAAACCCTTGAAAAGGGTTTAAACTTTAAATTGCTGTACTGAAAAAGTTCTAAGAACTAAAAAAGTTCTAACTCTACCTGTTTCTACGTGTCAGAAAGGTTTTACGTGCTTTGCTGCCTTTCTTTTGCACTTATTATTAGGCCATTTCTAAAGAATAAGTTCCATGGAATCAAATCACGACCAATTTGACTCAAGTTGGGGAAGTTTTCTTTAAAACAAACTTTTTTAATTCAGATTTTTCTACGTAAAAGGTAAAAGTAATTGTTCAAGAATTTATATTTATTGGTTCATATTTATTAAATTTATTGATAGCAAGAAATATACGCATACATTGTTTAGGGGACAGGAGGAGAGGTTCAATGGGTGTTAAATTTTGTTAACAATACAAATGAATTGTGGTCAATTTCCAGCACCTGCCTATATTTCATTAGTGCGAAATTATTTCAATCCAAGCCTCCTTATAATTTAATTTTATCATTTTAATTTCACAATAATTTGACTCAACTACTTAGGTAGTGATGAGTATAATTTATTGCTCATAGTCACTCAATAACAATGAATTCAGTGTCTATCCTCGTCGCTGGAGCTTGTTTATATTTCATCTATATGATAATAAGTTCTCACTCTCTAAATATTAAAAATAATATTGCTTTCTCATGCTTCGTTTAATAATTCAAGGTTTAGCCATTTCTCCAATACTTTCATTCAGTTCTTTATTCTATTTAAAGAAAATTTTTATAAAAAGACCCAAAACCGAAAGAAATAGTAAAGGTAGTAGTAATAGTAGTAAGAAGAAAAGTCGTTAAAGGAATTTTCAAAGCCTTTTGCAGAATATCTATAAGAAGAACGCATATGCAGCTAATGGAAAGTCATCCAAAATTGGTGAAAATTATTGAAAATTATACATGACAAACTCTATCACATTCATATTTTTTACAGAGGCACCGGCTAATTTTATTGCATCCCATTCATCTTCCCCTCCATTACACAAACATCAATTGCACTGAAGTAAACGGTGGAAGCCAGCAACATATCATAAAAAATGACGCCAGGAAACTGCTCTAGCCATAACGCACGTCGCAGCAATTTGTTCTATAAAATATTTTACCGTTTAGCTCACCGGTGCCAAAGGGATTCATTACTAGATTCAATGGTTTTAGCTCTGCTGTCACTTTGTGGATTTCTTCGAAGGCGGTAAAAATCATAGAAAAATTCAGATGACGTTGGTGAAACAGAGCCATATATTTAGGAATTATGGTATCTTAATAATTACTAAAATACTGTTAGTTATTTGCACTTGTTTTTTTTAACCAATTGACAAATTTCATTTCATCCAATTGACAATAATTCAATTACGAGTTAGTAATTCTTCAACTAATAAATGAGCCAATTAGATTTCAAATGAATGTCAATAATGAATATCGCTGAGGACCTTGATTTGCTATAAGGGCTCCATTGAGAAACACAACCATATCTCGCTTAAACCAATCTCGCTTAAAACATCTCTAGCCTTAATTAACATTAAAACCTTTTAACCTTTAAACCTTTTAGAAATTGAAATTTTATCTTTGGTTTTATTTTTGGATTTATTTTTGGTTTCTCTTTGTTTTTCCACCACTTCCTTAATTTTTTAATTATGATTTCTATCTTCTCCATTTGCTTTGACAGATATGCGGATTTTTAGGGATCTCCGACAACAAAAATCAGCACTGCGACAAATTTATTACGGTTCGGTGCTTCAATTTACTGCTACCAGAATTAATCAAGCGTTCAGCCATACAAATATTTGAAAGAAACATTGCATAGCACGTCTTCAGTGCCAAAGCGAACATATGTGGATAGAGCTTGGATAAGAATGCATTAAGACAGAATGGGAAATTTATATGAGCTTGATTATAAGTTTGATTTAATCAATAGACGAATAGAAGAACAACACACTTCATCGTGGATGAAGACTTCATCGACACACTTCGACACACTTCATCGTTCACCGTTCAAAAATCTCCTAAATACACGATACATCTGTATGTAAAACGTATCCGTATCTGTAAGTGAAAAATTTCTTTTGAAAAATTTTTAACAATCTTTCTGGGGATTCTAGGTTGGTGAATATTCACTTAACGAATTTTTTGAAAGTCTAGCATGCAAATTCATGTCACAGAATATTTGTTTTAACTTATCTAAATTTCGTTGATTTATGCAATTCTTAAAATTAAAATGTTGTTTTCCCAAATTTGTTTTCTTATACATTACCAAATTTTAAAATCAATTTTGCAGTTAAGTTCCAGAAGAGAAAAAAAAATTTTAAATACAAAATATGAATAAGATTAAGTGGACACCACATTAACTAACCACATTAAGTGGATACAATATCAATTATATGAACAGCAGTTATATATTTTATTTATCAAAGATATAAAATATGTTCCGTCACCATTTTGAGTCTCTTTAAATAGCTATCCGTGGCCTAAATTCCTTAGATTTTGCCCCAGAAAACTTGTGCTCTCATCTCTCTCATTCCCTATCTCTCTCCTGCTGTCATGGTGATTGTTCTTATTGTTATTGTTTTCTGTGGTTGATCCTGGTTTGTTGTTGACATAGTTAAGTGATATGGAAAATCTTGATGCAAAATGAAAGAAGATAGAAGCCGGAAGATTACAGAGAGTCTGATTTGAGAATTGATGAATTGATCGGATAGATGTATGACACTAAACCTTCTGATAAATGAAAGTTGATACAGGAATACTTATCAGTATTCAGTTATCTGATGGTCTGGTGTCATTCACACATCCAGTCAATTCAGCAATTTTAATCCGGACCTCCTCTTACTGAGCTTAGTTATAAGAGCGTGTATATGTACACATGTACACGTGTGTGTTTGTTCATCCTTGTTTGTATGCGTGTTCGAAAGGTAAGAAAAATGAGAAAAGGAATGGTTTTATTTCAAAATTACATTTATTTCACAAAATCCCTCATGGGAATATCAACGAATCCACAATGTTATTTCAAGCTCATGGATAGATTTCGAGCAAAACAAATGATATTTATTTAACTAAACTGTCGACACATTCGGCCATATCTTCGGGATGGAGATGTAGTTACAGCAGCTGCTTCAAGTAACTCGAATTCTATTTCTACCACCAAACACAAGAGAGGTGTCAACATTTTCTGTAGCTTAAGAAATCTAGTTTAGTGCTAAAATTTCAAAATGTGTTCCTTCTGGAGATAATTTATATCAAAAATATTTCTTTTCCAAGTGCGGAAAAATATATTGTTTGTTCGATTGATTGTAAGAAACGCAGAACCGACACAAAATGTATTCAAAATCGTTTAGTGAGGAGGAGCCACAAATGTACACTTTCTAGGCAAAAATTAATATTTAAACTAGATAATATATACGTTAACAAAGCAATAGAGGAACATTAATATTCTTAGTTAATTTAAATATGTTCATGCTTTAACTACTTTTTATAAGTATTTCACATAAATGTTTAAATAAATAGTAAACACTAATCGCACATAATTTCATCTTTACAAATGAATTTAAATACCAGAGAAAAGTTTGCTTCTTCTCCTTCCTCACATATTTCCTCCCAATATTTTAGTCACAAATTCCCTTCCGGAGCATACTTCTGCGTCCTCCCTTTCCGTAAAAATCAATGAATTTAACGCGTCAATTGGTGTTGTTTGATTCTTTATTTTTAACGAGAAAATCAACTGGCGATATGTCTTACATATTTCAAAATATAAATGAAATACTTTATAAATGAATACTTTATCCAGTTTTTCCATATAACTTTGTGTGGTGATAATTTTTGTCTGATATATAAAGAAAGAAAATATAAAGAAAGAAACTAAGCGACGATAAATAAGAAAATTTCTCAATGAAATGTTGAACGTCAACTACTGTTATGCGGAATGTTTTAGGGCAGGCGGGCACCCTAAAACATTCCGCATAACAGTAGTTAACGTTCAGCATTTCATAGAGAAGATTTCTTATTTATCGCCGCTTACTTTCTTTCTTTATATTTTCTTCCTTTATATATCAGACAAAAATTATCACCACACAAACAATACAATTCCTTTAAACACCAGTGTTTAAGTAAAGCTAGTTTTGGAAAGTTCCCGAAGGGAGCTCTCACATTTCACTTATTTCCTTATTTTCGAGTGAAAAATAAATTGCTTAATTTAACGCAAGGAGTTTATGCAAAACATAAATTCCTTCACGACTTATACCTAAGTAAAAAACGAACCATAATTTTTATAAAAAAGGTTTTCCTATTATGAAGCACGAGAATTTTCAATTGCTCAAAAGGTTTAAATGGTCTTCTTCCACTTCTTTAAATCGACAGCAATTCATTAACTAAATTTTAATATAACTCATAATTAAATTCAAAGACAATTCACAATTTTGGTTTGTTTCAAATTGAGAAAAAGGTATAATAAGATGTATATTATAAGTCTGATAACGAAGCGTTGATTTCCCAAAAGAATAGCGGAAAAACTTTTTTTCATTCCGTAAATATTCCTTAATGTATATTTTTATGTACGTTTCTTAAAAATGTCACGCTGGGATAAAAGAAAGGTTCTTTATAAATAAATCAAATCTGAGCAAGCATATTTTCGATGTTAACAAGCTGAACACCTCGTCATTCTCCATTATGATCTGCTCTTTGGTCTAGGTTTTAAATTATCTACCTCAGCAATATTTGCTCTTACGTAAACTATGTATTATTATGTACTATTATTTCTTTATATTATGAAAGATCGCAAAATAATTACAAGCATTAATAATTCAATATTTGAGGTGCAGTTGTTAACTACATTCACACGCAAACAAATCCATGTAAACTGAAAATCAATGTGTGAAATAAAATCACTGAAATATACTTTTATATAGAAGGCATCGCACTTATATCGCACTTACCGAAAACCCCATTTCCACAAGGACAAAAACAAGCAAACAATTTGATGTGTCTGAATATCTTTTCAATTTTGTTTGTTTGTCGTAATTTCTTTGGCAATAACTATAAAATGGAAATATTGATACCGCAACAACAACAATAATCACAACAAAATGTAATTGTTCCACATTCGAGTATTATAAAAACTCGAATCTTGTAGTGATTCATGATTTCAAAAATATAGCCGACTGTCTTTTTATAACTAATGAACTAATGAACGATGGTTGATAAAGGGTTGATTTACATTTAGTAAAATTTTGAGGAGACTAAAAAACAATGGCAAATAAATGACTTAGGCAAAACGGCCTTACTTAATTTTCGCTTATTCAACTAAAGCAATGATCTGCAGACTGCATCGCCTGCATAACCTGTTGTTGTTCACGTCTAAGGCCAAATTGGGAAACTGCATTATTTAAAAACAACTTTAATTAAGCGTAACTGTCGTATATATGGTGACACAAACCCACATGATATCCACTAACCATAAATCTATGACGCTGTTGGAGATGGCCCTCTTCACCAATATATTTTTAACAACAACTTTCTTGCATTTTTGACTGGATCACAAAAAAAGGGTCTACGTGACAGGGTTATACAAAATTGTATCACTTCGATCAGTGTCAACGTGAAAGGCCGTGGCTGAAATTGAAAGGATGTTATCGCATATTCGAACCCGTAATGACCTTTTTAAGTAAAAGAATAATTTCATCAATTTAGCGCAGCTTGGCGTAGAAGGCTATTCTATTTCAATATTGAACCTTCCTAAATTCCAATTCAATTTAACTTTATAAAATCTGTCTTAAGCTTCCAACAAGTTTGGAACGTATTACCAAGCGAAGATTATTTTAAATTCCTTTTAGTTTTTTAGTTGAAATTTCTGAGACATTATTTATTTTAGAGGATATTAATGCACTGTACTTAAGCCATACACCACTATAGATTATGATAATTTTAATAATCTATCTTTTATTCATTTTATATTTTTGAAAATAAACCCTTGTATCATATATATATATATATATATATATATATATATATATATATATATATATATATATATATATATATATATATATATATATATATATATATATATATATATATATATATATATATATATATATATATATATATATATATATATATATATATATATATATATATATATATATATATATATATATATATATATATATATATATATATATATATATATATATATATATATATATATATATATATATATATATATATATATATATATATATATATATATATATATATATATATATATATATATATATATATATATATATATATATATATATATATATATATATATATATATATATATATATATATATATATATATATATATATATATATATATATATATATATATATATATATATATATATATATATATATATATATATATATATATATATATATATATATATATATATATATATATATATATATATATATATATATATATATATATATATATATATATATATATATATATATATATATATATATATATATATATATATATATATATATATATATATATATATATATATATATATATATATATATATATATATATATATATATATATATATATATATATATATATATATATATATATATATATATATATATATATATATATATATATATATATATATATATATATATATATATATATATATATATATATATATATATATATATATATATATATATATATATATATATATATATATATATATATATATATATATATATATATATATATATATATATATATATATATATATATATATATATATATATATATATATATATATATATATATATATATATATATATATATATATATATATATATATATATATATATAATCTAAAATTCAATGATTGAGTTTAGGGAATTGCATCGAAAAATATAATGTTTAATTATTTAGTCCCACTAATGATTGCTTCATGAAGGCTCAACGGTTTCATTTATTGACGGAAAACCAACTTGCCCAAACCTAAATAAAAGAATGAAAGGGGCTTACCATATCCGTGAAAAATTATCAATCGATCTTTGTTGTCCGTTCGAGAACTTTTCTAAAATCTGAAAATATTTAAACCACGAAGCCATTATGAGAAGAAAAGTTAGGGAAAGTAGAAGGAGACGGCTGTACTGATTGAATCGTTTGGAATAAACCAATCAGTGTTGATTTGGTTGGATCGATGGCCAGGGAAATTCTTGTCCCTCTTGTTCAAATTTCAATTTTTTCTGTACGATACCTAAATACTAACTAGCATTAAGGAGACAAAAGAACAAAGGCAAGGAAATTGGCAAACTGTTTTCCAGCATGTTATGAAATATCAGAACTGATTTGCCGGAAATATTGAAAAAAGGTATTTTACTATCTCTGTTACCAACTTCCCTTTCAACAAAAATGCAATTTCCTCTTGATTGCATTCTTTTTTTCCCAATGGATAAAAGTTTCACAGTTTTTATGTAAGTACACTGTGAAAAATGGAATCTCCCGATAGATAATAATTTTGAAAAAACCAAAATGTTATCTGCATTAAACATTCTCAATAAATTCTTCTCTGAATAACCTCACCTTAGTGATAATCTTCTTAATATTTGTCAAAAACTTACCAATGCTTTCAACATTTAGGATTCATCCATTATGCAATTATGTAAATTGTTTCAAACCCATACAAAATCATGCCCCCCATTTTTTCCTGATACCTTCGCACATGTTTTAGCTTTTGGTTAAATCTTCGTTATTTCTGCAAAGTTTTCGAAAAGTTTATATTACGCAATTATGATATGCCGTTTTCCAGTAAAAACCCGTAGCAATGACCTCAACAAAAATATTAGTACATTAAAAAACGCTGTGTGGATACCTCAAAACCAAAAAGTTCGGACCATCACATATTCAGATGTTTCCACTTTGTATCCATTCCCAACTTATTTAACGACTTTTCCAAGACATTTATGTTTCCTCCTTCTGCTCAAGTATATTCAAGTTACTCAACATACTTGGTTATTCTTAAATTTAAAAAAACGATTTAAGAACCCAAAAAATCTCCACAAATATTTTTGATTTTATCCGATGAAAACAAAAGTCAAGATCTTAATTTGGTTTGGAAAAAACATATACTTCCTTTGCTTTTTCTTGTGTCTCTAAAAATAGTAATGTCTCCAAAAAAAAAAGAAAAAAGAATTTGAAATCGTTTTTATGATTTGCCGCTGAAAATAATTTATCTATCCATTTTGTCGTATTCGTGAAGGGCTAATTGTTACTTTTAATGAATAATAAGAATGACTTTTACCAAATCGACTTTAATTCTCAAACAGTTACCAACTTCAATAGTGTAGAAAGTTATCACTGAACTTTTGCGTATCTTCAGTTTGTGTATTTTGCTCTTATATCACCAATCACAATGTCGTACCAATCACAATGTCGTTTAAAATAACAAATATTGCGTTTAATAAAAATGGGTATACTACCAAGAAATTTGTCAAACCTTTTGCAGGTTTCAAAACCTTTATCCGTCGATTTCCTTATTTCGTTCATTAAATAATAATTATAGTTATTAAGTTAATATTATTAATTAGTATTAATTAATTAATTGCGTGGCTCCAAACCTGAGACACACAAAATCAGAAATAGCAAAATTCCAAACATTTTTTAAAAAATTCGGATCGACGTCAACCTAAACGGTAAAACTACCATACATTGCAGACAGTTTTTCGACCAAGCCTTCGTAGTTTCCATCGTTTTTAAAATGATCCTTTACAGCTTAAAAAAATTAAAACATTAAGAGACCTTTAGCCAGTAAATATAATAAGTACAATAATGAATAAATTAAAATTGCATTTGCTACTTTTCCACACTCATTCAGACCAACTCTCGGTAGCTGTGAACTAAAGTAGCACCGCCAACGAAGAATTAGAACTATATTTGGATTTAATAAATGCTGCAAAAACGTATGTACGAAATTTGGTTTTCGTGAGCAGTTCATGTCGCAAATTCCCTGAAAATTATTTTACATTAATCATACTTTTGAACTAAGGTCGATTAAAGTCGAATTAAATTGTGAAGAACAAATCCGAACCGACCCACTTCTTTTCAACTAACAAAGAAGATTCGCCAAGAGGGATGAGTACATTTTTTTAAAATAATATCTGAATAATTGATGCTCACTTTTAAGTAATTCTTTCAACAATTCAAACGGAATTTAAAACCTTCGTACGACATGCAATGAAGAGGTATTTAGTTTAGCCACCGACCAGACACCTAATAGTTCTCCCACCATGTCATTAAGTAGCAATACAAATTTCATCGCGACTCAATAGGAATCAATAAAATTCCGTCAATAATTTTTTCATTTTATTACATCAAAAATTGTCTCAATCACGATTCGGTTTAATATGGAATAAAAATATTTTTCCTGCATTGTTTTCTACGAAATACGTAATCCGCGAATTATTGTTACGTAAATAATTCATGGTCAACTTGACAATTACATGCTGTCATTTAATTACGAAAACATTTAGTTTATGAAAATTAAATAAATATTTTTTGTCATTAATTTAATGGGGAAAATTAAACATTGTAAAAAATGTAATAATTAAAATATCGAGTAAGAGCTTTAGATATTCTAATTAATTTTATTTTGTTGATTTCTTATTTCTGATTTAAAATATTTATTTATATTGATGCTAATTTTATTATCCTTCAAAGAGCGTTCCAAAAATGTATAAGATTTTGTTAATTTTTTAGACAAAATCTGTACGAAGTCCTCAAGATACACTTCTTACTTTTGAAATATCCGGTACCGCTTGGCAAACAAAGTGTTCGTTATCTTCTCAAAAGTAAACCGCAACTAGTTTGCGACGAATGCGAATTCATGGTTAGAATTTAGGATTCTACATTAGATTAGTATTTTTCGTATTTATTTCTCCTTCTCGATCTTCTTTTTTCTCGATCTTGGTTCGCTGATTCTAAAATGCAGAGCAAGTTGATTACGTGTTATCTTATTTATTGACTTCTATCATCCCTCCTATTTATTCGCCGCTTTTACAATAATGTTGTTGCTTACTTATGTCGTTTGTTCAAAGCATGAAACTCAAGAAACCGAGAACGCTTGACCTATTTCCTTTCTTCGACGTCATTGCAGATTTCTACTGTCACTATGGTTACAGCCACACAATTCATCCCTTTAATTAAGTGTGTTTAGTTTCGCATTATCGCTTTTTGGTTCTTCTGAATATTTGAATAAATATACACTTTATCAAAGATGCCTTTGTTTTATGAAATTGGTCAAGACCTACAATTTTGCGAGCTATTTTCGTATATTTCAATAAATGTTGCAGTGGCAGTAAATGCCTTTTATCACTTCTTGCGATTGTAATAACGAAGAAGAGAAATTAATTATAATAACGATGATTATGATAATGATTGTGGGGGGGGGGAACGGCCGTGATCATAAAAAGTTTATAAAATCCTAAAATATTATGGAAATATCTCACAAAATGGACGAATATAATTGAAATGAATTTACGCTTAAATCAGCACTTATCAATATCCAATACAAATTTAACACCGGTTGACGAAAATTCGTTCTAAATATCTCAATAAATTTATTCTTTTCAAAACTTCTTGATGAAGCCAACATGAAAAATCTCACAGAATTGTTCAATCATTAAAAATAAAATTAGTAAATTTGTAAATAAATATAAATAATTTTTAAAAAATTAATTAAAACTGCAACTTAAATAGAATTAAATAAAGCAGTACTTGAATAATTATTACATAATTAGTACCAATGTTTGAGTTGTATTTTTAAACACTAAGAAGAGAATAAAACTTCATAATATGTAAGAATGACTTTATTATGGGAATAATATTCAAACCATTTTTGAGCTTCACAAAAATTTAAAACCTTTTTTCTAGACATTCCTTTTTCAAAATAAAAGCGTTCAGTATAAACGAGAAAATTTTGAATAACCGTGAAAAGGAAAAGGGGTTTTCCGAAAGTAGTGATCTTATCTTTATACAAATAATTTTTTTCAATTTAATTCGCGTTTGATGGCGCTGAAATTATATTGTTTTCGTTGTCATTTATCGTTGGGTAGACCTAAAAAAACGCTTACTTATATTAATATTTTAATTTTAATATTTTAATATCTTTTAATATCTTCTCATTTATTTCTCTAAAAGTAAAACATGAAATAGTTTGTTTAAAAGTAAAAGTCATGTTTGGATGCATTTGTTTGTGATTATCATTGCGGGCCGTTGTCAAAGTGCAATAACACCTGCACCATAGCCCATAAGTAATTGTTAATTTGATTTTGTGGCTCTGCGTATGGATTTCTTTTCCCTTTCGTTTGCCATCTCTCTCCATATAAATTGGCATTAAATACGCAAACTTTTCTCAACTGGCGCTTATGATTATTCCACTAAAAAGTTATTAATAATTGAATACATGAAAGTTGTTCTGATATACTTCATAATTATATTTTATAGTTTCTGATTGTTATACATTTACTTTCCCCTACCGGCCCGGGCCGTGAAAAGGACGCCCGTAGTTTTATTCGTAACGGAACGTTCCTGAACTCCTATCAATTACACGCCACAATTTCTGCGAAATCCACAGATGGCTAATGAACTGAATGCTGACTGGTAAAGATCGTTCAACCGATTACATTCAGGCCTTCTCACAACGAAAATAATAAATAAAGGAGAATATTAACATCTACAAAAAAGGCGGAGGCCATTGTCTGATTTCTTTTGTTATAAAGCTTATTGTTGTTAAAATCTGATTAGATAAATCAAAAAAATTTGATCACAGGTGGCTTTGTTAGAACTTTTTCATAATGAAAAGATTTGCGGATAATGTAACAACAACAACTTATTGCAGCTACTACTACTACTACAACTGTTACACCACTACGAATCTACTAAGTACGAATTAGAACAAAAGAGTATGTGACACTCATGTCTATGGACCTCCTGTACTTGAATACAAATTCAAGGCAGTATCGGATACAGAGCACAAAATGAAACAACAAAACCGAAAACAAACTTTTAGTAATATTTGGTTTTATATTGCCGTCAATTAAAACCACAAAAACAAAATCGCAATGGATTTTTTCCTGTTTCCTGTAAATATCGGCTTCATTGTAAACAATTGCATTGTATTCTATTCCCACAAAACTACATTTTATTCCTGACATAACATAAATTAAACGAATGTAAGGATTAGGCACGTTCAACGTATTCGGTTCAATGGCAGGACAACACATCCTTATTTTCAGATAAAGAAAGGAAAACAAGTAATAACTTCGACCCGGCCGAAGCTTTTATGCCCGTAATATAAACTTATATTAGATCTACTGACTCATCCTCAACGCAACCTTTGTCCAAGAGGTCAACAAACGATAAAGGAGGCATGCTCCGTGCATTTTTGTGGAGCGATAATATCTAATACCAACATCTCGACTATAAAATTCCAGCCTGAAAACTTATATAGAAGCCGAAAAATCGGCCTTTAAAAGGATTTGGCTAAAAAGTAGGCGTGGTAATTGTCCGATTTAACCAATTTCAATCCCACGCAGCTTATGGCTACAATGAATATTCGTGCCAAATTTCATGTCGAGATCTACCTCCGTTTCTGTGCAATCGTAATTTCCACAGACAGTAAGACAGACAGACCCACACACAGACTGATGGACGGACTGGCTATATCGACGCAGGGACATTTTATTCTTAGCAGAAATATGTATACTTATCAATTCCTGACACACCTCCTTTAATGCGTTACAAACAGAAGAAGTAAGTGAATTTACCGCATTTCTTCGGGTGTAGGGTATAAACACTGTCATTTATATGTATTATTTTTTTAAAAAATTAGAATCATTCGAGATATATTTTATTTAGGAAGTATTGGTTCACGGAAATCCATGAATCATAAAAATAATGTAAATGGATTCCATGGAAGTATGTGTATGTGCTCCTCAATTCAGCAGCTAACTGAAACATCTTCCGGATATCGCCACTGCATTTGCACATTTTAAAATATATCTGGCATGTGGATCCTGTGTATCTGTGTGTAGGTGCGACTAAGGCCTGAGCGCCGCCACTCTCGTTACTAACGGACAACAAGAAGGTAAGAAGCAGAGAAAAGAAACTTCAACGATGAAAAGTCACAGCAATGAGAATTAATAACTACTGATTTGGAGGGAGTTGATTGTATTTTTCGGTATCGGCATGATTTGCTATTAGTGCACGCAATTTAACTAATTTCTTTAGTACTCTAGCGAGTTCTCCTTCGTTAACAAAAATGAGAATGGCTGACGTGACAACGGGTCGCAAGTTATAGCAACGTGATTAAATTCTTTAAAACAAGTAACAAGTAAGTAATTAAACAAGTAACAACGCTTACTTCAGCCCGGCCCAAGCTTATATACCCTATACCACTAATATGAGTTTATAATTTGGTACTAATAATAAGTTAGCGTCAACTGACTTTTCTTCATCACAATCTCCAACACAACTCTTGTCAAATTTTTGCCCCGCCCATTTTGCGGAGTGATGATATCCAATACCAACTTCTCGTCTATATAATTCCAGCTTAAAGACTTATATAGAGAATGAGAAATCGCCATCCACAGTGGATTTATATAAAAAGTATCCGATTTATCCCATATTCAATATCAGACAGCCTGTGATGACAATAAATATTTACCCAGGGGCTCTTTGGTGTAGGATATGAAAACTATTAATGTATGCCATATATATGCCATGCTATACTAAATACCATGTGTGAACATTTTTGAGAATAGTTGTGCTGGAGATGAGTTAATAGATCTAAATGAACAAAGGACAATGCAATATTTTAAGTGGCTTGAATGCTCGCTTGAATTATTAGGATTAAACTAAAAGTTTATATTACCTGTGTAGGGTATGTAAGTTTCAGCCATGTCGAAGTTAGCTTATTCACTCGTAGACTTTCATGCTTTTATGAAAGGAAATAACAAAGCTGCAAAGCAACGAACACAAAACCGTTCCATATGAAAGCCTACTCTGTGGATGGTTTCTTTTCTAAACCATTCAAACCATTAAATTGGGTACAAAGGTTCCAAATTAGGTACGGGCAGAATGCGCTTATATATGTAATTTTCCCCACTTATGAGTGTTTACTATACAGTGAGTTCACTTGGCTAATTCTCAAGAGTCCGTAAAGACCCCTAAAGTATAAAGAAGTATAAAGAATAGCTGTGGTATAGCAGTTTCGCGTGGCAATGAATTCTAACCGTATCATATAAAAGGTATGATTTTATACAAAATTTTATTCAGAATGCGCTTAGGTGCGAAACAAATTTTTTAATTATTTTATAATAGTTAAAATTACTTGTTTGAAGACATATTCATTAATGAATTTCTAGTAGTGAAATACCAAAATCCTCAACCCAAACTCTAAAGCAATTCAAAAGGTAATTAAAGGTCAAAAGTGATGGCCGCAACGCAACAGTAAGAAATGAAAAATATTGCAAAAAATACCTCTAGAAACCCCTCTACTTTTTAAATACCTCAGAAATTTGAAATCGTTTTAAAATTAAACCCGTATTAAGTCAAGCCTTTGAAAACTTTTATCATAATTTTATGATTTCTGACGCATTATAGGACAAAATATTGATTGTGAGATTTAATTTGGAAATGAGAAATTAATGATGGCTTTTACTGACTAATTACTAACTGCTGGATTAAGTATTTTTACTCCAAACATTAGAACATAATTAGGGTAAGACCTAACAATAGTCCTCAAATGAAGACCGATACTAAAAATTAAATGGATTATGATATAATTATACAACATTTTTAGAAATATAATAACTTTAATTAGCTTAGCTTCCCAGAAACTGATTACCAGAATTCTTATTCTTTATATTTATCTTTTATCTTTATATGAAGTCCGATCCAGCCTTTGCTCCCATATTTTATAAAATCACTTTCCTTCTAGATGATGTTGGAAAGAGGTCACTCGTCTGATTTTCGGAGTGCGAGGGAAGAATGCGAACAAACATTCTTGATGAATAATAATTCCCAAAACTGGTGTCCCAGCTGTAACTGAACTGCTGGCTAAAATTTGTATATAGTTTTGACATACTGCCCTTCAAACAACGAAACTTCTAAACCGAAATATTGAAATTCAAAAGTACAAAAGGTCAAAAATCCACTTGCATTTAAACAAAATAAAAAATAATCTCAAACAACTTAAGTGTGGTAAAGTGATTGTTGTTCAATTTTCATTTATGCCAATGTGCAAATTTCAATAAAAATAATTACTTCCTAAAAAATAAATAGTATTCCCTCACAAATTATTCACTCTTTGACCTTTCTATAATTCCTACAAGTTCATAACAAATTTTAAAAACCTCTGAAATGAACCCTCAAATTTCAAGTAGATCACAATAAAAGTAATTTAATGTTAAACGAGTTTATTTTATTTATTAGTGGTAGTGCTTTAATTATGCCCTGTGGCCTAGAAAAAAGCGAAATCGAAAACAAAAATGTAAACTAAGTCTCTTTTACCTTAGGGTCTAACAGTGAATAAAGAAGAAGAGAAAAACAGACAAAAGAATAAGAGAAATGGTAAAAATCTATTATCCCTTGGTGCCCAATCATTATAGGCCTAATTAATTCTGAGTAATTCTCTTTTAATTCCTTTGTTCTTTTGTTAAGTCGGCGTCATAAGAAATTTTCCATCAATTTCTATAATTTCCTCAGCTTTTATTTTAGTACCTTCTTATGCTTTTTGTAAAAAACAGTGTTAGTGGAAATAAAAATAAATTTTGATGAAAGAAACCTCTTTGTATTAAAGGGCTTTTTTGTTATAATTTTAAAGCCAGAATTAAATTATAAAGCAAACACTTATACAATAATGACACGCACGTTAGGAAAAGAGTACAGAATGAAATTTATAGATTAAACACAGAATGAATTTTTGTTGAAGAATAACTAAGCACGCATAGTTGGCAACAATTCATAACTCTTTGAGATACGCCGAATTTGCTGAAAATATTTTTTTAATCTCAAAAAACGGTTATAGTGCTTCATGAATAACGAATGACCAGTCTTTATGAAACAAACAGGCCTCACCTCTCCAAAAGACGAGATTAAAGGGTTTAAATTCATGATGCTTTTTGGCTGCCAGTAAGAAGTTTTAAGAAGTAAGCTAAAAACAAAACAACTAAAATAAAGAATTATGAAATAATATTATTAATAAAAATAGAATATTATAGAAGAAATAAATTATTAATGTACATTTAACGAACTATTTTAATTAAAGAGTGCGAAATAAATGTTGAATATATTAATATGTGACTATCAGTCACTTTTAAGTATTCTCCTACTAAAATCCATTTCAAAAAATAAAAGTAATTTCTATCATTATTATCACTTAAATACCAAGGAAGGAATAACAATCACTTCTTAATTACAAATTATTTACAGATGCCATACCGAGAAAACTATTTACTTCCTCTCAGCTTTTGTTTAAAAGATTCCAAATTTGCCAATTGTTTTGGGCGTTGGGCATGCTTAAAGAACTTCCGCAAAAGCCGAGGAAGAAAATCCGTTTTCATTGCTTCGGCTTAAAATCGACCAAAAGTTATTAGCGTTATTTTATGTGAGATTCCTCGAGCAGTAAAATATTTTGATAATTTTAGAGATTACATTAACATTACCATGTCCTAAAATTCCTTGAAAATATAATCTATTGGAATATTCTCCATCGTCATGTAATTTTACCAGAATTCGTTAATGATAAAAAGTTGAAAAAGTAGACTGCTTTTTGATGATGCATAGATAAAGGCTAGGACAACCAAGCCTCTGGTAATGAAGTAGCCAATAAGATCTAGTGAAGGAAGACGGCGACTGCAGTGTAATGACGTTTGACCTATACATGGTGTTGTTGCAATTTGAGGTCTTCCTTAATTACGAATAAAATGCCAGATAATTACATCATTAGTTGTGAAGACAAAATTGCGTAGAATTATAGAATTATATCCTTTTATTATCAATTTGATTTTTATGATTGCAATAGGGTTACTAAACGGTTAATTACCGTTTGCTCCCTTCTGCAATATAAATATTTTCTTCTATTACTTGTCGCATTTATTTTGAAAGTAATTAGTAATTAAATTTGTTCTAAAATTCTTATGAATGAAATTCTCACTCAAATCATGGAACGGCAGTAATTTTGTCATAAAGTAATTGTCGTAAGTGCCACAAAATCCAGATTTTGTTGTGGTTGAGTTTTCTTATACGGGTGAGAGATTTCTTTTTATTCCCGTTGTTCGTTTTGTGAAAATTTTGCTATTCCTTCTCATCGTCTTCGTCTCTTCTTCTCGTTTCTCTTCATAGTAATCCCTTAAACTTCTGGCGTCCGGGACAGGTTTTTGTATCGTTGTCTCCGAAGTTCGCGAAAATATTGTTTTATTAAGAAAGGTAAAAGTAAATTGTTTAAGTACTGAAAATTTCTATGTCAGCCTCATTCCCTTACCAGCAACGCCTCTGAGTTTAGTCAGTCTTTAGACAAAGTTGAATAAACTAAAGCTAATTTTTTATTTGCAAATAAATACTATCAAAGAAAATTGTTTGTTCAATTTTTGGATGTCTACCAATTTGGTCACGAAGATGAAGAAGGGGGAGGGAGTTAATATATTTTATGTATGTTTTATATCTGTCTTAACTGTGTGTACATACACATAAAAGTGTGAACAATAATTTTAGCCAATACATTTTTAACTTGGGCTGATATTTTGTGTTCATGAAGGTGTGGTATAATGTATTAAAGCATTTTTATTCGAGTTCATGACTAATATGGTAAAACTCAACTTCATCAACTAAAAATGAAAGCTTATTAAGTTGATTGAATACTGATTTGCTAGGTAATCACTTAGTTTTTCAATTTTCTACTTGTCCTGCAGCAAAAATGTCAGATTAATCCAGGCTCACATTGTTTCATCCCTAATAGCTAACTACACTCGTTCACAATCGAACTTAAATGCGCTCATTGAAAATTATAGTCGCTTTTATTCAAGTGGATTTAACAATTTAATCTAAATATTCAATTTTCTAATTCATTCAATATAAACTTTGGAAGAATTTAGCTCGGCAAGACTACATTTAATGTCACGCATAGTAAGAACCATTTGTTCTTCGGTGCCAACCGGCGAAAGAAGTAATAGTTTTTTATTTCTAAAAATTATTTAATTAAATTGCCACAGTTTTCTAGTACTTCCAAAAGGAATTTCATCATCGTCAAAATAATAAATTCGACAGATGAAATGTCCACAAACGAACCACCAAAGCAATCGAATTTTGAATTTTTGCTACTGTTGGGATGGTCAGCTTCGTTCATCGCTCAGCACATTCATCACAATCGTGAAAGCAGTCAACTGAGGCTACGTGAAGACAGTTTTTATTGCCTCGTAGGAATTTATGAGAAAGATATTTTGGTCGATCTAGTGATGTCCTCCTCGTAAAATATTGAGCTGGTTGGTTATCAAAGGATTAGGAGCTGTCTTAAGGACACATAAAATTGTTATACCCTCACCCAAAGGGTGAAGGGTATATTATGTTTGTTCTTCTGTTTGTAATTGGGTAACTGTTTGGGTTTTCTAACTGTTTCACACCTAATTTCATTTTTCAGCGCGTGTCAAAATTGGAGATTCGAATAGATTTGCGAAAGTCGCGTGTAATGGTCACACACATAAGAATGCGTATGTATTGCAATTTTATTTTGACAGAAACGCGAAACCATGCGCTCTTCTTCCGGCAGTACAGTAATGTATTAAAGGAAGCGTAGCAGGAATGCAGAAGTGTATATATTCTGGTTCAGAATCCTGTGTCGATTGCTATGTCCGCCAGTCTAGTCTCTCTCTTTGTCTGTCCGTTGAAGTCATGACCACAAGGGAACGAAATGAGATATTCCCTCGGAGTTTGGCACAAATATTTTCCGTTATTATAAACTGTTTGATATTGAAATCGGATAAGAACGAGTCACAATTTCAATGCGCAATATAAAATATCTGCTTGCGTAGTTTACCTCAACTTCACTCCATAAATGGCTAATAAAGTGAGTAATGTATATCGAAAGTTTTATTTGAATTTGTTTCTTTTGCTATTTTTTACAACTTAACAATTATAAAAGTTAAAATCAATAAACAATTGGAAATTTTTTAAAAACTGATAACAAACTTGAAATTTCATTTCCCTACCCCTCCAGAAGATCATAATACGGTTGAAATTATTGAAGACGCTAATTACATATAAGAGGTTATATTTCTAATAATCAGTTACAATTCTATTGCAGCCTAGTTTATTTGAAGGTATCCCAAACTTCCCCTTATCGATGAATGCAAGAAACCAAAGAAAACGTGATAATTTAAGCTCGGTTTGCAAGAAACCAAATTATTAAAAAACGTGAATGAAGTTTGACTTGTCGGAAAGATCTACCCTACCAAGTCAATCCACACTGAATCTATCTGGGAGAGTCTACCGCATCAAATAATTATATTTTCAAACTGGAGACATAAAACTCAGTTCATTCTGGATAAGAAATAGGTCGACAAATTCCAATCAAAATGAGATAAAAATTAATTATTAATATATACATTTCCAAAACATCAGAAAAGTCGCAATAAATCTGAAGTTATGCTTTGTCAAAATCATTAAACTAATTATTGTAGCCAAATCTAATTTTAGATCATAGAAGTCCATTATTTTCTGTAAATAAATAAGTAATAAGTGCGCCTCTCCGGGTCTTCTGAAGCTCCAAAATTTTACTCACAGAATTTCTAGACTTCATATAAATGCAAAAGTTTGAACTTTGCAATTGATTATATTTCTTGACAAATTCACGAGCTGAATAAGGGAACAAATTGAGTTTCTTTGAAAACAGATCCATTTATAAGAATATGAGAATTTTCAATATTATTAACATTTTAGTTCCGATAACTTCAAATAAGTATTAGATGTGAGTCAACAGGTGGAATAGTGAGTGTTTTAGTAAAGAATTTTTCAATTTAGGGCGGGTTTATGTTTAAATGGAATAAAACAAGCCGTGTCCAATGTATGTCGCCTCTGCGAGAGACAACCACATCCTCAAGTCGTACACGCAGAATGTCGATCGTGGCGTCCGCTGTGTGACACGTAGCGCCGTCCTGCTTGAACCACAAGTCGTCTACGCCCATATCTTTCAATTTCGGTTCAAAATAAATCTCTATCATCGTTCTGTAGCACATGGCGTTGGCGATGATGGCCCCATCGACGTTGTTTCCAACGATAAGTTGCCACATGGGTGCCCTTATATGGGTCAGAACCGTCTCACATACGGCATTAGTCCTTGTCCTCCCAACTACTCATCGAAGATACTCCTGGGGAAGAATACAGGAGGTTCGTTTTTTTCGAACAAAAGAACGTTGCCTATGGTCATCAACTTTAAGCTCCGGGGTCAGTTGGATACTGTACAACTGTAGCCCCAGGTCCCATCCTCGCCGAGTTGAAGTCTTCAAAATATAACCCATAATTTTCGATTAATTTTCATCTTAAAAACTGCCGAAAGAAGAATCTTCCAAAAGCAATCACTTTTAGTCCCTCCACCCCAGAAGGACTTACGTAAGCAAGGTGCAAGGTATTTCGGCTTTGATTACATTACACGACGTACTTAAACACTTCAAAAATATTTATTAATTTGAATAATTACACCACATAGACTTACATTCGTAACCGTAACTCTTGTAACCGTAACTCAAAACTCTCGTTTGGTTTTGTTTGCGTTAAATCTTCGTTATTATGATGAACAAGAATATGTTGTTGTTAGTTGATCCTTTTTCGAAAAATATTGTTAAAAGCGGAACTTGACCCGATTCTGCTCTGGTAAATAAAAAAAGTCTAGAACTACACGGTAATGATTTCGAAAGTGATATTGAAAAGTTTCGTTCGAAAATGCACAAAGAGACAAAGATGGATCGTAATTAAAATACTTAATTCTTAAATTGAATTTAAGGAATATTACTGTGAGTATTTAATTGTCTAATTCTTGTTCCGCATTTGTATTTCGAAGCAAATAATCGATATAAAGTTAGTTGTGTCAATTATAAAGGTAAATTAATTATTTTAGTAATTGTTCCAGTGATTATGAAAAAACTGTTTTGATGAATTTTAAACAAGTTTGATAACCTCATCGATATAATGTAAGAATAAGCTATCATTTTTTCATGGACTTCACTTGGAAATTATATAGAAAAATTTCACACACTGAAAGTCAGCTCAATATTGCGAATTTATACAAATGGCTATTCGCATTGTTCAACGGGAGATGTCAATACCTACCACAATTTTCTCCAACAATTATCCGCCTTTCTTCAATTAAACTTGTCTATCTTCTGTATAGCGGAATATTCTATTCTTTATTCTCTAAAGCCACCTCCCAAAGAAATATATATTTAACAATAGAGTAAAACATTTTTTAAATACCTTTAATATTAATTTATTTACAGAACAAGCCAACTTAAAAATTTTCATTATAATATGTGAAAAACGTACTCGTAAATGCAATAGGCAATACTATTTAAATTTCAGTTATTCTAATAAACATAGACGTAATAATTATGTAATAATATTTATACTTGGTAAACCCCAAATAAAAAAGTTATTGCATAAATTTTAAAGTGACAATGTTTTTAGCTGATTGGTGAATACAAACGTCAATCGATATTGCAACACCGTTTATGATAAAATTTTTATGTAAACTACATTCACAAATGCACTTTCTATTTTGTAGTTCTTCCTCACATGGGTGTCCTTTAATTTTTTCATGACACCAAATGACATCAAAACATTGCGCTCAAACAAACACACGTTTGTGCGCAACACCACATTCTCGGGTGTAGTAAGTCATTATGTTTATTAATCGAAGAAGCACAAGTAGATTCGTGGTGCGATAAATTCGTAAATTAATAAATTTTTAAATTAATATTTTTTCATGGAAATAAATTCCGAAAATTAATAGAAATGTTTGTCAATCTTTCTTCGCCCTTTCTACTTTGATTCTCTATTTCGTCAAAAAAATAAACATCTACGAATTTATTACTCCATTCATAAGCGGAGACAGTGCAGAGTTTGTGCTCTGGTATTTAACCCCGGCCCACCCTTTTGTATTCTAACATTCCACTGAGACCGTCGTCATCAACATCAGTCTATGCAGTCTTAATACATAACAGCGTTCTATCATTTCCGGATTTCGCCGACCAAACCTCCGGCGACCTTGACTAATGTGGCTGCAAATAACGAAATGACCCTGTAAATGCAATATGGACATAATAAAGAAGAATGTGTTTGGACCACACAAAATCAAAGAAAAAAAAACCACAATGGTGCAACCAAAAATAAATACATTTTATCCTACACTGTGTTATGGACACTGTGAACAAATTTAGGAAACTAAAATCAAATAAAATAAATTAAACAAATCTTACATACTGAAAATTATTTTAATTTTTAATGATCTTCATAAATAAAAAGAAAGATAAAATTGGGAATTTTGTAAAAATAAATTGTAAAATAATATTTGTTACATACTATTATAATGTACGCTTTCCAATTATCCAGCACGCAGGAAAAATAAAGAAGATGCAACATTTTAATTATCTCGAGGATTTCTCGAATGAACTGAAACGGAATTTGCAAAAGGACGCGGAATATCGTGAATAATCGATCCCGAGGAATGAAAAATTAAGAAGGAAGAACGAAGCACCGAAATATGCTTTTTTCGCAAATTTTTTATGCGAACTTTATATAATTCGAAATTAAAGATTTTCATAAAAATTTTCCTTTTATAAAATATGTTCTTAGCACGATAATATAAAATGACCATTGCTCACAGATAGGGTATATTTCGTACACGGTTATTTAGAGATATTTACTTTTTAGGCAGGATTGTTCTTCTTTGAATTTATTGATTTTGAAAAAAATTGACAACTTTTTAAACTCTTTAAAGATTTATTTTTGTGCAAAATCGATAAATTAAAAAAAGTACAATCCCCCCCTAAAAGGAAAATTTGTGTAAATAACCGTCTGCGAAATATACCATATCCGTGAGCAAGAGCCTTTTTATATTATCATCTTAATAAAATATCTCGTAAAAGAGAATTAGGATTTTTTATGACTATTTTCAATTTCAAAATATATAAAGTTCGTATAAAAAACAGTCGCGCAAAAACATACTTCCGTGTTTAATCTATAAAAAATAATTTCTCTAACCAAAATATATGAAATAAATTTCCTAAATAAAACTGAGTGAAATTTTGCTATTCCGCGTCATATTTGTTACATAAAAAACTATTTTCAGCAACGTGACATCTTCATTCCGTTCTTATTGGATCCATTTCGATCCATCTGTTAGTTGAATTAAGTTTATTAAAAAAATCAGACGTTTTTATATACAATTTGATAATACAAAATCTTATATCTAATTGGAGTAATAATGTTGGCTCAACAGCAGGTGCCCAACTTTTATCGATTGAATTATATTCTTAAATTTGTATTAAAAATATACAAAGAGAATGACAGTGGAACTGAAAACTATTAGATTATTAAAATATAATAGTTTTTCTAAAATAAAAACCACGATATTGAGAGCGATTTTTATTTTGGCAAAAGTCCTTTTCAATACCTGAATAAGTGGATTTTATTAGTATACAAATACCGGGCTGGGTGATCTGGAGCAGAAAATATTTCTATAATTTCATTGTAAGCATGTTGATTTATGTTTAACAGGGTTCGTTTGGCTAGACGAATCATATACTCGTCCAATATAATTATGTTGGCCTGATCATACAGTATTTGGTTGCGTATGTTTCGATCCAACTGTGTTTGTCCGCTGTCCTTAAATGGCTCCGTGTGATAGATGTTCGTCCTTTGTTGCATTCGAAGATAGCTCGTAGTGGGTCTTCTTGAACATGTAGAAGTTCGTGTTTGCCATCTTGCGTGATTGAACCGGCAATTCCCTGTTTACATTGATTTGTATTTCATCCCGATAATGATATATTTTTTATACAAAAGTTATAAGAGCCCCAATACTTAAACTAATATATTTTCACCTGGTCATTTCCTCTCTTTTCTTTCGCCGAAAAGGCTTTTGTGTATGCAGCATGATTCTACGCTTTCTGACGCGTTGTTATGCATCCGCTTTTTGAATATCCGTTTAGCGAAATTGGGTTCTTGGGTTCTCTTGCCTCTAAAAATTCTCAGGCAAAAAAATTATTCGGAATGTCATTTATCTGCAAATTATATGTGGCGACCGTTGATTAACGGTTTCGTCCTTACGATAGTCTTAAGTACTAGTGTGAAGTTAGTACTCTTTTTTAAAGAACCAAATTTGAAAATGTCTAGCTAAGACGCAAATTGGAGAGAAAAAGGGTTGCCATGCTTGCAAGAATTGTAATCGTTAAATACAACAATATATTATCCTTGACACAAACCGATACAATTTTTATTGCATAAGGCACACAAATTTTATTTGCTTATATGATTCAATCGTAGAATAGTATAACTTATTGTGAATGTCACGAGCGTAAGCTTTTTACCTAAATCAGTTATTATAAAAATAGGAAAACATTAAAGATATATTAAATTGTTTATTAATACGTGACTCTGTGCGAGTAATTTAGTACATTTTACAGTTTTAGGTTTCCCATTTTAACCCACAGCATTTCAACACACATATACTAACTCTAAGAAGTGCGTTTTCGCGAAATAGCTATCTAAACAAAGGTAAAGGCATTGTGTTGACTTTTTGTTTCTTAATTTTAACAGGAATCTATGAACTTGGTTTATTGCAGTAAAAAAGTGTCTTCCATGTTGTGATGTCATATAATATTAAATAATTTTACAAAGTAATCATGACTTCATAATGACCAGTTATAAGTAATATTTCACGGCGCCTTTATGTGCATTCCAAAGTCTACATCTTAAAATTTAAAACAGCAGACCATGCAATCAATGCTAAGAAGATAGGTTCCGTTCCTGACTATAACTCAACTGCAGTATAACCAAGTATACCATCCAAGTACACAAAACACTGCATACTTTTTGGCTATTATTTTTGGAGAAATGTATTTCAGTACCTACAGAATATAATACTATGGTCCAGCATATCTTGAATTTGCAAAAAATTGCCCGGAGTTTTTCGAATGAAATTTTCCTACAATATAGAGGAAGGTCCCACCTAACACCCTGTATTCACACTTATGACTGTCTAACAACCGTTTGCCAGATATAAGATTTTTTCTTCCGGTGCTACTCTTTTGGAGATATCATTGTCCAGTACACATTCAATTTGCAAAAAATTGTCCAGAGTTTTTCGAATCAAATTTTCCTACAATATAGAGGAAGGTCCTCTATATTGTAGGAAAATTTCATTCGAAAAACTCTGGACAATTTTCTGCAAATTGAATGTGTACTGGACAATGATATCTCCAAAAGAGTAGCACCGGAAGAAAAAATATTATATCTGGCAAACGGTTGTTAGACAGTCATAAGTGTGAATACAGGGTGTTAGGTGGGACCTTCCTCTATAGTGTAGGAAAATTTCATTCGAAAAACTCCGGACAATTTTTTGCAAATTCAAGATATGCTGGACCATAGTATTATATTCTGTAGGTACTGAAATACATTTCTCCAAAAATAATAGCCAAAAAGTATGCAGTGTTTTGTGTACTTGGATGGTATACTTGGTTATACTGCAGTTGAGTTATAGTCAGGAACGGAACCTATCTTCTTAGCATTGATTGCATGGTCTGCTGTTTTAAATTTTAAGATGTAGACTTTGGAATGCACATAAAGGCGCCGTGAAATATTACTTATAACTGGTCATTATGAAGTCATGATTACTCTGTAAAATTATTTAATATTATATAACAACACAACATAGATAACATTTTTTACTGTCATGAACCAAGTTCATAGATTCTTGGAAAAATGGAGGAAGAAAAAATCAACACAATGCTTTTACCTTGGTTTAGATCGCTATTCCGCGAAAACGCCCTACTCAGAGTTAGTATATTGGTGTAGAAATGCTGTGGGTTAAAATAGGAAATTTAGAGCTGTAGGATATACTAAATTACACGCGCAGAGTCACGTATTAGTAAAGAATTTAATACTCGTATCAAGCAGATTCGTTAGTAGTATCAATGTAGATGGTGTATCCCTTTAATAAGAAGTGTAACCGGACATAGATGTGAAGCTAACAGTGATTCTTTGTTTCCAAATGATGTGAAGTAGAGGCTAGCGTCTAATTTATTCAATTCAGCGTCATGTAATGGCTTATTATAAACCAGAACAAGAATATTATCAAAGGAAGTGGTTGTAAAATTACTCCTTATGAAGAAAACAATTGTCAAATGAAAATATATATTGCAAATAAGGCAGGTCTAGGAAATATATGTAGGAAAAATTTATAAAAGACACTATAAAATACATTAAAATATTCTATTTCTTACGGTCACTATTATGATTTCGAAACTTGTTGTTGAAATACATAAGGAGTTTCGTTTCTAAAAAACATTTTCACAATTGCTTTTGAAGAACTGGTTTAGGAGAGAGCAGCCTATATTAGATTTTTTCCATAGTTTTAAAAGAAGTAAACAGTCAATATATTTCCCGTAACTAATTTATTTAAAGAAAAAAATCTATAAATTTAGGTTTTAAGTTTACAAATGGGAAATACAAAATTTATTTAATACTAGTTTCATCAATCCGGAAAATGCAAAAAGTGCCCCATCTCCCGTCTACACAAGGAAATAATATATGACAATAATTAAAATATTATATCAAAGACCTAAACCAATAGTTGCTCTCAGGGGTCTTAGTCTCCATTCTGATATCATTTTGATACCTACTCGAGATTATATGGCAGCTCTATTTTTAAAAGTCTCCAAAAATGTGTACTCAAAATAAGTACTAACTTCACATCGGTGTCTTAAGTGAAAACTGTTATTAGAAACTTTGTGCTAGTTTCTAAACAATTTTTGTTCTAATGGACAAATTGCAGGCGCAAATCTTCATGAAAATTTACATTTTACTCCCGGCAAACTTTTGTGAAATTATTTAATTATTTCTGCATTCTCTGTTTCCTGCCTTCCTTTGTCTTTCTGTTTTTCTTAATCTATCATTTGCTTTCATTGCATTGCTTCCATTTTAATGAGTCCACCGCTTAAGCTATTTCTTTATTCACAAGCTTTGCGTAAAGTTTTTTCCTAGAACTTTCTTCTTCGTTTAAACGAAATCCATTGTTTACATTTTATAACGTTCTTTTTGTTCTCAGCGTACAATATGTTCTTAAGTAGATTGGCGACTGACTGAACATTCATGGATGTGTGAGTTTGCTAAAGTCTTGTGTTTGTGCTGCGAAGCATTACGAAACTTTGTAGTAATTGTTTTTTTTTTGTTCTCACGGATCGTTAATTAAAAACCAGAATATGTGAACAACAATCAGCAAAGAAATAAATAATTATTTTCTGAGGAAGAAATTCTAAAAAACTCGCGAACCAGGTAAGGAAGAATAAATGAAAAGTCAAAACGAACACAAAGTTAACCTGCACGAGGCAAAGTATGGAATGAATGAATGAAAGTAAAAACTCACCCACATTATTTGCGGCTAAAAAAGCAGTTTCGAGTTTGTTTAAAATGTTATCTAAAGAAAATTATATTGTTTTACGTAAAGAGCGATGTGCAATAATTCTTTTTCAAAATTTGTTATAAAACTATGCCTCTTACAGGCTTCTATTATTTACCAACCTTATTTTTTTTAATATTCGTACAAATTGTAACAATTTTTATTATTGTGAACGATTTTCCGCCATTCTTTGTCAAATTTCTTTTGGAGACAAACCGGTTTTGGCGATGCGCGATTTCCAGTGTCCATTTTTTTCTGGTTAGGGTTCCCAGCGTTCGTTATCTTTATAGATTTGTTCGTTACCAACAAACGTCAAAGCAATTGGAATTGGCAATCTAACTTTGGCAATACTTATGGAAGTAATCATCCAAGGCCTAGTGGATCCCTCCATGAAAGAATTAAAGACAAAATTAGAAGTCCAATTTTACGCGAGACATGCTGACGACTTCTTATGCCTACCCACAGAAGACAACGAGAACCGTATGTTAAGTTACCGGAATAAACAGCATGTGAACAAAAAATTCACAATTGAAATGAAAAAGGATGGAAATAAAAAAGGAAATCCACTATTTGACATTGCAATACAAGAAAAGCGGGAATAAAAACCAATTGGAATTTGAAATTTTTGGGAAGCCAACAGGTGCAGGTGTAATACAGGTATAATACATAACACGTCAAACCTCCCCTAAAAACGCAAATCGCTGTAATTAAATAGTTACTAACCAATCTATAACGCCTCTTACAAAACTATAAGTCCGTTTCAACAAGTCTAGCAATGATCTAAACCCAATATACGCTATAACTGCCCTCAGAAAAAGTGATAGAGAAAACAAAATGACAACCTACGTCAATACGTCAATAGTTCCTCATATATTCGCGGAAACTTGTTTTCACCTTACGTCCTATTTATCCTATATAGTCACATTGACATTTGCAAATCAGTTTGTACATACAGAGCTTGTTCAATTAGCAATCCTCTATAGGCGTAGAGGGTGAGCATTAAATATTAGAGCAGTAAATATTAAGACGTGACGGCATTGCACACGATTTCAATATATATTCGAGATCATAACTATATTGTTAGAGTTAATGAAGAAACCAATTTAAAGGAAAGCCCAGGTTTCGTATCACGCAAAGCAGTAGATCAAAATTCTGCATAAGATTATCTATCGTTTGCTAAACCCATCTAAGACATGGAATACATTTTCTTTCTTTTAACTCCAGCCTTTGTCTCCTTCGGGTTTTTTTAATCCAACTGAGGTTTTCAACAAGCTAAGCAGATATACCCCAGCGATTAAGACAGCTTAACCCGAATACATTATATTCACTGTTGTAAATTGTTTGGTATTTGGAATGAGTGAATTCAGCCCAGTTCCACGCCTCCTATTTTACGAAATATCACAAATGTCACAATGCCCCATTTTCCATTAATGTTTTTATATCCCATTTATTTCTATATTCATTTATTTATATTTGTATAATTATTATATGCAGATGCCGTAGACTCTCTGGATCACCGAGAACCTAAAAAATCGGAGGAATTTTAAAAAATTATGCATTTGTATATTATTGAATAGTATGGTATTACCTTCTCGGGACATTATCCACAATATTATTATTTTCCTGAGGCGGTTTTGGAATAGCAGTTATTTGCGATACGAATTGTTAAACCCTACACCCGAAGGGATAGGACAAATTCACTTTGTGCTTCCCTTTGAAATCCATTGATGGAGGCATAATAGGTACAGAAAAGTACATATTTTCTTGCTCAGAACCACCTCTTGAGTCGATTTAGCGATGTCCGTCCGTCTCTCTCCTGTGTCTTTGCGTCTATGGAAATCACGATTACAGCCCAAGAAAAGGATGGATGAAAGAATGCCATAATGATTTACTTGGGATTGAAAGCGCAAACTGAGCTTAGTGACACGCCTACTTTTTTATTAAATAAAATTCTAAAACCCCATTTTTCAGTCTCTGATGAAATTCTGTTTTCGTTAGCTAGACTTTTTTGAAGTTTTGGGAAAATTACTCCTGCTTCCGAACAACAATATGATATAATTCTGCTTTATTACAGATATTCCCGCTTTCAGACCCATGGATAACTTCACTGCCTCTATCAAATACAGAACGTCTCTTAATTCGTTATTTACGCAGCTATTGACTTCCCGAGTTTTGAAGAATCCTCGGTACGAAATTCAGGCGAAATATTTATGTAATATTTTGTGGAAGGGGAGATTGTTGAACCAAAGCTCTTCGATCTGTGAAATCAATTATTTTTGCAAGAAGAATTAATAATTAGCGCACTAATCTCTTTCAAAATGCTAGCAATTTTTTGCTCGATGTAATTTTCTTTCCTTTTTTGAGATTAACAAAGCTGATATAAAAATTTTGAATCTTTCAGGAATAGGAGGGTAAAATATGCGTTCCCAAAGCGTTCACACCATTGTCCGATTTTTGGTCCAGGCTTTGAGACCTAAATAATAAATTTTGTTGACTTCCACAAACTGCTACAAACGGTACGAACGCAATTGATCAGGTGTGCTCAAAAGGAAACTGTCGTAATTTCTGTTGCGATGACTCGTTTAAGGCTGTAAAACAGAAACCATACCTTTTATTTGCCTTTTACTTTCAAACGTGTTACGGAGCGACTTATCTATTTAGAATCAGCCATAATCCTGACAGAATCCTCAATCTGATGGCACATCATGAGACAAATAACAAATTTTCTTTAAAAACAACAAATCTGACTCGAATTCTGTTAAAACACAAAATGAAAGGATTAATAAACGAAATTGATAGAAGTGAAGGCAGAGTTTTTACTGATCCCACGACACAGAAAATCGTTTATATTGCGATATATATAATGCAAGGATATCTATCTGATTAATTGATTCTAATGTGTGTCTTGCACGGGTGTCTTCATAACGACCAACTATTGCTCACCTTTTGAAGCCATGTTTTATATTCCATAATTTATATTATTTACACGAGATAATATGTAGGGTATTGTTCTTCTAAGGATTTGTTGCGTAGCCAATCAAATAACCACAAATTGTATTATAGCAAATTTAAGAGAAGTACTTGGGAGAGAAAAGTAAAGAACGAGTACTTGAAGATTATGTCTGCTCATAACAATAACAATAATAATACATAACAAAATAACTCAATAGGCTATTTATGTAAAATGGCATCAATACTACCGTTAACAGAGGAACAAGAAGAAGCAGTCAGACTAGATGGGTATGAAATCTTGACGAGTACCAGCAGAACCATCAAAAGCAGCAACTGTAGGAATAAGTTTTTATACATGAAAATCAAAACTCTTAGGAAAAAATTAAAAATGAGAAGGATGAAATGCGCTCAACGGCCTACTAAGTGAGAAAGAGGGAAGTTTAAGCGGATAAAGACATTGAGTAGGGGTGAAAATATTTATAGCTAGAAACTGATAGTTAAATACTGACAATATTACTGATAGTAAATACTGACAGCAAGAAACTTGCAAAGGTGTGATACCATCACCCGGTAATACCATTTTGAAATTCATTTTTTATTTTTCTCGTTATCTGTAACCCTTTTTTTGGTAACAAATTGTAAAGAGTGAAAAATAATTAAGCAGCAGTCTGCAAATTGCATTCCGAGCAGTCCTTTGCAACTATTTTGGAAATGCATGAATGATGTCGCAGCAAAGTGTCACGAAATAAAAATACATATAAAACGCAACTTCTTCCGTCTCTTCCCTTTTCAAGAGGTTTTGTCTTTTTATCTTTTTTTCACTTGTACAATGCGATTTTAATTTAATAATTCTTATATATCTTAATAACGTAATAGTAAAAGGTCAAGCCATTATTTCTCTCCACACAATATTTCTTCCTTTATCTTTTCCTTATTTTTCTATTTTTTTTTTTTTGCTTTTAATTATATCTGCAAATTTTCATTGCTTAATATTTAAATTAAAAATATTCTTAGTTTCAAAAAATTCAATATTCCTCACATATTCGCTTGTTTGCTAAAAGGACAACGTTTAAAATTAAATTAAAAGTTATTAATTAAATTATTAATTAAATTGAATCCAGAAGGATTATCATGCTATAAGATGCCCCTAATGAAGCGTCGTCTGTTTAATTAAAAAAACGGTAACGTTCGATAAAGCCGCGCAGGAATAGATTCCTTTTTTATATTTAGATCAAGAACTCCAATGACCGGACATAATTTGGCAACCACAATCACTTTAAGACTTATAGTTTCATATTATTTTTAATTTGCATTTATTGAAATTTTTAATTTTGTGATCACTGACAAGAATTCGTATTCGTAGCTGTCGGCGTTGTTTCTACCACTCTTTTACTTGTAATTGTTGTTGTTAGTAACTACAAGTAAACAAGTTAACAGATTAACAAAGAAACGACAAGTAAAAGTTAACAAGTGTTGTTAAAATTTTCTTCAAATTTTCTCCAAATACCGAACTCATAAAAATTTTTTATAACTAACAGTGTTGCCAATTTCACAAATAAGTGTATTTCTAGGGAAAATTGTAAATTTCAACGGTTGGAAAACTAACCCAAACAGAAGAATAGATTCATACTCAATGGGGTCGCAAGCTAGACCCGCACGAGAACCACATTAAGTTTTTAGAATTACGTTTTGGTGTTAATGTTAAATATAATTTTGGGAAACGAATGAAGGCTGCATGAAGTAAAAAACTAGACTGACTTAAATAGTTTCTTAATCTTAAATTTTTCAGATTTTTTTAAGCATTTCAATGAAGTTAAATGTGACCGAATTATTTAATCTTGCGATTTATTATTACAATGGGATTGCAATTAATTCATTGGAAAAGTTCAGTCATTTATTTTTAACTCCTTCTAAAGGAAGAGAAAAGATTTATACAAATATACGACAATTAATTGTTATTTCTCAAGTTCCTTCCTTTTTCCATTTTCAATAGCTTTACATCTACTGAAGGAAAAATTACTCTCAGTGAAAGACTGGCAGGCGGTAAAAATGTGGTTTCCTCTTTGAATTTCATTTTCTAACGGAAACAATACAATAATAATCTTGATTGGCAGCCACTCCCTTCCGGGAAAAAAGGTATTGTTCTACGATTCGAGGGTGTTAAATTGGCATCGTCACAAATCGTCTTAGTGTGAGTAACTCACTTCTTCTGTCACTTCCGTTCTGTTTCGTGTTGGTCGTTTATATTTATGCGCATTTATAAATACACATCCACCCATTTCTGCTACGTTGTCACTACGAACGCCACGAATTATCGCAAAACTTCTACTGGAAATAAGTGTAAGTTTTCATTCTCTATCTCATTCTCTTACATTTACTGCTGACTGCTAAAAATACTACAAACGACAAGGCACCAAAGAAGTGACTTTGAAGAGATATTTTCCGGTTGATGCAACTAATCTGACAATTAGTTTTGACGACTGAACCCCATGATATTACGGACAATCAACCATATATACGGTTTTCTTGTCCTGTAATTGTAAAAAGGATCATTTCATACTTTTCTATTCGTTTAAGCTGTTTTACATGTATACGATATTTGGTAATCGAGAGAATAACTCGTAGTTAGAATTCTCTAGTAAGAATTTGTGAAAAGTTTCAACAAATTACATAAAAAACCTATGATACCGGATAACGACCAAGAGTTAGTTTTTCTGTTACTTCGAATGAATTCTTAATAAAAGCTGCGAAGGGTTGAATATAAAAAAAGAAACAGCGAAAAATTGCAACAAGTAATAATTTAATTTAATTATTGATTTGTTTAAACATAAAAAATAACCCTCCTTAAGTTAAACAAAAATATATAACTTAACTGAAGATAATTAAACCCATAGTAATTTAAACGAAATAAAAAATTCAACACTAAAATAAATTCTCTTATAGTTAATAGAATTAAATGCAGTGTTAGCAGCACTACATCAGATAATAATTCGAGCAGGTGATAACGGTCTGACACTATTTCGTCATTGGTTTCAGTTATTTGTCACTTGACGGAATTGAAATTAATGCAGCAAATGCAGCGCACCGAAAATGTACATCGTTTACAACCGAATATATCTTTCAGGTGCTAGAAGGTAATAAAGGAAGCAAATAGTGAACCAGGATGGAAGAATCATAAAAAAGTACGAACTTCGGTGCAATAAAGAAGCAACAAATTTTCGTATAAAAAAAGGAGTTTTCAACCGCGTTGGGTAACATTTCTAACACTGTGGGTAATACACAAATTTAATATTTTTTTTCTTCTTTTATAACCCGTGTATTCTCAACTGAGGGCATAATGCCATAAGTACGAAAATTCATGGGTTCTCTTTAGTAAATTTAGTATTTTGCAACAAGAAGTTTCCACAGTTTGTAAATGAGAAAAGTTTTCTCTCACAATTCAACCTCAGCTCAGTGGTTAAGGTTACAGAAAATTGGACTTAGGATATAAAAATGAATACTTTAAAGGTGTGAGTTGATACGTGACATATACTGATGCTTCGTATATTATAAATATTTCAAAAAAAAACTGAATTTTAGAAATGTCATACGAAGGCTTTAATTCCCAAAATATCAAACGTCTACTTAAGGAACCTAAAACCCAATTCGATATACTACAACACTTATTCAGTAAATAGACTAAAACCAGTAACGTAATACGTGCCAACCATCAATCAGTACCCGCTGCCAATTCTCGACGTAAGTCATAGCGCTGCACGTGCTCAATTTAATCACACAAAATATTTTCCCTTGTCTAATCAAGAGGAATCTGCTGTTATTCACCCACACAAGCCTTTATTTTCTTTCCTTCTTAAATTAAATTCCTGATAAATAGAATACTTAGCGCATTTACGCTTAAACTTTCTATTCAATATTTCATTAAAACAACACTTTTGTCATACGTCATGCCGCAAGAGTTGAAAAATCTGCCGCTCTTAATTAAGCATTGGTTACTTTACAATACATATTGTAATTTTTAAAAGTTTATTCTTCTTTTCGGACCTAAACAAGCAAGAACGCTAAGCCCGCTCGGCCCGGTCGAAGCTTATATACCCTACACCCATAACAACCCTTTTAATATTACGTTTCCCTTTTCTTAAATCCCCTTTAAAGGGCGATTTCTCAGATTCTATATAAATTTTCAAACTGGTGTTTTAGCCGTCATATTTTGTAAATATTATTTGTCATGTGTGGAAATTTTTGATAAAGGCTGTGTTGAAGATAAGTTAATAATTGAAATTAATCGAGAGAAGATAAATATTAAAGTGAGCTTGCACCACTTACTGATAATTGGGACCAAACTATAAGTTTATATTACGATTGTAGGGTATATAGGCTTCTGTCAGACCGATGTTAGCGTTTTTATTAGCTTTAATTGTGGTTCTGGTAGTCAGACCACTCGCATTTTCTACAAAATAATTTGGTATTCGTGGCTGAGCGGGAGGATCATCCAATTCCGTCTACAAACGTTGAGGGTAATCTACGCATGCAGATACTTTGATATTGCGTATCGGAAGTGTGAGTCGTTCTCATCAGATTTCAATACCAAACAGTTTGTGATGACAGAAAACATGTGTGTCACATTCCGAAAGAATATCTCATTTCGTTCTCCTATGGTCGTGATTTCAACAAACAGACAGCCTGAAAAACAGATAGACAGACAGACGTTCATGACAATCGACACGAGAGGTAACTCTGAGCCAGAATATGTATACATTTTCATCCATTTTTCCATTTAATGCTTTACAAGTGTGGAGGAACAAAGTTAATATGCCCCTCACCTTTTATAAAAATTTTAGGTATCCTCAAGAAGACTTTTAATAATTTGGCAATCATCTAAGGCAATATTTTCTCTAATTCTCGCAAATTCTTACGAGGCAATAAAAACTGCCTTCACGTAGCCTCAGTTGACTGCCTGCACGATTGTGATGAACGTGCTGAACGATGAACGAAGCTGACCATCCCAACAGTAGCAAAAATTGAAAATTCGATTGCTTTGGTGGTTCGTTTGTGGGCATGTCATCTGTCGATTTTATGGCTTTTATTATTTTGACGATAATGAAATTCCTTTTGGAAGGATTAGAAAACTGTGGCAATTTAATTAAACCATTTTTAGAAATAAAAAACGATTGCTTTCGGCGATTGACACCGAAGAACGAATGGTTCTTACTATGCGCGACATTAAATGTAGTCTTGCCGAGTTAAACTCTTCCTAAGATTATATTGAATGAATTAGAAAATTGAATATTTTGACTAAATTGTTAAATCCACTTGAATGAAAGCGACTATAATTTCCAATGAGCGCACTAAAGTTCGATTGTGGACGAGTGTAGTTGGCTATTAGTAATAAAGCAATTTAAACCCGGTTTATTCTGGCATTTGTGCTGCAGGACAAGTAGAAAAATGAGAAACTAAGTGACGACTTCATGAGTTGGTTATCTCTGACAGCACCTCTTGAAACCTAGCAAATCAGTATAGAATCAACTTAATAAGATTCCACTCTTAGTTGAAGAAGTTGAGTTTTATGATATTAGTAATTAATTCCAATAAAACAGGTTTCAATACATTATACTACACCTTCATGAACCCAAAATATCAGCCTAAGTATGAAAATTTATTGGCTAGAATTGTTGTTCACACTTTTATGTATATGTATACACAATTACGACAGAAATAAAATATACATAAAAAATATTAACTTTCTCCTCCTTCTTCTTCTTCGTGACCAAATTGATAGACATCCAAAAATTAAATAAATCTTTTCTTTGGTAGTATTCATTTACAAATAAATCATTAACTTTAGTTTATTCAACTCTGTCTAAAGACTGACTAAACTCAGAGCCATTGCTGGTAGGGGGATGAAGCTGACTTAGAAATTTTCAGTACCTAAACAATTTATTTTCACCTTTAAAGGTTAAAGGGAGTACTGTGAACAGAAATGAGAAGAAAAGACAAAGACGACGAAAAGGAATAACAAAATTTTCACAAAGCGAAATCGATAATAAAAAGAAATCACATAAGAAAACTCAACCACAACAAGTCTGGATTTTGTGGCACTTACGACAATTACTTAATGATAAAATTACTGTCGCTTCATGATTTGAGTGAGAATTTCATTCATAAGAATTTTAGAACAAATTTAATTACTAATTACTTTCAAAATAAATGCGACAAGTAATAAAAGAAAATATTTATATTGCAGAAGGGAACAAACGGTAATTAATCGTTTAGTAACCCTATAACAATCCTAAAAATATAATTGATAATAAAATGATACAATTCTATAATTCTGCGCAAACTAAAGACATAATAATATGGTATTTTATGTGTAAATAAGGAAGCCCTCAAATTGCAATAACACTATGTATAGATCTAACGTTATTACACTGCAGTCGGCGTCTTCCTTCACTAGGTCTTATTTACCACTTCATTACCAATGACTTGGTTGTCCTAGCCTTTATCTATGCATCATCAAAAAGTAGTCATTTTTCACTTTTTATCATTAACGAATTCTGGTGAAATTACAAATACACGCCTAATTATATAAACAATTCTGCACATTTTGACGATGGAGAATATTCCAATAGATTATATTTTCAAGGATTTTTAGGACATGGTTCTTGATAATGTCAATGTAATCTTTAAAATTATCAAAACGCTTTGCCACTCGAGGAATCTCGCATAAAATAATGCTAATAACTTTTTATCGATTTTAAGCCAAAGCAATGAAGACAGATTTTCTTTTGGTAAGGCATCTGTAAATAATCTGTAATTAAGAAGTAATTGTTATTCTTTCCTTGGTATTTAAGTGATAATAATGATAGAAATTATTTAAATTTCAAATGGATTTTAGTAAAAGCAAATTTAGAAGTAACTGATAATGACATATCAATATATTCAACATTTATTTCGCAACATGATAATATCTTCTCTCCTCAATTAAAATAGTTCATTGAATGTACATTAATAATTTATTTTAGATAAATTTAGTACCATATTCGCGACGCAGTTCTTTAATAATATTCTATTTTTATTAATGACATTATTTCATAATGCTCTATTTTAGTTATTTTTAGCTTTCTTCTCAAAGTTTCCTTAGTTTTTAGTTTATTTCTTAAAATTTCTTACTGGCAGCCAAAAAGCATTATGAATTTAAACGCTTTTATTCTCGTCTTTTGGAGAGGTGCGACTTGTTTGTTTCATAAAGACTGGTCATTCTTTACTCATGAAGCACTATAAGCCGTTTCTTGAGATTAAAAATAATTATTTTCAGCAAATTCGGCGTATCTTAAAGAGTTATGAATTGTTGCCAACTTAGTGTGCTAAGTTATTCTTCAACAACAACAAAATTTCATCCTGTGCTGTTTTCCTAACATGCTTGTCATTATTATATAAGTGTTTGCTTTACAATTTAATTCTGGCTTTAAAAATATAACAAAAAATCCCTTTAATACGAAGGGGTTTCCTCCATCAAAATTATTTTTACTTCCACTAACATTGTTTTTTTAAGAAAAACTTAAAAGCTACTAAAATAAAGCTTAAGGAAATTATCGAAATTGATGGTGAATTTCTTATGACGCCGACTTAACAAAAGAACAAAAAAAAAATTAAAATTAAGCCAATAATGATTGGCCGCCAAACGATAATAGATTTTTATAATTTCTCTTATTCTTTTGTCTGGTTTTCTCTTCTTCTGTTTACTGTTAGACCCTAAGGCAAAAGAGACTTAATTTAGATTTTTGTTTTCGATTTCGCCTTTTTCTAGGCCGCAGGGCATAATTAAAGCACTACCGTTAACCTTGTTTAACACTAAATTACTTTATACAAAAACAATTTTGTTTTCATTGTGAGCCACTTGAAATTTGAGGGTTCATTTCAGAGACTTTTTAATTTTGTTATGAACTTGTATGAATTATGGAAAGGTCAAGGAGTGAATTATTTGTAAGAGAACGCTATTTATTTTTTAGGAAGTAATTTCTTTTTTTAGAAATTTGCACATTGGCATAAATGAAAATTAAACAACAATCACTTTACCACACTCAGGTAATTTGAGATCATTTTTCAGTTCGTTTAAATGTAAATGTCTTTTTGACCTTTTGTACTTCTGAATTTAAATATTTCCGTTTAGATGTTACGTTGCGTGAAAGGTAGTCTGTCAAAACTTTAAACAAATATTAGCCAGCAGTTCAGTTGCAGCTAAGACACCAGTTTTGAGAATTGTCATTCTTCAGCACTCCAAGAGGCATCCGCGTGGCCTCTTCCCAGTATCAGCTAGAAGGATAGTGATTTTATAAAATATGGGAGCAAAGACTTCGTAGACCACAAAAGGTGGATCGGACTTCGTCTAAGGAAAAAAAATTATGAGTAATAATTCTGGTAATCAGTTTCTGAAAAGCTAAGTTAATTAAAGTTATAATATTTCTAAAAATGTTGTAGAATTATATCATAATTCGTTCCATTTTTATTATCGTTCTTCATTTGAGGACTATTGTTAGGTCTTAGCCTAATTATGTTCTAAATATTTGGATTAAAAATGCTTAACCCAACAATTACTTTCTTGATTTACATTAGTCAGTAAAAGCCACCATTAATTGCTCATCTCCATATTAAATCTCACATCAGTATTTTGTCCCTAAAATTGTGAAAAAAAATTTTTAAGGGTTTGACTTCAAATGGGTTTAAAACTATTTGAAATTTCTGAGGTATTTAAAAAGTGGATCGATTTTCTAGAGGTTTTTTTTAGAGTTTGGGTTGAGTATTTTGGTATTTCACTACTAGGAGTTCATTAATGAATATGTGTTCAAACATTCCATGTAATTTTAACTATTATAAGACAATTTTAAAAAGTTTCGCACTTGAGAGCATATTCTGAAATTAAATTTTATATAAAATCATACCTTTTGCATGATACGGTTAGAGATCGTAGCCATGCGAAACCGCTATACCATAGTTTTTCTGTATACTTTACTTCTTTATACGTTAAGAATCTTTACGGAAGCTTCAGATTCAGCCAAGTGAACCCAGTGTACCGTAAACACTAACAAGTGGGGAAAATTATATATAAGCATACTGCCCGTGACTAATTTAAAACCTTTGTACACAATTTAGTGGTTTGAATGATTTGGAAAGGAAAGCAACCACGAAATATTCCTTTATATAACAATGTTTTGTGTTTGTTGCTTTGCAGCTTTGTTATTTCCTTTCACAAAAGATTAAAAGTTACAAGTAAGAAAGTTAACTTCGGCCTGGCTGAAACCTACATTCCCTATATAGTTAATATAAATTTTTAGTTTAATCCTAATAATCAGCAAACGATTCAAGCCACATATAATATTACCCTATTACCCTTGGTTTATTTAGACCTAACTTATATTCAACACAAGCTTTCTCGGTAATGTTCACACATAGTGTTCAGTATGGTATGACATGTATTACCGAACTTCGGTGGATTTATAATCTCCAACATTGCTCGGCCGTAATATATTAGAAGCAAGATTTAAATAGCTCAAAACGAGACTCCGAAATTTTACTTCCCAGAAAGTGAGGGTGGTATTAGTCCAATTTCCCTCATTTGCAATATCAAACAAATTGTAATAACAAAGAATATTCGTCATATTTCATGACAATACGTACACTCATTCTTCTGTAATGTAGTTTGCTTTATATATGTAGTTATTGTAGGCGTACCACACCCATTTTTGTAAAATATTCTAATGCCCGTGGGTTAATTTAAGGATCAAAGCATTTGAGGAACGTCAAATTCCGTCAAAAACATTGAAAATTAACTACACATGTATGTACGAGTATATGCTTATTAGATATCATAAATGGGCGTGCTTATCATCGAATTTCGTTTATTTTCAATAATAAAGAATTTATGCGCCAAATTTCATGACAGTATATGTCATCGTTGTCAAGTAATCGTGATTCTTCCAGAGCGATGGACAAACAGACGGAGATGCAGATAAGTGGACGGAAGGACAGGACTAATCCGTCTTGGGAAATTGTTCTGTCCAAATAATTTGTCTACACCTTTCACGCCTCCTTCAACGCGTCACAATGAACGCACGAAATGCAGGATGTGAAGGGATAATATACTTTAGTCAAAGCAAAAGTGTTCGTCCCTTTATAAAAAAGTTACTTTCGCTTTTTAAGGCGTAAGCGGTGAAACAAATTGTGGGTATCAATTTGAAAATAAAATACTAAACAAAAATGTAATGCTGCGAATATTTTTCATCACTTTTGATAAAAATATTGTAGAATATCTAACGGATTTTGTGGGGCAAAGATTTCTCTCTCTTTTAGGCGCTTCATTAAAGTTCGTTTTATATAAAATTTTATTTTTATAATTTTGTAATACTCTTTTTTCAAATTCTTTCAAATACGACTTTATTTTTTGAATTGATAAAACTTTAGTAAAAGCGTCAAAATAACGATTTTACAATTTTTAATATATTTCAAATCTACGTATCGAAACCAATATTTGTAGATAATTAAAATATAAAAATAAAAGTTCTTAAAATTAAAATTAATTGCAATTAATTGATGCAATTTTCCAACAATTATATAGTAAAGGGTTTTTCAATTGGAACGAATCGATATTTGCAGCCAGTGGTGATGATGCTGTTTTAGTGGCGTCTGTCAGTCTTCTGTTTATTGTTCAGTCAGTCGCAGTCACGCAAAATCACAACAGCAAACATTGCGCGCTTTGTTCTCATTTCATGGTAGATGAGGTAGGCTTCAAATGTCGACTCTACAACGTTTGGTGCCCAAATAGGAGGATATGAGGCAGTCAATTCCTTACCTTGTTCAAGAGCTCCGACTTTCAAAGACTTTAACTTGCGAATAAACAGAATTTACTCAAAATTAATGACAACAGAGAAGATCGTTTAGTAAATTAGTAATTAGTAATTCATGATTGCCACCTAACAGAAGATAGATGTTCATTTATTTAAATAAAATAATGGTTATTGAAACAATTTTCAAACATCATAGAAATAAATGGAAATTCAAACACTTCCAACTTCGCCCTCAAAATGAATGTATGTTATTTGAAATAAAAATTAGTAGAACGAAATTTAGTAAAACTCATGCAATTTGGGTAATCATAAATGGATGGGCAATGATATTCAATGCAAGACCAATTGCTTGCCAATTTAGACCCCTAATTGCTTTCTTTTAAAGGATGCGTTTTCGGTTGTTGAAGTATAGCAAGAGAGGTGTTACGTTCTGTTTTTAAACCACGATATATGATATTTAATACTTGCTCAGTAATACCTCCATCAATATACCCTGGTATTAGAATTTAACCGGAATCCATATTCGATATATGATAATTTCGTAAGGAGTTGTAGCTTCGATTTTAATGAAGTAATATAAGGTGTCATAATTTTAATTTCAATTTAAAACGACAATAAATTTTTACATTTACTTTTTTTATTGGATATTTGGATAGATTTAATTACAGGAGGCAATCGTTTGGAGTAGTGAGTGATACAAAAAATCATATTACCGACCTAAACCCAACACCACATGATATTGGTGAAGGGAAACTCATCACTATCAAGTATATTTTTCTCCTGAATATAATTAACAGGAAAGTTTTAAATCAAATAGCTAATAAAATCAATTAGCTTCGTCTACAATGACGTGTGCCATTTGTAAAAAGAATCAAAAAGACTTCAAAAGCGTTGATGAATCAAAAACTGACGAACATAATTATGAGTATATAATATCGCCTTTATATTCACGAATAAGGTGTATGGAATTTATCTTGAAGTTGGTTACCACGACCTGGGGATCTTTTCGACCGTAACGCAACATCCAAAGAAAAGCAGAATATCAGAAAAAATAATTCAATATGAATTCTTCAAAGAGCTTGACCTGAAAGTAGACTGTCCAAAGTACGGGTATGAAAGTACAAATGATAGCAACTCGTCACGCAGGCTTTTTTAAACGATGAACTGACTGCTCGAATAACTAGAGTTGGTAAAGATATTGTGCGACGATTGGGAGTAATTAATAATTGCAGGGTAAATGATAAATGGACCAAAATTTTATGAATATGCGTCCAAACCTGCCGAATTGCTGCTTCAGAAATATCCCGAGAAGAAACATACTTCGACAGTACATACAATTTTTGGCACATGGAATTTTTGGCGCAATACCAGTGCTTAGCAATAGGAGAATTGCTTGAAGAAGCACATGAATGCTAAAATAATGTTACAAAAAGTATAGATGTATGAGCACTTGCAAAATATCACGATCTCGACAAAATGAAGACCTTTTCAACATGTTAGCAGTCACTTCTGATTCAGTTATTTGGTCCATATATCATATTTGACAACCATATATCATATTTGATTCCATATATCATATTACCATGATATCAAATTTGACAACGAATTTCAAAGCACCCTGTTATTGTGGCACCCTGTTCTTATGTGTTATGTTTTTCAAGTTTAGGTTATTATTTTTTCAGATGCAGTTCAACTTTTTAAAATATCTTTATTGGTTCAAAAGTTATGATTTTTGCAACCAAAAAGGTCAAAAGGCGCCATAGTGCGTCGTATCGTTGGTAGAAGTCCGGTTGAGCGACGTCCGAGTGATCTTAAGAGTAAAGTAAATATGTAATTTATTTTAATCTTAGCGGCCGTAATATAAATCTAAAACATACGAGTCATTCTGATAACCAAATAGAGTGTATATAAAAGATATGATATGACGATATCTGGATTTGTGCAATAATCTTTAAAACTACCAGACGGACCACTGTCATTTCCGGGAGTATATTTTATATTTTTAGATAGTGCCCTAGGACGCTTTCATGCTATTCCGACAATAGTCTACCTCAATGAGATGTTAAGTGTTCATATCTGGTTAATAAACGCTATCAAAGTCCAATTGGTACAGAGTTTGGTGGTTCAGAGGTAAGGGGTGTTTTTTAGTATAGGTAGAACTCTTGATAGGGGCAACTATCAATACAAGCTGTCCTCCTGATTGCTATTTGATATTTATGTTCAGTATAGTCTGGCAAATCGTCGTGAATAAACTCTCGATTGAATAACGCTGCCAAATGATCCAAATTTACTTTGGAAATCAGTCGTCGATTCGTCCAACTTTTAGATGACTTCGTGAATTTTATGGCGCACATAGAAGTTCATTTGAACAAGCCATCCACCGAACTGTGGATAGATTTCGTACCACATACTCTCTAAATGATGCAATAACTCCAACACGCCAAAGAAATGTGCGCACTGATGAGAATGCCGCCACTGTAAATGAAAGTGTGGACGAATATCCAAATTTTTCAATTCGGGTGGAATTGAGGCTCTGTCCGTAGTGAGAGTCATTCTCAGCTATTGCTATAATTTTCAAGAACATAAATAATTCAGGAAAACAAATTATCGTCTTTGTCCTCTTGAAAAGTATAGATAAAACCTAATGATTGACTGAATGAAAAATGCCAGAGATTTTCATAAAAAAGGAAATTTGCTTTCCAGAAGCACTTTTCTGCGAAGCACTAAATAATCACGACATAGGCCGCAAAATACTCTACAGGAATATGCCAGATTTCGCTAGATGTAACCAAATTTAAAAAGAAGTGAGAAAGTACTTTGTGCGTCTCATTCTTTCAGTTTGTCGGCTACAAAAGGCATTTAAAATTTATTTTACGTTTACCTCTTGTGCCATTTCAGATTAATTTCGTAGCAAGGTGGCCTGCCACAACGATGTGGCCCAACTTGAATGCAATCCGTACTCTCGCATTGCTGTCTACAGTGCCAGTTTTGGACGCACGGAATATGAAAGCATACAATGTCCGCAGCCGCAAGGCGTTCATGAAGAAAGTGAGTAGGAAAAGCAATAGAGTAAATAAGGTCGGGATGTGGGGGTGACTGTTGTGTTATCGCAAATATCGCAGCATCCATCCATTCTGTAACCCCAAGTCTCAAACAAAAATTCATTCCTTATATTTGCAGCTTGCTTCGCATCATTCGTTACCGAAACGGTTATGCAAATTTGCCACGGACGACGCCGATGTAATTTAGCTGCTTATGCCAATACTTTTGTTACACCGTGCCACAAAACCTCACGCATGTACCTTAAGGTTGTTTATACGTGCGGTAAGTAAATGTTAACGTAGTGTACTTCCGTCTAAAGCAATCAATTCAGTTTCGATCGTTGGTTTTAGGGAATCAATGAATGAGTGATTTGTTTATTAATGTCGATCCTTTTAGGATGCTTTCGGAATACTTTGTTTCTTTTCGAAATGCAGAACGCTCGAGAGTCTTTATTAAATTTCCTTTTTTCTTTTTCATTTTTTCTGCAAAGTTCCAAAACAAGTGTTGCAAGATCGTTACGAGTCTGACATGAACCGGACGATTTTGAGTGTGATTTCCATGAACTTCGCGATGATGAGCTCTCCTACAAAGAATCTGAAGCTATTCCAAAGCTTTACAGCAATACAACAAATGCTCTGAACAATAATGAAACAAACAGTTTCGCAAATAATTTCGGCCTGAATGGCTCGTTTCCTTTCGGTGAGGGCGAGGATGGCGTTAATCCAGTGATGACACATAGTTCCAATTTAAGTTTGGAAAGTAAAGTTATGGATATTATGATAATAATTTTAAATAGACGAGACTTGTCGAGTATGGTAGTTATGCCCACCTCTCTTTTTTATACACTTTTATTATTTGCGTTGTTGATGATCAGGAGTGCCTACACTTGTACCTTCTACTTACTGGTTTTGTTGGCGTAATTATATGCATTGTCATTATAACGACACCAGTAATTATGCTAAAAAGGAACTGGTACCGATAGTGAGGTCCAGACGTGTTCGTCATTGAAAGGCGCCAGCAACGTCGACATGATGGGTTGTGGTGACGCAGTAACGACAATACCGAATGGCTTTAATGACACTATTTCAGAAATTGATGGTGATATAGATTTAACCACGTCCATTTTTGTGCCGATAGTAATTGAGGAGCGTTGGCTAGCAATATTGTCAGTCTTAGTAGTGTTGCTATCGGTTAGTAAAACAAGTCTCACATTTGAAAAGGGGTGGGGTATGCAGGGGGAGTATTGTAAATTTTCTCGACTCAATTTTTCGAATAGTAGTTTTTAGACTTTTTACAACTTTTAGAGTTTTTTTGTTTTTTTCCACTTTATTTTTGATCAGGCACCACTAGAGTACCCATTACATCGATAGTCCAATATACGACAGCGCCCACCTTTCGGGCGGGTTATCTTATAAATACCGATGGAGGAACTCTTCAAAGGCCACCGCTGGCACAAACCCCACCACTTGCTTCAATGTCTAGGGGTTGGAGTTTTTGCAGCGGTACCCCCGTACAATTTTCTAATTACGATCTACCGAATGCCACTTTGCGGCGTCCCCTCAAATCCGCGAATACGACACCAGCGCCGCAGCCGCATCAAAAGGAATTATTTTATGATGGCATCGCTCCACGTACTCTGCCCACCGGACTACCAGCGAATTCACAATTTTATTATGGGTGACGTCATTCTCAGGAGCGTGATATGGGTGGTCACATGTATGGAACACCAAAGAGGGACAAGGGAGAAGATGTTGTTGGTGCATCTGAAGCTTACCATAAGGCAATATCTCTTGGTTCGTCAGGAGAAAATTTACAGTTGATTGTTTCGGATGCTGTGACATCAATAAAATCACAAGATAATCCTAAGGGCAATCAACGTAACGCAACACCGAAACAACACGACCATCAACAAAAACAACAACAACTTAAACAAGAAAAATACCGCATCATCGCAAGCCATTCCGAACACACATATTGTTTCTAAACGTCAAGGGAAATGATCGACTTGATGGTGAAGGTGAAGGATAGTGTGAGAGAGGGACAGGGAGAATTTCTGTGCGACAAAAATGCGAAAATCATGAGAAATATTTGAGAATATTTTGTATCCCTCAACACTAAAAAGAATCCAAGATCATTTTATAAATATTTTTACTTTTATATGAATTTTAGGCGTTTATTGGATTTTTTACAAATATTTTAATTAATGTTTGTAATGAATATTTTTACATATTGAAGGTATGAGTCTCTGTCTTGTTTTTAATTAATTTCCTTAAAACAGATATAAATATTTTTATATATTTTTTTAAAATTTAAGCAATATTTTGATTCATAATTGATTCATAATAAATTTTATCTTTTATTTATTCGTGTTTTAGTCGTGAAAATATTTCTAATATATTCAGTAATGTCAATTTGTAATTAGTTATGTCCTGCCGTAAAAGACAGGGTAAGAAAGTATCAATTGTGAATATCCAAATTATCGTAAAAGACACGGTAAGAAGAATTGTTGTCTTGATAGTTTCTTACTGGAAAAAAATTAGTTCAGTTGATGGAGCGAGCTATCAAATAAATTGAAATTGAAATCCGAAAATTTAGAAAAATTTAATAAAATTTCAAAGCAAATAATGAAACTCAAAATGAAATGAAATAATTACTTTGATAATAATCTTGATGAAATAGTATGTTGAATATTGTTTGATAGTTGGAGTGTGAGAATACATGAAATGTTAACATCGCATGTGTGTTAAATAGAACAAGATTGTATAAATACATGTGTGTATAAAACTACAGGTTGTAAAGAATAAATAAATATTCATACAATATATTTGAATCCATTAATTACACATAGCTATCCAAGGACGATTAAGTAGTTGTTATATTTACAAATACACTACGCTGTAAATACGCTAAATTTGCAAGAAGAAGTAAATAGAGCAAACTGAATTGACGACACTAAATGGAACTGTATTCCTTAAATAAACAATTAATTAGTGTGGCCATGATGATAATTGTGCTTATTAAAGAGGCAATACAATTAGCGCTGTAGCCAAGCTAAAGTTTATTCGCTGAAGTTTCGATTTATTTGAAGACAGAAACAGGATGAAGGTTAGTGGTTCATCGCCAGAGGAATTTTTTTTGTGTAAGTTGGTTAAGCTCATTATCGAATGACACTATTATTAGTTAAAAATAAATTAAACTACACTTCAGATTACGCATCTAGCTTTGTAAGAATTGCCAACATTTAGCGCAAGCCGATTAATTATTAAGAATTGTATATATTTTCTTTCGAGTATTCGGTAGTGTCTAACTTTCTTCCAAAAACGATGAATTTTATTTAGAAAAATAAGAGAAAAACATTACTATTTATCTGGTGAAATAGAGACAAAAAACCGCAGTATTAGATAACAAGATTAAATAAGAAAATACATGAAATTTCACAAAAAGGCAGCAATATTAATGAGTTGACAAAAAAGATTAAAAGGACATAAAGAATATTAAAAAACATAAGCAAATAATAGCTAGTAGTGAGAATAAATGCTCACTAAAAATTCTTACTTCGATTCGATCTCTTAATTTTCCAAAGTAATGAATTTCGTTCCTTTAGACTTTAGACTAAATTAATTCTGTTGACTTAACTGAAGTTCCTTAGAACTTAGAAATTATAGATAAAAAATAATAGTAACAACTACTAAACTCTTGGTTTGGAAAAAATTCTTGGTTTGAAAGAAATGCAAATGAAAAACAACTCGTATCGATTTAGGAGGAAATTATAATTATGCAATACATTAGTTCATAAAAACTATTAGAAAATAATTAAATGTATTAGATAATGCATGAATAATTAACCTTTTGTAAATTTGATTACAATCATAATTAAAATGTAATTAAAAAAAATAGAAATAAAATTAAATTAAATAAAAGAATAATAATAAAATCAAAATGTTTATAAACAAATTATGTGCCTGTCTGTATGTTTAAATTAAATGAAAAAGTATGATAAAAAACCAAAAAAAAAAAACAACTAATAATGAAAATGGTAAAACAACTAATTAAAATCCAAAACTATTCAAAAGTTATTTAATTTTTAAATTGTGAATCCTTTTGTAAATAAAATTCATTTAGTGATATTGAAAAAAACGAATTAATTTCAGCTTCATTAAAAAAATTATGCGATCTGCAAATTATGTTTGATTAAAGATTTCTGGAAAAAGTGACTAATTATGAATCAGGAAAAAATTATATCAACTAAAAATCAACCAAAAAACCGATAAGGAATACAAGCAAATATTTATCTCCCTCCGTCTCTTCATTGGCTAAACAAGCTTTAGAACATTTGTCCATCTAAGGTCTTAAATGTGAAGGAGTTTGATTTCTAAAGAATGCCCCGATTGCGAACGAAAAATTCTTATTAGATGTCATTCAGTGTTAGGGAACTTCATTCTCTCGAAACTCCTCCAGAGTGTTGAGATTAATTTTTCCCAAACGCCCTTTGTTTTCGTTTGTAAAGGAAAGAATATGCTTTCTTCCGGATTTCCGGGAGAACTGACGGGATAAGAATTGTTCCGTTTTTTTTTACTTTACTTTTTTTTACTTTTTCAACGATTCCTTGCTTCGCTTTGTTTGTTTCAATTTTTTGAGTTCTGTGTTCTATATTACTGATGTGTATCGCTATTCCTCGTCATCTCAAAATCTCGCCCTACGAAAAATTTTTAAAATACCTTGGTATATCAGAAACGCAGACATTCACAGAGACCTAAACATAGATCCAGTACGAAAACACATTCACAACAGAGCTATAGAGACTTTTGAGAAAATCGACAATCTGGAAAACAGTACTCTTCATAACTTAAGAACGACAGCTACGAGACAAAAAAAGTATCCAAACTTAAGAGATCCAACATGAAGACAAAAAAAAACATTAAAAAAAATCAAAACAATGAATTATAATGAATTATAAATTTAACAGATAACCAATCATAAAATAATAAAAAAAATAATTAAAATAGTTAAAATATTACATAATATATAAAAATAAAAACAAAAAAAAAACAAAAATTAATTAAAAAAAAAATTTAATTCAAAGGCTCTCCTAGTAGAAATTAAAATTGAAAAAGGGAGTAAAGGTGCGAATCACTAACTCCAAATAAACTCACGTTCAAAGGCAAAGGCAAGGCTATTCCTCGTCTCCTTACCATCCTGTTTATAATCCCTATTTATTTCCCGGTTTTTTCACTAATTTAATTACTTTCATTGGAGGTCTGAAATTTCGACTTTGTTAGAATTTCGTGATTTCTAAAACATGTAAACAGAAATATTGACGCAGAAATATTGATTGATTAGTACTCTTAGATATACGGTGGGTCATTAGATGGATTTCTTTTAAAGTTCCGGTTTTGCAACTTGACTCCGTTAGTCTCCATTTTCTGTGGTATTACCACAAAGAAGTTATATCGAGGTGCTAAGACCGCTATTTCTAAAGTATAGGACAGAGGTCTGCGCCATATAGGATTCGTGGGCCAAATTGTGTTGATGGGATGGGTAGATTTCATATTTGATTTGGAATGTGGTTTTCCAATGAATCAACAAGAAACTATTGAAATATACTGAAAGGTGGTGTTAGAGCATTTTCAGAAAGAAACTAAGAAATGGTCCACCTTTTTAAAACGTCTTCCTGTAACTTTTAGATAATTATCGACATGAGTTTGTGGTATTATTTTAATTGATTTTGAGATCGTTGAACACATTTAGACATGACAATCATGTTTTACAATACCTCTTTGTACGAAATCGAAATCAAATACAAGGGAAGTCTTTTCTGCATTATCAGGGTGATTTGATAAAATACGTTACTTTAAATTACTGCAAAATTTATTCAAATTCGAACTGAATGATTGGTCAAGCAAATGATCATAAAATATCTGTTATTATAAATACAATTATAAGAAATTCCAGTGTCAGGCCATACAAAAACAGTTTTGTGTTTTGTTCTCTTACACGCACCAGCACATGAAACAGTTAACAATGCATTAATTTTGAAAAATTAAAATTCCCAAAATTTGTAATTTAAATGTTATTCCTTGATGTATTGCTGACGCGCGCCTTTGATCAATAACAAAAGTTTTTTCCTCGTTCGTTTGTTAGCTTGTGAAAACATGAATTTATTAGAGTAAACCGTTCGTTTATCTCTACTTGTATGACTGTGGTAATTCTAAGTTTAATAAACAGATTCGTTTTTTCTATTAAAATTAAATTATAATGATATCAAAAAATGACCTAAGGAACTCTTGCTGCAATTTATTTTTAACACAACAGTTTTACTGGATTATTCCATTATGAGTTTCAGATATGCTGAAATTTTTAATGAAGTTGGTTGGCGCAAGCCGGGCATGGGAATATGCCTAACGATTATATTATATTACCTTCTGTTTGCTGGCTTCAATGTTTCCCATTCAAATTATCCATTATCAGTGTTTGGTACCACACCTACCCCCCTCAATTTTACTGAGAAATAATGAAATACTACTACTGAGGCTACTACTGAGAAATAATGAATTATATCGTTTGAGTTGAGTTTCACCTCATCTGTAAATCGATATCAGTTTGTGGGTTGCGAATGTTTGAAATCTATTTTAGTGAAATCGATTCGAAACATAGAATCTTTTTAATATACCGGTTAACGGGCTTTACAACGAGAAATCTAAAAAGGCTGGGAAAATATACGACATTCGGATCAGACAACAAAAATGTTAATCAAACTGGGCTTTCTTGTAAAGCCTTGCTTTGTACAATTTATGTCAGACAAATGTGTTTCTGTATGTTTCAAAGATATTTTACAATTTAATTTTTTTAATTTAGTTATTGATTACAGGAGACTGTTCATTACTTCGTTTAATATTAGTATCCCGATGAAGTTGAAATCTTTTTGTGTGAAATTTTTTTGGATGATTTGGTCAATATTGTTGGGGTTTGTCAAGGGCAAATTAAATTGTCTCTTGATTTTGGAAGAGACTTTTGTAAATAAATAAAAAAAATGAACGTTAAAGAGAAACAGACTGGTAGACTGTATTAAATCAACCAAAATTAAATAAATGCTTTAAGTAAAGTTTGCAAAAGAGAAAAAACAAAAGAAGGGATAACCATATTTGAAAAGAGATGTGAAAAATTTGATATACTTTTTGTAAGTGGAATGCCTATCCTCCTGGATAACAATATTGGGCAGAGACGAAAATCGAAACTTTAGACATTTCAGGTATTTCTTAGTATAATTTGAATTTCATTGTTTTCAACTAAAAGACGAATTTTAATTTTAAGCACTCAAATAGTCCTTCAATTAATTTTATTTTCATTTTGTTTTGTTTAGAAAATTCTTACAAATATTCTTTCATGGTTTTGGATTGCATAATTTCGTAAAGAAATAAAACATAAAAACCGGAATATTTTCCTCTTTTTCTAAGGAAAATAAATCTGGCATTGTTTTCGTTTTTAATTAAGGTTTCTAACCCGTATTACTCTGGTTTCATGCTCATTACCGTAAATCTTAACATATGATTTTTTGGCCGCATTTTGTAAAACGTGTGTATGTTTGTGAAGCGATTATTTTCGTTGCATTTGGTTTCTCTGGATGCAATGGATATTCCTTGAGAAACGGAAGAAAAGCAGGATGCTTCTTTGGAATTTAACGGTGTACCTTATCCTGGGATTGTTGCTTTGAGGTATCGTTTCCGAGGGAATATGGTCTGACGGTTGGTTATTATCGTCATGATGAATACTCTTTATCTCTACGACAAAAATTTCCTATTTCTTTTAGTCGTTCGAAGCCATTATAACAATTTTTCGAGTGGGAAGGCAACATTTTGCATGATGGCTTCTATTTGTGGGTGTATTTGTTGTTGTGTCGCTGTATGTGTTCCTGTGTATTAATGCCTGTGTGTTTTTGTAAACAACGTTGTGTAATTTTTATATCCAAAGTATTTGTATAATAACTTTAATAAAAATTTAATAACGAACTCATCATTAGGAACAATTTTTCATAACAGTTAAGAGTCGTTATAAAAGTCATATAAGTAAATAATAGTAAATTTCCAGGCGTAAAATAAAGTAAAGACCTAGGAATCATCTGAGAAAAATTGTTAAGCAATTTACTCGATTGTTTACCAATTTAATTGTTTTAATTATTTTTATATTGCTTCGTCACAACTATACCTAGAAAAAAGTGCTAGTAATTTCACTTACTTTTATTAAAATGAATCAATTGAGACTAAATTCTTCATTTTCATTGCGGTTTCACAAGTAAATATTTTCATTAATCCTCCTAATTATCATTGATTTTAAAAATTTGATGAATTAATGTTTCACATTCTCTAGACCAAAATTTCAGGCTTATAATTATTTGTTTGATAATACTTACAATTCATTATATCGAATGAATTTTTTACATGTTGGCTTAATTAACAACAAAAACAATCAAAACGAGAGGGGACGAAATCAAATACAGACGACAACTTCGATCTAGCCAACCTCATGTAGCCTCCATACCCTACACCTGTCATATAAATGTATCTCATAAATTCATGCTTCGGGGGCGGTGGGGGAGAACAGGCTCGTTTCAATATTACCCTTGCACTTTCTTGGTTAATTTACATCTACTAATTCATTTTCACAATACAACCTTTCTCAGAATAGTCCACATATAGTAAAATAGTGGGTATGCCATGCCCACCTTTTGCGGATTCATAACTACCGCGACTGCCATTTTGGTTATTAAATTTCAACTCCAGTTTCACCTTTATTCGAGACTGAGAAGCGGTGCATTGCAATTTTATTTCATTTTGACTGTAATGCAATCGGTCAATCTCAAAGAGTCCAAAGAGTCCAAAATGACAAAGAATATACGTGGCAAATTTCACGTCGATATTTCTTTACGTTCCATTGGATTAGTGATTTTCACAGACGAGTGAACATAGCTAAATCTACTCGGAAGTGCTCCTGAGCAACAACATTTACATACCACGTCGCATATAATGCGATACAAATTGAAGAAATAAGTTAATTTATCCTACCCTTCGAATGAAGGGTATAATTAAATCGCAAAATATACGATTGATTATGTAGGTTTGGATCATAAGATGATGATGATGATTATGATAGTGTATGCTCGTTTGCAAGCATATCGTACAAAATTAGCAAAACGAGAATATATATGTATGTACAATACGTATAAGAATGTATATGCGAACAATTGTCCAAATTGGATTCACTGACGGAAGCCGCACAAACTGAAATATTTTGGTAATCGTGTACCAAAGTTATTTATTGAGGGAATTTTCATTAGGAATTGAGTGCCTAAAATAATCGAGAGCAGTCAATTAAAACTTCTTTATATAAATCCATAAATTTTAACTAAAAAAAATTGAGTATCGCTAGTATAATAAAAAATATAGTATAATAAAAAATTGATATCGATATTAATTGATACTATCGAGTCGCTTCAACCTCATTTCATCAAGTATATTACATAAAGAGACCTGATATAACTACATTCTTATATATATATATATATATATATATATATATATATATATATATATATATATATATATATATATATATATATATATATATATATATATATATATATATATATATATATATATATATATATATATATATATATATATATATATATATATATATATATATATATATATATATATATATATATATATATATATATATATATATATATATATATATATATATATATATATATATATATATATATATATATATATATATATATATATATATATATATATATATATATATATATATATATATATATATATATATATATATATATATATATATATATATATATATATATATATATATATATATATATATATATATATATATATATATATATATATATATATATATATATATATATATATATATATATATATATATATATATATATATATATATATATATATATATATATATATATATATATATATATATATATATATATATATATATATATATATATATATATATATATATATATATATATATATATATATATATATATATATATATATATATATATATATATATATATATATATATATATATATATATATATATATATATATATATATATATATATATATATATATATATATATATATATATATATATATATATATATATATATATATATATATATATATATATATATATATATATATATATATATATATATATATATATATATATATATATATATATATATATATATATATATATATATATATATATATATATATATATATATATATATATATATATATATATATATATATATATATATATATATATATATATATATATATATATATATATATATATATATATATATATATATATATATATATATATATATATATATATATATATATATATATATATATATATATATATATATATATATATATATATATATATATATATATATATATATATATATATATATATATATATATATATATATATATATATATATATATATATATATATATATATATATATATATATATATATATATATATATATATATATATATATATATATATATATATATATATATATATATATATATATATATATATATATATATATATATATATATATATATATATATATATATATATATATATATATATATATATATATATATATATATATATATATATATATATATATATATATATATATATATATATATATATATATATATATATATATATATATATATATATATATATATATATATATATATATATATATATATATATATATATATATATATATATATATATATATATATATATATATATATATATATATATATATATATATATATATATATATATATATATATATATATATATATATATATATATATATATATATATATATATATATATATATATATATATATATATATATATATATATATATATATATATATATATATATATATATATATAAACACGTAAAATTATTCTTAATGGTGGTCAAGTCATTTATCCTTAAAGAAACTGCGTGAAGAAGTCACTAATATGCACTGTCATGATGAATATGGTCATAACCATCAAATGCATTCAGTTGTCATGATGGAAATTAGTTGTCATAACAGAAATTTACAGTAGTCATGGAATGAAATTGGATGAAATAGAGAAAAATATATTATAAATTAAATGTCATAAAACTTTTACATTATGGAAAGAAAGACGAGATTCGATCATATTTAATGACAAGAAAAAAACACAAATAAGAAAAAACTGAAATATTCTTTATTTCTTTCGTATAAAGAAAAGGTAAGGAAAAGAAACTTCTTTAAAATATAATAAATCAAATTGGTTTTTTTTTCCAAAAATTATAATGTATAAATAAAAAAATTATGTTCAGATAGAGAATCGTCTTCTTTGATTTCTTATGATTTTTGCTGCATTTCTTGATTGAGAGCATTGCAAAGGCAGGTTCATTTTGCTATTTCAAAATTATTTTTAAATTCTAAGTAATATTCTAAAATTATTTTGACTAACTAAAACGAATCGAAGAAATTAAAATCTATATCATTCTATTGCTTTTTCGTTAGACTCACATTGGATTTGGCTACGACAATGAATTATAAAAGGGTGTGAATGGATTTTTCTTATGTATTATGTAAAAATGTAGAGGCTGTTTCCGGAAGTTGGTTGCATTCGTTCGTGCAATCAAATGATTTTTCAGTGCAAATATTCCGATTTATTCATCGCCTTTTTCTTTCATTACTTTCAATGCTCTCAGGATTTTACGGTGTGGTGGATTTTACGGCACCGATCTGAAAGATGCAGAAGATCTTTTGTTTTAAATTAACTAATTATATTAGTCTAAAGAATAAGATTTGTTCTGTTAATTGCAGATCGTTTCTGCCTCAGAATAATCCTTCTATCATATGTTTGGATTCAGCACTTGATTCTTTCAATAATATTTTATTTGCGGCATTTAAAACTTCGGTGCCTTTACGTAAGGTACGAACGGCTGCGTGTCCTTCTTGGTTTTCCAATGAACTGCGTCTATTAAGGAATTATAAAACGAAATGCTTTAGATTGTATTGCAGAATTCGCTCAACTTTAAACCTATTAAACTATTTGTCGGTTAGGAGCAGATATCATCGCTGTTGTAAACAGGAGTATAATGATTACATCCTGAAAGTTAAATTAAATATTCGTCATGATCCTAAAGTTTTCTGGAATTTTATTAATACTAAAAAGAAAACTACGGTGTATCCCACGTTTATGAAGTTTGGAAATATTGAGACGGACAATATTGAAAGTATTTGTAATCTTTTTGCCGATTATTTCAAATTTACATATTCTTCTTGAAGTTGTTGTTTGGATTCTCACCCTTACAATGTCTCTCCATGTGAAATGGTCCAGCCTGTTATTGGTGAATCGATAGTTATACGTGCTTTAATGGATTTAAAATGCACCTACAATCCTGGTCCTGACAATATTCCAGCAAGTATTCTTAAAAATTGTGCTGATGAGTTAGTTATTCCAGTTACTGCTATTTTTAATTCTTCTCTTTGTACCGGATATTTTCCTCGAGCTTGGAAGTCTTCATTTGTTCTACATCTGTTCTATCTCTGTTCTACAAATCAGGAAACAGACATCTTATAAATAATTATCAGGGTATTGCTAAGCTCAGTACACTTCCGAAACTCTTTGAGAAGGTTATTACGGATCAAATATCTTGCTCTGTGTATTCTTCAATTTCGCCTTTTCAGCATGGATTTCGCGTAGGGAATTCAACTACAACAAATTTATTGAAGTTGGTGTCTCGGATTATAAAGAATTTTAAATTTTCGGTGCAGACCGATGTAATTTATACAGACTTCTGTAAAGCATTTGATTTAGTTAATCACAAGCTTCTTTGTATCAAACTAAAGTTATTTGGATTTACTGAACTGCTATCAAGTTGGATGCAATCGTACCTAAGTGACCGCACTTAAATGGTTGTTTTTAATAATTCAGTATCTGGAGAGTTTGATGTGCCATCGGGAGTTCCACAAGGGAGTCACTTAGGACCGTTGCTTTTCCTTGTGTTCATAAATGATCTCCCATCTGCTATTGGGAATGGAATTGTGCTAATATTTGCTGATGATGTGAAGCTTTTCCTATCCTACAAAAATTAAAGTGATGCTTTGTTACTTCAATCGGACTTAGATTACTTGATTGCATGGTGCAATGTAAATTGCATGAACTTTAATTTGAAAAACTGTAAACAAATCACATTTGCTCGTATTGCGGATCCTGTGTTCCGGAATTAATCAATTGGGTCTTGGAGATTGGAAGATTGACGACCCTTACGGAACAAAATTATTGTACACCTCATTAGTATGACCGATTCCGGAGTATGCTTGACCTGTTTGGAGTCCCCACTATAGCTGCTACATCTCCCAGATCGAATCTGTACAGAAACAATTTTTACTTTTTTCCCTGAGAAATCTTCAGTGGGATGATTCAGTTAGTTTGCCATCTTATGAATTTCGCTTGAAATTGATTAATCTGCCATCACTCGTTAATCGGCGAATAATGTTGAATGCGATTTTTATCTTGAGATCTTTAACCGGTGTCACGAGTTCCTCCTACCTATTAAGCAACATTAATCTTAACGTTCCACGGCGTATGTTGAGACAATATGAGCCTCTTCGCTTGAGCCTTTGCAGGACATCTTTCCTTCAACATGAACCTCTTCGGAATGCCTGCTTAGATTTTAATTTAGTATACCCTGCTATTGATTTTTCTTTCTCTATTTCCTTAGTAAAACGTAATATTTTAAATATGTTATCAACTCTTTAATCTTTATTTTTTTGCTGTGTCCAATCTATATTTCCTATTATATCCTGCATTAAACTGTAAAGTTTTATACTTAGTTTAAGTCTCTTGAATAAATAAAAAATAAAAAATAAAAAATAAAAATAAAAAAATAAAATAAAAATGTTTCGACATAAAATTTTATAGCCCTAAAACACAGTTTTTTCCGAATGTGTGACATGAAATCGTGGCTCATCTCTAATATTTTTTGAGCTCCTTGGTGCTATCGTTCTATTTAAAAGTCGCACCATGTCCGATTTAGACCCGTATTGTCTCCTATGAATAGAATGCATTAATGAATCCTATAGAATCTGAAATTCAAGGTGATGAACAATTTTGTGTAGTTTTTTTAATCTGTTGGGTTTTGAATAAAAAGAATTATTCAATATAATTTGATTTTTAGATATATATTACTTTTTTGAGCGTTATTGTTTTATTCTGGTTTTATGTTGGGCACAAAATTATCGACTAAAATTTAAGCATTTCAAAACTTCTCTTCAGTTAAAAAAGTTTTTGCAATTCATTTGATTTCCTGTGCTTACGATTAAAATCACATTTGTTATTTTGATTATATGTTTAGCAACATAAAAAATTATTTCATGCTTTGATGCTGATGCTTTCAAATTCCTTCGTCTTTCAATAATCACTCATCTTACGAAATATAATCTTCGACTTATTGAATATAAATGCATATCAATGAATATTTCAATATTTATTGAGATAATTATGGAATAAATTAATAGCATTTGAATTAAATGAAACAATTTACAATAATTTTGACTAAATTAATTGAGAAAATCGGAATTTATTGAAAAGGAATTGAAAACATCAAGAAATTTTCTCAATACCAACAATAATCAAGGACACAGAATAACATAAAATTATTTATTTCTAATTTTGAATTTACGAGATAGTTGTAAAATTACTAAATTCTAATGTGGCTCCCTCTGGAAATGATGGTAAAATGGGTTCCCAGCGTGAGTTAGAATTGAGAGGCTTTATGGCAGAGAAAAACAGCAGTAATAATCAGCGAATACCACTCATTATTTTTTCTTGATTATTTTCTCGTTGTTTTGGTATTGATAACAAAATATGATGGAAGTAGTAATCCGTTAAGAGTTCGGAGTTTTAATAACATTTATAATATTAATAATATTTCTGGAGAATATACCGTTAGTGACGTTGTTTTTTACACATGCCTTTTTTAGAACGAACGAGAGGGATTCAAAAATTTCTGACTGAGCTTGAGAGTGAGTAGACTCAAATAAAATTGTCAAAATTAATAAATCAATTGTTATTAAGGAGTAAGAAACTAATAAATTGAATTTTATAATAATTTAAAATTTTTGGGCAATTTCTTAACTGATAGGATTTGCTTTGATACCTTTAAATGGTTTTGAAAATATTGAATATGTTCGTTTTACAAAAATTGCAAAACCATTTAACGAAAACCAAGATTTGATTTACTTTTTGAGCAATTCTCAAACAATTTAATTTTCAAATTAAACAATCCAAATATTTCAAGAGTTTTAGGAAATAATTTATTGTACTATTCTTGAAGTGAAATGATGATGACGATGCGATCCACTTAGAACCCAGTCGCAGTAGCAGTTGTCCCCGTACGGCTCCACTACAGAAACAACAACAAAAAACGTGGAAGAAGGACCAAACAAAATATACAAGTATTTTGTTATTCCTTCAAGCACTTTCGTTGGTATCTTCACTATCTAGGTTTCTCCATTTTTCTTCCGAATCCTCTTCATCTATATCTTTTTTTTATTATGAGAATAAATAAAGTACAAAACATTGTTTATTTAATTCATGGCCAGAAGTACCGGACTGCACTTTCTGTCTGCAAATCGGTCAACCCACGGTTACGAATACAGTCAGCGAATTTATTTCAACCAGATTTTACATTTTTTCTTTTTCTAAAAACCTTACGCAAATCTTACCACAAGAACGTTACAAACTAAAAAAATTGTGGGCACAACACTTGACTTTTTATGGGCAAATAATTAATGGTAACTGCTAATGATTGGGTTTATTTCAATTTGCTATCACATAAATTAATTTGTCTTTTTAATTTGGGAAGATCTTAAAATGAAGAAAAATACAAGCAACTAAATTTCCATTAAAATATATATTTTTTAACATCTATTTGATGCTTGTTTTGCCTTAAGGGTCAACGAGACTCGTTTTGTTTCTGCCGGGATTTTATTGAAGAATGACGTCTCACAAATAAATATTTTCCTTTTTACTAAATTGAGTTGGTTTGAGTTCAATTTCAAAATCATTAATTTATGTGACGATCGAAAATGAAGAGGACACACAAAAAAATTAAACTAATGGAAAATCCATTAAGGATATCGAATAGGCTTACTAATTCATTGAACCCACCCCCCGAAAAAAACCAAATCATGCGGTCGAAGAATAACTGAATAATTAATATAAATCGCGTTGTGGTTGAGGCGTAAATCATATTCGTAATCACAGTAAATTGAGGGGAGGGGGAGTCCTGATGAAAAGCGTTAGCGCAAACACTGCCTCATGCCACCTAGCCATACCCAAATTTATAAAACTTAACGTAATGTTTTAACCGTGTAATGCATTATAAATCCACGTCATTCCAAAGACACAGTGGTAAAGAAAGAAATAAACAAGGGGGAAAAACAAAGTAATCAGAGTGTGGGTGAAAAAATCTGATTTACATGCACATGAATTTATCTGAAGCGATCTGAAATTATTTAGACGTCATTAAAATTGTTAACAATGAACGTCCCAAAACTATTTAAATTTCGGCATAGTTTTTTGGAATTTCTTGTCCTTTAGTAAAATTAAAAATTAATTTTGAGAGAACAAAAGGTGACTGCGAGCAATTTTTTGTTTTCTCTTTCCTCTACGGTTACGGTGTTGCAGCAATTTCTGGCTTTTGTGGATGCGGACTGCATTTTTCTACGAATGGAACGGAATATATTAATTTTCTGCTTCCATTCATAACGTCTTATGAACATATGTGCATATATTTCGGAATCGTAATTATAGGAGAATGAATATAGATATAGTCATACAATTTAAATTTTGTCTGTCTTCACAGGTTGTTGTGTAGTATTCTAAGTGCTCTAAATCGCGACAGCGGTTCACGTTTCGAGCATGCATGAGGTTGCTAAGTAAATAGTAAATATCTAAGAGGTGCGGGCTGAATATCTCGGTATGCGTCAGAGGAAGTTGGTCAGATTTCATTGCAGAGCTTGGTTAAGTGGGAGTGGCATGTTTATTTTTTATGATTAGAATGACCTATACGGCTGTAGGGCATATAAGTTTCGAAAAAGCCCGAGTGTTGCTCTTCATTTTAAATTTTCTTCTACGTTTTGTGTGAAACAAAAGAATGTTGTTGACGTTATTTGCTCGTCGGTGATTTATTTTTACAACCTCTAAGTCTAAGTCGATTTTAATTGTGCCTTATTCTCTTCTTTCTTTGTTTTTTAGCAGCTCTTTATTTTTATCGCGTTTTCCTAACGCTCTTCAGGATATTGTTCGGGCTTGTGTGAAGCAGAAAACTTTAAACAAAATTTTATTTAGAGCTTTAGTTTGTGTGAAACGAATTTTAGTTTTATTCTTCATTTGGAATTTTTTTCAGACTAGTATTGGATGAAAGTATTGCTTTCAATTTGCAGTTTTGAAAATCATTCGGATCGTAAACTCCGCCCTTTCAACTAATATATTCGATAAATTCTTGATATTTGTTGATTTTTCCGACAGGGTTGGATGTTGATAAAATTTGGAACGATTTTCCGTCATCCCTAGTCAAATTTGGTTTGTAGACAAACCGGTTTCGGCGATGTGCCATCTTCAGTGTCTGTTTTCGTTCTCGAAAAAGAGAACGAAAACAGACACTGAAGATGGCACATCGCCGAAACCGGTTTGTCTACAAACCAAATTTGACTAGGGATGACGGAAAATCGTTCCAAATTTTATCAATATTCGATAAGGTTGAATATGAAAAAGTTATAAAATAGAGTGTGTATGAAAGCCTTCTTTAAGTCTTTACAAAATTATACATAAATACAGGATTTTCCAATAAGAGCGTGTTGATGTTGAAATGGAATAAAACTAGTTGTGTGGTATTAACGAGAAAGCCCCATTTGTGTCATTATGTATGGAATATGACATCGTTGAGATGTCCGCCTCGGCTTCGCACCGTGAAACGGGTCCGAGAAGCCCAATTTGCAATGACTCTGCCGCATAGATCCGGCTGAGGTTGTGTTGACTTTGAAGGCATCGATCGATTGCGGCTTATTCGCATATACCTGCAACTTCAGAACCCAGACCTCAAACCCCACAAGAAGAAATCTAGGGGGATCAAATCGCACGATTTGCGACGACAATTTACGTCACCTCCACGAGAGATAACTGTATCCACAAATCGTACCTGCAGAATACCCACAAAACGTTCGATATGTGGCTCGTAGCGCCATCCTGCTGGAATCACATGTCGCCTACGTCCATACCGCTCAATTTGGGCCAAAAGAAATTGGTTGTCATCGATCTGTAGTGCTCGCCCTTGACGGTGATGGCCTCACCAACGTCGCTTTCGAAAATGTTTGGATCAATGACGCCGCCGGCCTAAAATACGCACCAAATAGTAACCTTTTGCGGATGCATTACCACCTGGTGGATCTCGTGTTGGTTGGCGTCGTCCAATATACAACAGTTTTGTTTGTTCACATATCCATTCATCCAAAAATGCATATCATCGCTAAAGATGATTTTTCAGCCAAAATTGGTTAGAAACGAACATTTATTTTGATTAACAGCATGATCGCTACAGAATGTCAACATCGACCCACCCTTATTGGAAAGCCCTTTATTCGTATCTTGCAAAATTATGTTAGTAATTCCATCAAATGCGTTCATTTTTGTAAAAAGGTGGTTATTTTATGCAGCAGAAATTAGGAGTATTGCCTAATAGTTTGTATTGCCGCTCGTTTTACTATTATTGTATATTTTTGAATATATGTGACGTTGTATGCGCTTCAGGCGTACCTTTTCGTGTAATCAGTTTCAACAGCTCGATAAACTGGGCAGTCATGAAAGTATTTTTATTGCCAGCTGAAAATTTTACTACAGTCAAAATGACTGTATTAATATTAAAATGAAAAAGGACGCGGCAGCGGGTTGGTTTATCTCCCTTTTTATATTAAAAATACCCATAATTGTGATAGTCGCTACTAGCAAACGGAATACGCCCATTTTTTGGATTGTACATTTGCTTAAGTCCAAACTTAAGAATACGAACACAGACAAATTCGTATGATGCTTATGGGGTAGGTGGTGGCTCCGGTCCAATTTTGACCCTGCAGCCATGGCTTTTACAGACGGATGGATGGATGCGGAAAATTAGATGAAATCGATTTGTTGCAAAGCAATCAACACTATTTTTTCGTTCATTTCGTATTCATTCGTATCAGCTTGAAAATGAGATCCAATTACGGTTTTCATAAAACTCTTTCAGTCATAATCTTAATTATTACCTAAAATACTTTTGGACATTATGATAAATTTCTACTTCATTACTTTTATCATAATTTCTTTTTTCTTTTATATTCTTGTTATTTTTCCGCATTTAATCTAAATTCCTCTTTTTGAAGGCATTCATTTATCTGTTTGGTTTGTTCTTTCATTCGTTTGGTTTTATTATTAATTTTTAAAAACTTCTTGACGCTCTTAATTTTTTAATACCTTTCTTTTAAAAATTTATAGTAATAATTAAAGAAAGACGATATACAAAATTGTTAGACAAATATTCAGAAGAAGCAATTTCTACAGAAGATTGCTGTTCTTCTGGTTCCTTACTAGCTTCGATAGGAATTTTTCCTCGTTTTTACGCAAAGTTTAATTTTAATTAACTGTAGGTCGAAAGTTTATTTATCTGATTCGTTTATTTTCCTTTTTGAAATTTCTGCAACTGGAGCATTTTATTTGTTAAATTATTTAATTGTTTAATTTTGTTAAGATTTTAAAAGGAAGGTTTTTTAAAAGGAAGGCCAAATCGGTATCAAAGCTAGTTTCACAATTTTTGGAGAAAGCTTTTTCTTTTAAATATTTAAATTTAATAGCTGACCTCGTAACACAGACAGTGGCGTGATACATAATTCGATAGTGTGGTCTTTTTGTTCAATATATTTTGAGATCACATACACTTGAAATTATATTGCTTATAACGGAAACAAATAATATGCATTATCATCACCAATAGTTAAATCGCCATCACTAACTGCTACTTCCAAACCATTTGATACCCTTTACCTCTAACCCAAATTCAACGATACATAAATCAATATGAAATTTTTATCATCTCGAATGCACAAACTACTGATAAAAATAATATATTCTTGAGTGGATACTGTTTACAAATGTTTTCGTATTGCTTTGATGAAAAATGTTTACGCAGTGTTTTTTCTTTTGAGAAGAAATTGTGAGATGAAAATGAGACGCTCAGCGTGTTTATACTGAAGAACGGATTACTATAACTACAATAGCAAGAAATATAACAACAGCAAAAACGATAGCCGTAATAATAATGTTTTATTAAAAAAGTTGTCGATTGAAGTCTCACTTTAATTGAGAAATAATGAAAATGTGAACATAAAGATGAACGAGAAAGGAGGTTAAGAAACGAAGATACAGGGAAAGGCAGAGTCACCTGATTCGGCAGGAATTGATGCAATCCAAAAATGGGAAAATATATCTGAAAATTATTCCATGATAAATCGATTGAAATATAATTTAATACAAAACAATTGAATTTTGAATTTTTGTTTTTTTCATGAATGAAACAATTTTATAATTGCATAAAAAATGTCAAAGCCTTTGAAGCAGATGGCGGAGCCAACGACCAACACGTATATTAAATGAAATACGATATTTCGGTAATTATGATATTTTAGTGGTAAAATTTTTACATGGAATTTAGTAGTAAAATTTTTACACGTGGAACTTAAAAATTATATAATTAAGAAAACTGCAGAAAATATTACATTAATTCATTCACAAATCTTCAAAATAATTACATTCTTTAATGTGTGTTATTTCTTGGCTCTAGAGGAATTGGGAAGACAAAAGTGTATTATTGAAAAATGCATGGTTTGAAAGGGCTACAACACTATTGTCAGTGGAATTATTATCCATCCTGGCTTCAGGCACTTTCTATTTAGAATCTATTCACGTTAATTTGTCGGTATAAAAGATTTAAGTTAAACTCGGTGATAAAACGAATCGTATTATTTATTATAATTATTTGCTTTTATAAATGTTATTCATAATCGTAGGTAAAGATTAAATGAAATTATTCCATGAATATGATGAAGTTTTATAAATATCTTCCATTTTAATGAATTAAAGCATGACGAATTGCATAATTAATTGTCGTGCTTCCGCCTCCTCGCTCCCATCTCATGACTGCCATTAATTCATTGATATCACTAGAATAACGAAAATCTACTCAGAATCACCATCGCATTATCCCATTAATATTTCATTGATTCTACCATATGCTGTAGAATACGCTGGAGAAAGGCATATTCGAGATTTCTGTATGACATTCTATGACTTAAATTAGAATAAAATGAACATTTTTCGAAATAATTCCTCTCCCATTGATATCCTGAATAGTTAATGAAAGCTTTATCCAGCATTTTCCGCACAATCAAGCACAAGCAGTAATGGCTGCTTGATATTTGTAAATGTGTGTGTTCTTGAATGAAAATTTCTGTTCGCCGTTTCTATTTACTGGCTACCAAGGAAATGAAGGTACACATCATAGGTCCTTCTTTATTTCGCATAATAAGCGGAAATGATGGTTTGAATAGCCACGTAATTGTTCCCAGTCGCCCAATTCTTAGGAGTTAGAAATTATAGTTATGAGTTATAGTCACACCAACCGCTTATAACACCAACATGAACGAACTGCCTTCTAGATCGGAAACGGAATTTAACATAATTTGACTATTTTCATTCTATTTCTGTACGTGTCTATGTGAGACTGTATTTTCAAAGTAATGAAAATATAAAATTGCTCACCATACTTTTGAAGCTATTTCAATAAAGTCGTTTAACCAAGCCACTGCGAATTGTGAAGGAAACTTGCGAAAAGTAATAAAAAGTGATCAGTAATAAAATATAAATTTATAAAAGCAAGAATTCGGAAAAGAATCCTTTATTAGCATCCCTATGGTGAAAAACATAAGTCTTCGAGAAATAGATGTAAATATGAAAGAATATAAAAAGGAGAAAAATGAATTGGTAGAAGACAAAAGATTCTTATGTGAAGAAATTCGGATGTGGAGTCGTAATTTTGACATTTCGGGGAGTTTTTCGTTTATTTAGGAATTTTGTTTTTGGTTTTTCCTATATTTTCAACACTCATTTGAACACAGAATACTAGACTGTATTTCATAAGCTTCAATTGAATTCACAATTCAGAATCTCGATTGTGCGATAATATTTCTCAGGAAATACACACGAACTAAACAACAAATCAAACAACTATGTAAAGGTGACACACACGCATGTGTATACATGAAACTCTCCCACACATGAGATTGTGTAAAAAAGGAATGCGAATGCAATATGAAAAAATGTAGATAGAGGTTTGTGGAAGACCGATGAAACCTTTCACAACTTTTTCCATATTTTTAGTGCATTGGTTTGCGGTTTTCGAATTTGTTTCTATATCAATTGCTAAAATGTGTGTCTATATTGTGTTTTTTATTGTTTTTGATTGAATGAAGCTAAATCGTCTGCATCGTTTACAAATAATTGAAATTTAAGCATGCATGACGTTTAATATACCATGGGTCATTACAGATATTTAAATTCATATCGGGTGTAGAAAAAATAATCGAAATCGATTTTAGGAAATATTTTTCTGGTTATTTCACAATCCTTTGTGTGCGCGTGTATGTGTGCATGTGCATGTGTGTGCGTGAGTGTTATATCGTACTTGAAAGGTCTTAAGAGAAATGTTTCTCAATGGGACGCTTCTATTTACTGCTAGATATGCGACTGCTAGTTGGGGTCTATTTTCTGGGGATATCTAATTTTAGCCTCACGCTGTGATAGTAATAACGGAAATACATTGTTAAATATAAAATTATTAACCTTACAAAATATTAAAAATAAAAATTGTTTACAGGAATAAAAAAGTTTTAAATTCTTTTATTTGCTCTGGCGACAGAGAAATATATTGTTTTAGGATTTTGCTTAATATTATTTCATCATTTTACGATATGATTGATTTTTGTTTGGAGGCTTAATTTAAAAAAGGGTGAATATTAATGTCCTTACCCTTAAACGATTGAAAACGTTCAAAAATTGTTAACAAATTTGTCAAAGGTTCGAAATTGTCGAGGGCACACAAATATAAACTAATCCCATATCATAATCATGACCATCTCGAGCACCATTATAATTATCGTTATCTATAAGTTATCATCTCTCTAATTACATATTTTTCTTATCGCGATCTTCTTCAGAAGGAGTCAGCAATTTTAATTATCATTTCGTGATTCAATTAATATGAAACCATCAAAGAAAATGTTATGGCGCCGCAGTGACTGAGGAGGTTAACTAGAAAGAATAGGGTTAAAGAAAATTTGAGAGAAAATTGAATTTTTTTGCCATAAAATGAAGAATAAAAGAAGGCGGTTGATATTTAGCTACGCTCTTGTTCTCTACTTCTTATTACTGAATTGCAATGACTAAAGCCACAAAGTTTACCCTCTATCGTTTTTGTTTTTTTTTTTTTGCTATCTCAACAACACAAACACTTTTCAAAGATTGCTTGTATGGCATTAATATACAAAATAAATGAGAAATCTTTCAATAACCATCAATAACCTTAATTGGGGATCGTTATTGGGAAGTCGGATAAATCAATTAACACCGACGTGTTAGTTTACATATAGAGAGATCTTTCTCTGTAGATTGCAAAAAAACTAAATTAAAAAATTCCTATGTGTTCAAAATTTTGAACCACTGTTCGAGGTAGTCACAGAATTGAATTAGGATTTTTTTCCATTAGTACGTTTTCTTAATTAGGACTGGCTGCAGTTAAGAAAAACATTCAATTTACAGTAAATGACACATATTTTTTAAGGTGTCACCTTATGTTGAAATATGGTCCATTTAAGAAACCAAAGAGGTTGACTATGTTTTTTAAAAAACTTAAGAGGCATTTTTAGGAGAAATATAATCTACGATAACCAATTTGCAAACAAATATATCCGTAAATATTCCGGGCCTTAGGAGTAACTTAGGTGTTGCTAGGTGGACTTAAATTTCTTCCCATATTTGGTAGTCCTTTGGGAACATATTTTTTGTCATAAAATCTTGCAAAAAGCTGAATAAAAGTAAATATAATTTAATCAAAATATGTGATGATGACGATGCAGGACTCAAAATTGTGTTCAAATCTGTAATAACAAAATAAAGTCATGAAAACTTGTAACAGACTTACAGGCACTAGAAAGTCTCCAACATAATAACAAACTAAAGTTAGGCAAATGTTTCCTATAGTGTAACTCGTATGTTAGATAAGTTTTGTAATAGTACCGTTACAATGTTAAATGAAATCCTACGAAATATGTGGCAGTCGGCAGATAATGGAGAAATCTTATGAATAAATTATATTGAAAATGGAAAAACAAACATCTGCCAAACAAATGCATGCAATACGAATATTTATATTTAAGGTTTTTTGTTGAACGAAGTGCATGAGGATAGTGCAATCTAATAATGAATGAATTTTATGATAAACTTTCATTATTTTTTGGGATTGTAATATAAGTTGTTTTGTCAATTGAAATGGACAGAATTTGTGAAAATTGTTGTGTTACAATTTTCATATTTTTCACCAATATTCGAAGAAAAATCGAAAGGAAGAAATTGGAAACTAGGATCAGATAAAACATTTCGGTTGTTTTCTTTGAGTTAAAACATAATTTTATTTGTTTTCACTGAAGATATAGAAGTTTATTATTTTAGGAAATACATGAACATTTTAATAATGCATATTTTAATTTGCCTTATTTCTGAACTCTTATTTGCCTTATTTCTGAAGTGAATTCATTGGATGTTTTAAAGTTTAACGACTCTTTGCAGGCCTGGGGAGGACGAAATTATATTAATAATTTGGAATCTTTGATGATGATATTAAGCTTTTAGGTATTTTAAGTGTGGGTTTGATGATGATTTTATGTTATCGTTATTTATTTTGTGTTATCAGAAAACTAAAAAAAATCACTGAAAAGTTAATTACTATTTTCCGAACGATTGTCAAATAACACACATCAGGAAAAAAGATAGATAGTCCAAAGAATAATTTTTTGTAATAATTTTTTGTATTCCAAGGAATGATTTTTTTGACTGTCATGGCACTAGAGTAACCGGTAATTCTATAGCTTTTTGCTGGCGTTTTCGAATTTAATCTATTTCGATTTAGACTGAAAAAGTGAGCAAATGAGATTATAAATTTAGACAAAAATTATTAAAGAATAATACATGGCTTTAATGTAATTCAATTTTAAGTGTAAAATGGAAATGTTTTGGTTATGCAGATATTCATATCATTAACCTCATGGAAATGGTAAATTTAATTTGGTGTTATTTCTATAAGAGGTCTTGGAAGGTTCATAAATACTGTTGATCCTTGATCAAAGTAAAGCCACTCATAATGAATATTTTGCATAAAATTAAGGAACCACAGTTTATTCAGTCACGCCCCAATCGACTAAAAGTGGCAAAAAATGGCAAGGAGTAATAATGAATAGTACGCTTTTATAAATGATAGTTATGGAAATTATATAGTTGGCCACTCTGTCAAAATGATTATAAGAACTGTTTGATGACCAATTGTTTTCAAATGCGGAACGTATTTTTCTCTTTCGCTAACCACCTCAACCTATTCAGAGTTTTCCTTTTTCTCTTCTCATTTATCTCGTGCACGACACGGGGTGATCATATTCTTTTAAGTGATTTTATATCACGTTTGGATTTTAGTATGACAAGATCTTCATATAGATATATTTATACTTGCCTACCTTTTTTGCTTCCGGTGAAGGAAGCTTCGGGGAAAATGTCGACTCTCTGGATAATAAATGATTGAATCTTGTTTTGGATGATGTTGTTGGTGGTTTCCCTGATGTTGATGTTTTATTAGTGTCGTGTTGATGGTTAGGCATAATATAGTTTTTGACACGAGACACATAAAATCGTAATGAGTGCAAGCGCATACATGCATAAGCATCCATGCAATATACTTAGACATATTTACGCATACAAACAGATGCTATAATGAATGCTATGAACCGAGTCTAGTGATAGACATAGTCCAAGGCATTGTGGGTTGTGTAGATATGTGTTATGACATGCCGGTCACTATCGCGTCGAGTACTCCAGACCGTTGTTTGTTAGAGATCCTTACATGTAGAGGATTCATACACACCAGTATTTGGCGCAGCGATAAATCATGGTTGAATGCATATTTTGTTGCAACTGTTTACGTTAACCATATGTATTTGTAATGGTTAACGAACAAGCGAAGAAACGAACTAACGAACAAACAAACGCTTATCACGATCTAGTCATGCTTTTAGATGGTAAAAGCTCTTAAGAACTCTTCTTCCGAACTCGCTGCAATAATTTCAGAAAGACTATGTGGCACGATTAGTAACGATTTTATTTCTTAAATCTCATTTAGATTTAATGAATAATTTTTAATTAAAATACTATTAAGCTTTTTCATATTAGCTAAATAAATTTAGTTTTTATCACGAGTGGTGCAATTTTATGGAATAACAAACACAATTTGATTAGAATTTCAAACTAGAAACACGCTGTTTATAAACTGATCTATATGAGGTGTGTTAGTTATTGAGGCAGAATTTTATTTTCTAAATGTTGCCTAACCAAGGAGTAAATTTCGGTTTTATGATAAATTTAATTTTCATTGAGTTAACTGAAATAAATTTAAAACAAATAAAAAACTCTTAGTTTCACATCTGACGGTGATGATAAAATTTTCGGATACGTGGGGAACTAATCCATATTCCATAAAAAATTCACAAAATATATACAAAATTGTAAGTTCATTGAATCCGTTGTAATTTCTTTCAATGTTTTGTAGAAATTTGTTTGGGGATCTAAATTTGAGAATCTGTCGTCTATTTGTCCCAGACTGGTTGGCATTTATTAATAACAGTTGGTTGGTTTGTAAAAATTTTAAATTATTTATTTTTATTTCAAATCATACTTTAAGTTGTTAAGGATTAAGAGAACAATTTCAGATTTCCGTCAATTCAATATTTTTTATTTAATATTTAACAATAATTTCATCAACAGCAGTATATTTTAAAACGGAACCCAGTATTAGTGCAAAGTTTTAATGAAACAAATACAAAGAATGCAAAGAAAATACTACGTTATTATCTATACATTTTTATAGACGACCGACCGCCTTTATCTAGGGGTTCACAAACCTATTATTTTGATCAAATGAATTTTCTAATAATACTTTACTCACACGTCAATACTTTATACTATAATTTATTAGTACTTAAGTATAAAGTACATATTTCTGCCTTGTGCTTTACGTGGACGCCTGCCATTGATGGCTTAAGTCCACGGGGGGCCATCCCGCGCGGGGTTGCAAGTACGAACTCTGTGAACGTACCTTTTCTCTTATATGACGACAACCGACGTCCAATTCGCTTACGGTTTGCCAGGCCGTAGCTTAACTTGTACCTGTGGAAGCCTGGGGCGGACATGGCATTCCGCGCAGGTTACGATTGAGGCACCATCTAAAGCCTCTTCCGGTCTTTGGCTCCCGGCAGCCGAGTTGAAATGGGGTAGGAAGACTGCCCCCCCACGCAACTCTACATGGAGACGATGGTCTCTACCCGCGTATGTTTGGGATTGAACAACAGCCACCACGAAGCTCTCACAATGTGAGAAGCCTACCCACGATGCGCTATATGCGTGGGCTTTATATTAGCGGGGTCATTAGAAGACCCTTTGGTGCGCATCACCCGTGGTACCGCTTTAAAGCCTTCGGTGAGGCCCCGGAACCAGGGTACATAGTTCATGGCAAGTGAACCCAGCATGCACTCTGGTCACTGCCATTCTGTGCTCTTACCGCAACGGGACTGGCACCCGAAGTATAAAGTACAATAAATTATATTGTATATAATATTTGCAATTAATCGCTTTTACTCTGTGATAATTTCAAATGGACGTCTTCGAAAGCAGTTGTGCACCAATTTATTCCGGTTCACTTTGTAGTTTTTCTGGAAACTTTTTGACTACACAATCATGGCCATCGTCATCATCATAATCACCTCATTATCCACGTCTTCGCTCAAGGTCAAGGTTCTTTATTGTTATCTGCATTATTTGAGAAATATGAAGTTATAGTAAAACATCGGGGAAACTTTTTTAAATATGTGGCCTTCGTTTTGATTTTATCTGGCTATTAATTTTGTGGTTTTGGATGATCCTGATGTTGCTTTAGGAACAATTCTTTTAATTTTTTGCTGAATGCTGAATTTATGATATCAGATTTAAACTAATCCAATAAAACATTTTGCCATTACTGGCGTTGAGGCTTTTGAATGCATGCGAAATTAATTTAACCAAATTTAGGATAGAGAAATATCATTGGTTTGAATGCGCAGAGAAAAAATTGTTTTTGAAATCCCTTAAGTAATAAAGCAGACACTATTAATTAAATACATGTAAATGTTAATCAAACCAACAATACTCAAATAAAATTGCTGAAAAAAGACACTGCCCTTTAGTAAGTTACTCTGAAACCATCACTACCTTCCCTTCATCAACCCGTCGTCTTATTCTAACTGGAGAAATTGAAAGGAATTTTAATAATGTGTTTGGTTGACTCGTTATCACTTCAAGATTTGAGAAATGAAGTGTAAAGTTCCTTTCTCAAGATTAAAGTGATATCCAGTCAACCTAGCACATTAGTAAAATTCCTTTCAATTTCTTCAACGGTTGGTGAACAGTAGCAACCACTAAAAAAATCAAAGACAAAAATTTGAGATAGTAATTGTCTTTTTGTTTTCCATCATCTTTCGTCAGGTTCGGTTTGCGGGCAGGTCAGTCCTTGGCGATATAGAGTGTCTTTCTTTATAGCGGTTAGCTTGCATAGCGTTTGTTCGTATTTACAGCGTATTTTCTGTAGCAAAAGTTGTGCGTCTGCCGCTTTACTTAGTTACTCTTTATTTTGGTTCATAACCGAGTGCTAGGTAAAAGAGGTTACCTGTTTTCGTGATGTCTTTTAAAGTAGAAAGGGTTGGTAGAAGTCAGCGGTTTCAAGCACCCAGAATTGAAAACAGTGTAATTGAAACAAGATAGAATGCACTTCATTTCCGTGTTTCTGCTTTTATCCTACTTTCTTTTCCTTTCCCTTTATTTCGTCTAATACAGTTTTAAGAGTAACCTACCGCTTCTTTGAGCTACTCAGGAGTTCTGAACCACTTTCGTAGGTTGGCTGCGTAAATTTGCGGATATGCTAATTCAGGCCTGGTAGACACGTTGGGATCGTGGGCAACAGAAAAGTCGTATTAACCTTAATTTGACACGCAACTGCATCAAAGACTCTTTGAAATCATGACGTAAATCCTTTGCCACAATCCCGATGAATTGGAGTTTCTTTCAACAATTTCTCCTGAAAGCCACCTGATGCAACCTTGCTTTGTTTACTACATGTAGAAAAATGTAACAACAAGAAAGAACGCTAATTTCGGCCTGGCGAAGCACACGTACCCTATACCCGTATCATAAATTCATAGTTTGGTCTAAATAATCAATGGGCGTTGCATGCAAATTTTTGTTGCACACTTATATCCGAACTGGTTATTCCGGTTATGAAACTTTATTTTAAGTATCTTATTTTCGCAAATAAACTTGCAAATTTTGATAAAGGCCCCGCTTGGATTTTTATTTAAAATTGATTTTATGATTTTCTTGACTTTTGTCATATAAGAGTTATTGCTTTCAGAGAATACCCCGAATCCTCTACAACCATGATTTCTGCTCACAGCGGTGTATTATACCCATTCTTTGGAAATTGATTTTTTTTCTTGGATATTTACCATGAGATCAAAATCAGCTTTATGCCGCCTGTAGAGTCTAAAAAATTCTCTAAATATTTTGAAGTAATATTTACCATAAAAAGTGCGACAGGCAGACAAACAGACGGACGGAAGTGACTAGACATACTCATGAGATTATTCTAGGCAAGGATATTTATATTTTTCTACGCGTGTAACATCTCCTACAAATCGTTACAAACGGAAGAAGTAAGCGAATACATAGTATACTTTCGGGTGTAGGGCACAATAATAACATACAACAGAATTAAAATCAAAAGAAAAAGGAGAAAAAGTAATCACTGAAGCAACTTCAGGTGAAGTGGCTCTCTTGACTACATTGCACTCGCTAAAACCGATTTTTATCCTTAAGGAAACCAGAAGTAAGTATAAAAATTTTACTTAATTACACTCGACTTCAAATTTTATGGACTCTTTCAACTTTGTTTCATTAAAACTATATCGGTAAAATGACTTCCATATTGCGTAGTCAATAGACATTCGCTAAATTATGTAAGAATTGAATAATATTAAAGATTAATAACATAAAAAAAATGAACGAATCATATACTTTGACAAAACTCTTTACTACGTGTGAAGCATACGTTCATACTAAAATATTTTCTTGTATTGTTTTATCACATAAATATTTACGAATAATTTACACACACGCTTCTTAATTAAGTTAGATAAGAAGTATTGGTTTTCAATTCGAATAAGAGATTGAAATTAAAATGATTACAAAATAAGATGATATCCCAGTTTATTTTATGTTCCGTCGAAGAATTTTATCAGCAAGACTTGACTGTTATTTTCGGAGGAAAAGAATGAGGAGAAACATGTAGAACCAAAGAATGAAGCAAGAAAATTGTTGTTAGCGACGCAATTTTCTTTGACGAATTAACATTTTTTTGTGTTAAATCTTTTTAAGTAACTTTATATTGAAAAAGAACATTATCTTTTTCAATATAAAACTACCGAAACATATTGAACATTATGAAATCTTAAAAACGAAACTAAACTGACATTTTGTATTAAGTATTGATGGCTAACAACAAAAGGGAAAACAATAATCAATAACCCTTTTTTTAGTCATCTCACTGTCACTTCTTTTATTTTCACATATTTATTTTCTTAAGAAATTCTCATGATGCTAAAAAATAATATCGAAATGAGAAAAAACTCAAAATCGTTAAGAAAGCTCCTCTAGAACATTAGTTAGCTCATTAAATAAAATAAGGAGTAAATAAATATATATAAGCAAAATTAAGCAAATCGTCAACGAAATGTAAGAAATCTGTTAATCAATGACCACACAATGAATGCGATTGCCGTTTCAGATATATATGTTCATTCTGTAAATACTTCGAATTGTCAAAATATTTTCAAGGGACAAAAAGTATTCTGTTATTTAAACTCAATGACCTGAAATTGAAAGCACTATTATTTGGCCAATATTCGTAGCATCAACACAATTGAATCATTCACAAAGTTACGTTATTTTCATTTTTATTAATAAAAAATTCTATAATTGAGATAAATAGTAATTGAGTAATTGAATAGTTTTTGTTGGTTTCTAAGTAAATTTTGCAAAGAATTAATAGGAATTGACGATTTGATTAATGATGGTAAAGTCTTCACCGGGGAAAGGTTCTCTGTGGCACGGACGAATCTTACGTCACAGTGCAAATAATTTCAGTAATTTTTTACTCATGGAAATTCTATTTAAAATGTTTGGTATTACCGTTTAGAACAGATTTATGACTTTTTTTGTGAAAAGCAAGTTTGAAGTTTGACGTTTGAAGTCTTTAATTAAAACATCTAACGTTTTAATGAATGTTCCCACGAGAACGCGTTCATCAAGTAACAGGAACAGGCAAGAACGCATTCCCCAAGCAAATTAATCATTATGGAATGAATTCTGAATGCTTTCTCTAGAGTACAAAATAAACTGTTCAAATTTTATTTACGTAATTGTATACACGTATTTTGGGATGTACGATGATATTGTAATAAAGCGAAATTTTACAAGTCACTGACTTGAAACCAACGGCTCTTAGCGTAACGTAATAAGCCATTATCGCAATTTTTCCAATTTTAACCAAAGCCAACTGCCTTAAATTGATTGCCTTCGTGTCCTAAATACTCATTATGAATTATATTCACGCATTATAGTGTCATAATAATTAATGTAATTATAATATCATAATAAAATATCATAATAATAGCAAGCTTAATATAATTTCTAATTATAGTATACGATTAAGTCTAATTCTATTTATTTTTTTCCTCTAATCGAAGGATTTTTGTATATTTTAGTTGGTTATGACTAATCATTCCAGAATTGATACAGAGCTCTAGGTGATTCATACGATTTTATTCAGATGTCAAGATTACTTTTTTGGTATTAAATTGTCATAAATTTAATAATTATCAAGGGAACATTAAATAATTATGTTGAGACCGTTTTACTCTTAAAAAACTTTAAGATTATAGTCAACAATTTTAAGAACGGTTCGCATAAATCTATTCTGTGTCTTAAATACTCCATCGAACCAGATGAGGTGGCTGTATATTTTCGACCACATAGAACATACTGAAGATGTGTGCTTAAACTGTTATATTTTAGGCTTGATTGTTATAAATCGTTCACTAGATCATAAATAACGACATCAACGGATTACAAATAATAATAATTCTGTTGTGCGATACGATTTCATATAATTGCCTATAAATGTCGGCAATTATGTTGGCTCTACTATTACTTCATCCCCGTTTCCTTCGACTCTTCGATATCTTTCATTACCATTTTTCACACTTTTCAATGTCCGTGCGCACGCATTCGTGACCGTTCACACACTCGAACGTAATCGAGCGTTTTTATGTGTATGTAAGGAAGCCGATTGATACTCACACCCATGATTCCCTCGAAACGTAAAACGTTAAACGTTAACGTATTCCCCCCATGTAATGGTAATTGAGTTATCACAACACGTTTAACCGAGCCAATCCAAATCGTAATAACACGCATAATGTGAGTCCATAGCATTTGATCAGTTTAATCCCATTATAATACTAGGAATAATATTACTGATTTCAAGAGATTTACGAAACATGAATAATAATAATAATAATAATGAAGAATATGAAGGTATTCACATTATAATATATTTTATTGCACCGAAATATTATGTCACTTATGATAATATGAAACAACATCAAAATATAAAGATTTTATAATAATTAATAACAAATAATAATTGTTAGCAATTATTGTAATTTAATCTAATGAGTACAAATCTGTAAATAATTTACTTCAGTAATGAAGGACATTTTTAATTATCACCAACGAAGGAGAGAGACGAAAAACCTGAGAAAAACACGTTAAAAGCGATGAAAGTAAGTGATTAAAGAATTAGTTGTGAATCGGATTTGTTTTATTTTTTGTCAACATTTTGTTCTCAAATTAAAATTTATTTGAAATGATCATTTATCGTTGTTAGCATCGTCACCATCATCATTCAGCAATATCGGTGAACCCAACAAACACCAAGTAACAACAAATATTGGAAGTATAATTTGATAAGAAAGCAATAGTAAGGTATTTAGTTATTGAAAGCAAACCCAGAGAATTCGAAACAGAATTTTAATAATTTGTGTTTTCGTCCTTTCAAAGCTGCACGAAAGTCATTCATTATATCCTTTTTGATTAAAAAACTAGAAAGCAAGAGAATTCGCGTAAGAAAAAATTAGTAAAGTGAGCCACAAAGAAAAAAGCGGCAACTATTAAAAAAGCGCGACCGAAAAGAATATGAAAATGGTAAAATAGAAGAGTGTTAAAACTACACGAATGACAGGAATTGTTAGTTAAATTGTTGTTGTTGAATTGGAATGACAGGAATTGTTAGTTTAAATTTAATGTTAACTCATGGAAATCTTGAACTTTTTTTAAAATTTAAAGGTAGTATGAGGAATGTTCAATGGACAAAAAAATGTAAGAAGACCAATAAAAGAAAAGCGGTCAATCTCTTTCAACATTTTCGGGTAATTGTTAACAAGAAATGTTAACAAGAAATAGGTCGCCAACTAATAATCACAGTTGCAGGAAATTGCACATCTAAAAACTCGGTTCGCTGCCAGCTCTCTTTTGTTGTTTAATTCCTCTCTGTTGGACCATTTGCACATTTTTGTCTTTTTATTTTTTCGGATAAAATAAATATTGTGTCCACGCTTATTGAGTGTTTTCACATGGTTTGAGTGTTGTAAACTTGTCTTGACATTTTTAACGTTAGGATTATCCATTTCTTTTGCATGCATTTAAGCTTTGTTTATGTTTAGTGCGCTGCAGCGAGGTACTATATACTCTGATATACTCTGATGTATATGAAGCACCTCATGCAATTTCCACGAATGCAAAATTACTAGCACAACTGAGAGTACGGTTAATTTTTCTATTTGTAATATCTTCCATCATATGAAATATGCTGGACAAACTGTTAGAATTGCCGATAATATCGTCGTTGAACTTGAACGTGTTGGTCTTGCTTGAGGTGAAGGTCAGTTGACGTTGATGTTGTTTGTATTTTGCATCAAGTTCGACCTAATTTTCATGGAGTGAATCGATCTTCTTGCTTTACATAAAAATTTGAGGTCTCCGAAAATGTGTTTAATGAGCTTAAGTTGTTTGACATCCCGTTAACAAAACGCAAGTGTGCGCACAAGTATTTATGTCTCTTACTGTCGGTGATCAGCGACTACTGGCCAGGCCATCACTAATAAATTTGCATTATCAAGCTGGCAATGCTCACCGTCGCTTCATTTTGAATTGTCCATCTAGTAGAAATCGATGTCATCGTCCATGCAAACTGTCATATGGACTCTATATTTCGCAATTGAAGTTTATTTACTCCGCGACTCTAAAACATTTGGAATTTTACGAATGCCAAAAGAAATGATGTTGGGAACCCAACTTTTATGAAGTACCAATATACGGAATCCGGCGTCCCTGAAACGATCTCCGATATTTTGTGAATTGCTTCAATTCAACCTATTCTTCCGTGGATTATTGTTCGGATATTTGCCCCTAAAATATATCTTCGCATTCAATTGTCCTGCCTATCATCGATGAATCGAGTGTTCTTAACGCTTTAATGGATCTTACATGTGCTCTATATCCTGATCCTGATAATTATATATCACGCATTTTAAGGCTCTGCGCGGTTGAGGTTGAGTTTCATTTAATCCTTATCTCCCCAGCTTGGTTATTTTCCTCGTGCTTGGAGGTCATCTTTTACCCATGCATACAGATTAATGTGGTGAAAGTCATCTCATAAGTAATTACCGGCATAGGGAAATTCAGTGGTCACCTAAAACTCTTTGAGAAAATAGTGGCTTATAATAATAAACATGGCATCCGTGTGGGAAAGTCTTTTCCATCAAATCTTCTGGAATTTGTGTGCGAAACCATCATCCATTTTAGTCTTTCTTTGCAGACTCCAGACTTGTGTACTGGATCTTATCTTGTCTCAGTAGTCGAACCCAGAAGGTTGTATTTAATACCACTAAAAGCAAGGAACTTTCTGTGCCTTCTGGAGTTCTTCAAGGAATGCATTTGCCATCATTGTTATTCCTCGTCTTTATGAATGATCTTCCGACAGTAATTATTTGGTTAGGGGAAGAATTCTATTGATGATGTGAATATTTTGTCATCTCGCTGTAAGGTATAAGGATGGCCTGATCATTCAAACGGATTTATTTCTTTTTCTGAGACGGTTTACAATAAATTGCATTGCATTGTAGAAATGTAAACAGATTTAGTTTTACCGTTGCGCAAATTCCCTGACATAACTGTATATTTGGTAGTTGGTAGATAATCGGAAGCTACATTTTAATAATCACATAAACTGCATTTTAAGTGGAACACATAGTACTTTAGGTTGTACAAAGCGTTGAGCTAAGGAGCCACAAGGGGCCCTTGTGCTAATTTTAATGGGGCGAGGTTTTTCTGCAATTTATTTTTCTAATTAGTTTTTGTTAACTAGATGGAACATTTTATATTTATTAGTAATTCTTATAATTTTATGTCTATTTTTAAAAAAAATATATTTTGTAAAACTACAAAGCAATAACTGCTTAATTTAATATATGCATAAATACATAAATAAATAGATTTTTAGGCGGCGCCACTGCCAAATTACTGTCATTATTAGTAAATCACACTCACAACGAGAATACATTGAAAGCATAACGTAAATAAAACTATGTCTTAAAGACGTAAATAATGTCCTGCACACTACAGGACATTATTTACGTCTTTAAGACATAGTTTTATTTACGTTATGCTTTCAATGTATTCTTTTTTGGCTGCAACTATACAATTAGTTAATCTTCAGAATTGTTATTCGAAATTGTCTTTGAATTTTCAACACCTATAAAATTAATAAAAGGAATTGCTGTGATATCAATCATTACATTTTGTGTAAATGTGTGGCTAATCAGATTAATTTTGATTAGACTAATTTAGATTAATTTAGATTAGATTAATTTAGATTAACCGAAAAGGGACAAAAGCAATTAAATATGCCCGAATACCCGCGTACATTTAAAGGTGTTTACGAATGGCTCCCCACAAACACTATGTTAAGTAAAACTGGGCTTAATCCTCAGAGGATGATATTTGTATTTTACGCGTTGTTGAAGTTTACTTTTTAGGATTTTGACGGATCTCCCTTATCAGGAAACAGGTAGACTTAACGTTAATTTATTATCCGATTTGGCATAAGTTGTGTGTTTTTTGTTCAAAAGATAAATTAAAAATAGATTAATTTAATTAAAAAAGGAGAGTTGAAGATAATTTTGGTATAACTCATGTTCTGAATAAAAGAAAAATAAATGCTTTCGTAAACTTTTACTAAAATGCTCGATCTAACTAATATATATGAATACAATACATCAAGTTTGGTGGAGGGAGAGGATTGAGCGGATGTTGATTTATGATAACGGCATCGTTTTCTAATTGTTTGAAGCATCTGCCTAAATTTCTTCTTCAGGTCAAGCGCCTTTTAATGATCTCTTTAAGTAAAGGTAATTTCGTGTGATGCCACAAACGAATTCCGTATTTGTTTTCGTCGTTGGCGGTCGTTTATATTTCAATTAAAAGAGCTTAATTCTTGGACATTAGGAATAATATTTTTCTTGCCTTCATACTTGGGAAACAGATAAAAGGCGTTTGGTGAGGATTAAACAAGATATTCTTCAACAATATCAGAAAAATAATTGAAGGCAAAATAAGAAGACGGAATTGCAACTAAACAGAAGGAAATAATAAACTAAAGATTTTGTCAATTTAATCAGCATAAATTTAAGCTTCGTTTGAATTGTATGTTTATAATTATTATTTTTTTTCTGATCATTATTGAAAACAATGCACGTAGTCGTTATTGAAACTGTTAAAATGTTTTGTTGAATATCTGCAATAGAAGCGCATATGGCGCTCATTGAAATCCATGGAAAATTACTGCAAGTTTTATTCAAATTATAGACGTCGAAATTTACCATATTCACTGAATTTCTACGAAGGTGCGGAAAAATTGTATTACATCTAATTTTTTTTCTCATTCAACGCACAATCATCAATTGAGTTGAATTATACGAATCAGTTTGAGCCAAAAAGCACGTCGTCGCAATTTTCTCCATAAAAGATTTTGTAAACGTTCAACTCTTTGGCAACGACAAAGATTAATTCTCGGATTCAAATATTTTTTTATTTTTCTTTGATTTCGATTAAATTCTTGAGAAACAGGTAACAGATGAAGAAATAGAAACTCTCAGGAAAAGAGGAAGAACATTTTCGATGACATTGATGAAATGGAGAGACATTTATTTAGAAACGATTACATTTTAATATTTATCGCAGTGCAGTATTTATCGGTTGCAGTTATTTTCAACTCATTTGACAAATTTCAATAAATTAATCAGCATACGGTCTAATAAAATTCAATTTGTATGACGATAATAATTATTTCTGAGAGTAACGGTTTACTGTAATTGTTTGATTAAAATTTCGAACCAAATATTTCTTAAAATCTAAAAAGAAATAAAAATTTTAAAATTCTAAAATTTTGAAATTAAGGTTATTTGTTTTGTGTTTATCCATCGTTTTCTTACTGTGTTTATACGCTACACCCGAAGAAGGATAGTGTATATTCACTTAATTCTTCCGTTTGTAATACATTGAAGGAGACGTGGCATATAGAGAGGTAAACATATTCCTACTCAGAATAACCTCCCGAGTTGATTTAGGAATTACCGTCCGTCTGTCTGCCTGTTTGTTTGATTGTGTGTTTGCCTACCTGTCTGTCTGTGTAAATCACGATTGCGGTCTACCGGAGGGAGATATCAGCATGAAATTTATGGTCATCATAGGTTGTTTGGGATTGAAAATGTGGTATGTCGGACCATTGCCACGCCTACCTTTAATACAAAGTAAACTTTTGAAGGACGATTTCTCAGTTTCTACATAAGTTTTCAGTTTGGAGTTTCATAGCTTATTATTATATATTAGATATTATCAGGTATTATTAGACCACCAAAGATTTATTTTCAGTATTAGATGTTATTAGTCCACCAAAAAGGAACGGAACGCACCCCCTTCATCCTTCCTTAATCATGTGTGTACGTCCCGGGGGTTTAAACAATTATTTTGGAAAAATCGTGGAACTATTGTTAGTACGAAAGAGAACATGTGTGGATAATATATGGATAAAAACAAAACAAATTTTTATATGGAATGTTTTGATTGATTTGTAGATCATAGAAATTTTCTAAATACCTTCAAAGACATTTCATGTCTGAGTGCAAGTGACCACATCTTGAACTTTTTTGGTGTTTATTCAACATTTAGAGGCTTGGCTTTTCAATGAGCATTTTAGGTGTTTGATTTCTGGTGAAAATATCCAAGATTTAGAATATGGTAATACCATGATATTGAGTTGAGTACGGAACAGGCAGAGCTAAATCGGATAAGAGGCTGTTACGAGTATGTATTCTCCAATGTGTTACAAATGGACGCACAAGTTAAGCTTACTCTTTATCCTTCGGATAAAGCGATAATTATCTATATGAATGGACATCATAAGGGGCGACGGTGTATTAAATAGCTAATATTTATGAAATTGGGTAGTCTGAAATTTTGGTATTTGTGATATCTTTGTTTAGAGATATTGTCGCTAGGGTCTGGTTTTTTAGAGTTTTGTTGTTAATACATATTTCTCTTGTTGTGTCCTTGTTCAGTAGGAATACATTCCCAATATGAGTTTGTGGAGCAATTTTATGCTTCAGAAAATGTTTCTTTCTCTCCAGCTTTTCTCGTTATTTTACCAAAAAATGTCTACGAAAGCATTGTGAAATTAAATGGCACTTAATGGTATTAAATCCAGAACGATTTAAGATTTGAGGTTCAAGAATGTTCTCGCCCTCGCTCGATAAAGAAAAAGTAACTGAAACAAGTCAAGAACTCTAGAAGTCCGCAATAAATCACTTTGCCTAACAAAACCATTTGTGAGGTGTTCGAGAACTAATTTCAGTGCAATCCAATTGATGGTCACAGATTTGTGAAAACGTTTTACATCACTTTTACCGAGAACTGACAACAACTACCGAATACAGAATATTGATAGTGGGCAGGGATCCTCTATCGTGAGAATAAAAAACTGCTTGCATTATTCATAAATAAGGTTTTATCAATTCTATTAATACAATTTAATTTAATTTGTGTTACCGCTTTTTTTGTTTGGTCGTCTACTTTTTGTTTACTGTTTTGCAGTAAACTTTCATCGCGTTTGCAAACATTTTGATTAAAAAATGTAAAGGAAAACCCGGGGAAAGTTCACAAAACTCTATTTAATAAATTTGAATAATTTGTCTACGAATCACGCGTTACAAAATTATTGTGAAAGACGGAGTTTGTGCGAGGGGAGAAGTGAATGGCAAGATTAAAAATTAAAGATTATAAAGTAGAGAATAAGAAGAAGTAAAAAATAATAGAATATGGTGGGGAAAAAGGAATATTGAAAGATTGAGTATTGAGAGTAAATCCCACTTTCTGTTTTTGAAAACAGAATGACTTAGTTAATTTAGTTAGAATATAGTTTAGAATAACTTAAGTCCAGAGGGAGAAGGTGGGGATTTGTTTGAGCCTCTTCTAAAAAGGATTTTTGTTTGAGTCTAATTTGAACACTTTTTGCTAAGAGACTAGTTGTCTGTATATTACATAAAGTCCATTTGGATTCATCTCTATGAGACTAATTTTACCCAAAGATGTAACAATATCCATCTGAGAAGCTGGAAGCTGGGTTCTGGTACAGCTTCAATTTATTGGCAAAGTCCAGAAGGGAACTGTCAAAGGGATCAATGGGCGGTTAAAGCATGGCGGTAAAAATTATTCACACATTGATTATTCACATTTTGATGACTAGGATAATTAGTGAATTTATTATAAATTCGCCTCTTTTGATGAGGTAAGAAAAAATTGTCACTGCCCTTGAACGCACATGCCGTAACGACATTGCTGATGAAGGATGCAATGCTTAAAATACATATTTTTTAAAAATAATAATTTACGAAAAAGCTAGAGAATTTTCGTCAAAATTTTTAACGCTTATAAAATCGCATAAAAATTTTTTGTTTTTTACTGTTCCTGCAAGCAGATATATATTAAAGCAGCCGTTACAAATATCACTTTAAGCGTACGCTAATTTCGTAGTAAGTTCGTAAGTACAAATAAAAGTAATTCCCATAGACATTCGAATCGTACTTCCACTCAAAGAGTAAAATAATGTAATATATATTCAGTAATACTTTCTTCTAGCTCATAACACCAAATACACCCATAACACCTCAGAATTGGCCTTTGATTCGATTTTGCTCCCTCTATTCGTCTGTCTATCTGTCTATCTGTCTGTTTGTTGAAATAACGAACACGTGAGAAAGGGCAAATTCTTTGAAGTGAAATTATCCATGCCATTCTTTGCCTCTTAACGACTTGAAATCCGAATTCCTACCGGTGCTACGCGTACGTTTCAAAACTAATATGAGTTTTGCTGCCTCATTATTATTGGTATTGAAGATTGGTATTGAAGATACAATTTTTCAGTTTGTAGAACAGACTTGGAGCTAACATTGTGTTTCCAAATTTAGTTATTGTTTTCATCATACCTTAATATTTCGTCTTTTAATCCCATTTTAAACATACAAAAACATTTTGACATCTTGCCAAATTTTTTATATTTTCGCACTTTCTTCACATTTTTAATGTTTTGACATTGAGTCTTCATCTGTTTTGCTCTTGACACACTTGTTACCTTCATTCAAAAGATAGATGGAGACCACATCCTATCATCACACAAACAACCCTTGGATTGACAACGCGTAAAGACTTACAATTATTTCTGTGCATCAACACTTGTCGGCGGTATTTTTTAGATTCTTTTGTGCAGTCATCCATTCTAAATTTGATCAAATTTATTCGTGTTTAAAATTTTAATTAGTAAACATCTTCCGATCATTTTAAGAGACACCATAAGGTATCAAACTCCACCTATTTGTAAAATATTTGTAAGATACTGCCTTTGTTTATACATAAATTCTACAAACTAATATAAACTAAAGATGTCGATAAAAAAGGTTTAACGAGATGGAGGGTTGTTTACTTAAAGTGCAGCGCGCATATTGTTTAAAAGAAGGGTGTGAAGAACGAAACTTTCGATAAAATTTGTCTTAACAGAAAAAAAGAGTTAGAGATCGCAACAATATATTTTACCAAATTAATGAAGATTGTCTGCGAAAACATTACGTTTTGAAGAAGACATTACCTTTTTTCAAATTACACTGAAATCTATTTTATTGGGAATAATCAACAACCAACTACTCCTTCGATATATGAGCGACTACGGAAAAAGCAGACCTGTTGTGCAAGTTTATGTTATGATTGAAGCCACTATCCCACACGAGAGTTTACCAAAACGAAATATCCATGTCCGTTTTACTTGTTTTGCCTTTACCGTTTACTACCGTTGTACTACCGTTTTAATAGTTCAATAAATATTTCTTTAGGCTTCTGATAATGCTGCGCCATGCAGTACTCGATGTCAGTGTAGTTGAAAGCAAAGAAGTATGAAGAGAAGATGTAATTCACCTGGGAGTATTTCGACATTTTTGGCAAGTGCACAAAATACGAAATAAAGGACGTGTTTACAAATCAAGGCGGTTTAACCCTTCTCCCCTATTTCTCACACCGCCCTAACTGTTACAATTTTGTATCGTTTAATTTAGTACAGTAAAATTGATGCCAATAACGATGGCTATGATTTCCTTCCATTTCTAATACGCAACTGCATCATTTTCACCTTATCATCTTAGCTTCATCAATAAGTGGCATTCATCCCTTGACGACAAAGAAGGTGTATGACCATGTCGGACACAATTTCAGTTTCCAATGTGGATTTAAAATGGAAAGATACAAAAAAGAATCAAAACCCCGGCAGGAAAAAACTTTACTCTACACTGCAGCCAAAACATTTAACAACAATTTCATATTGGTGGTAAAATATTTATAGCTTTGTGGTAAAACATTTCTTATTTTGTTGTAACATATATATTATTCTTTCATATTTTTGTGGGATTTGATTTCAGTTTTAATTTATATTACGAGCATTTTTTTCTATTGAATACTTTAGTCGAAAAACAGAAGTTCGTCAGCGGGTTTTTGAAATTTATGCTTCCTTGCGTCGAGCAAAATAAGTATCGTTATCGCAAAAGGTTTCGAAATTTCAATAGAAATATAGCTAGCTTCGTCTTGTGGAATATTGTATATATCTCAAACTTGAAGATCTCACAGTAGAAAGCCTCTGAAAATTTATATTTGGAACTGTTATAACATCGATGGCTCTACCTCCAAATTTTTGTTATAATCGATTGTGCAAAGGACAACTTTTCTCAAAGAGATTCAAAGATTTTTATAGATAATCTTAAACGTGTAGACCAATCCTCCCTTTGATTATATTACATCTCCTCTTAAGGTTAACAACTAATATTTTATAACTAATTTATTCAAAATATATAGGTCGAACAGGAAAGTCGTGTGTTGTGCGGATCAGTGTTCTCACTGCATTGTTCAATACCTCTAATAATCATTCCAAAATTTATTGGAGGGCCCTTATGAAGGGTGTGATTAATTATTTTTTATTCAAAAAAGTCAGGACATTTTAGTCTGATATATTATTTCATTATTGCAAAATAATCCTAAGTAATACAAATAGAAAAACTCGTCATTTATGTCTAGAATAATAATTTTTTGGATTACACCTGTACGTTCTCGTGGGGTCAGTTTTGATATGAGTTTATGCATAATACTTGCGACATTTTAAAAATTGCCCAGGAATTGTTTCAGTGATTGTAAATTTCTACCGTTTAAATTATCTTCATCTCTTGTCATCGCAACCCTATGTGCTTTAATCAAACATACGCCGAGTAAATATTGCCACCTGTATTTAATGATCATTGCCTTCGAAAAAGTACAACGGTATTTTTAGTACGAGTGCAAAAGTAAAACAGAATAAATTCAACTTGTATGAAGGAAATTGCCAAATACACAGAGATATCTTTCTTTCACTTTTCGAGGCACATTCAATTCAACTCGGGGAAACTCATATTGCCTGCGCCTGTATCATAAATTCATAGGTTTGCCCCCAATAATCGGTGGGCGATGCATGCTTATTTTTTGTGGTTTGCTAATATCCGAGCGAGTTATTCTGGGTATGAAATTTTATATTCAAAACCGTGATATAGGCTGAGAAGTTTTGATTAAACCCTGCTACGTTTGGGTTTTTATCAAAAGTAGGATCAGCAGCGAGCCGACCTTCTTGATTATTGCCTCTAAGGAACCACTAATGAGAGAGAATCCACCTGTCAAACTACACGATCGTTACCATACTGCAAATCTTTCCTTCGCGGGTAGGCGTGGCGCTAGCCTGATTTACCACCTACTATTTTCAATCCCAAACAGTCTATGATGACAATGGATGTTTGTGCCAAATTTCATGTCAATATCTCGATACGTTCGACTGAAATTGGGATATCTCCTGACAAGTAGACGGACGGGAATGGCTAAATCAGCTCAGCAGGTTATTCTGAGGGGGAACATATATATACTTTTCTATGTCTACCACGCCTTCTCTAATGCGTTACAAAGAAAAAGTAAATATACCCTACCCCTTCAGGTGTAGGGCACAAAATGAACGGGTTTGATGGCTACGACGAAAACAGCTATAACTAGGATGATAATAATCACAGCAACAAAATTATACATTGAGGCAACGATCGGAAATTTTTTTGATACTAATTTCAGAAATTGAAAACATTAAAGCGTCCATGTCTCCTTGAGTGCGCTAGAAACAGAGGTCCAAATGAATATAATCTTCGCCCTAGGGTGCAAGAGGCTATAACGAAGAACTGGTAAAATGGTTTTATGAAAGTTCCTTCATCAGAGAAAATGTCCCTAATGCTTTTATTCTTTAAATTCTAGAATTTAAATCCAACTCCATACAAAATGATCGTGCACGATTTCCTGAAAATGAATTTAACATTAAAATATTATACCTTACATGTACGCTAAAACTATATATAAATCTCGTGCTGTGCATTTCATTACAATAATTTGTGCTCAACATTACAATGTTCATAGTAATGAAAATTTTGTCCGAAAAAATTGATTCATGAGCGATAGAAAAAATCATGTGAATTGTCCTCTTATACTTTGGGGATACATCAATGATTGGGTTTTTGTTTGCTTGCCGGGTTTATCCTTGGATTTTTGCTGGTATACAAACACAATCCAATGCAATTATACAACCTTGGTTACATGCAATCGCTACATAAATATCATTCCATGAAATGAACAGAGAAAGAAGTAACAACTAAAAATCATAGGAAAATCTGGACCCTTATGATACATAGGCTTCTTATTTCGTTGGACGAATGAGGCAATACCTGACAGGGTTATCGAACTCAAAAAGGAATAAGGAGCACATAAAAGAATCTCAACGGAACAGAAAAATGGACTGTGAATACTTCTGAATGCAAAGTCGAAATTGTAGTTGGATTTCCATTACAATATATAGACAATACAATAGACAATACAATACTTTACAAAATATTCGGCATTATTTAGATATTATTTCAGCTTTATTTATTAAAACGAATAGCAGAGTAAAACACAAATTTCATTAAATCCCTCAAAAAAAGTAAGAAGGCCAACTTCGGCCTGGCCGAAATTCATATATCCGTATCCCTGATATGATATTCTAGCTTGATTCTAACAATCAGTGGGCGGCGCGCGTCCTCTTTACGTTTATTACATTTCCCTTTTCTTGATTAATTTAGATCAACCAATTCATTTTGAAGACAACTCTCCTTAAAGGTTCAAACAGGGTGGGTTATTTGGTGACATTTTGGAGGTACCGTGCCCATTTTTTGATGAATTTTTAATGTTCAAACGATGGTTATCTCAGCCTTAAATTAAATGGTAAATTTTCAGCTTAAAAATTTCAGTGGAGGCCGAAAAATGATTAGCAATTTTATTTCATAAAAAAGGACTACCACAAAGGGCGCCACTTCCGCCAATTTTCAATACCATACAATTTATGACAACAGGGAATAAATATTCATGCTATATCTCATGACAATACCTCCTTCATAACACGCTCACCTGTAATTGTGGTAGCATCGTGGTGGAAAAATTGTGGTGTAATCCATAAGGTAGTTTCTGTTTGAAATGAATACTTCTAAAGGAAAAACATCGTTTTATTTTATTTATTTCTCCTTAAATATAATAAACAAAAGTTAAAAATAGTGCTTCTTTAATTACGATTCGATTAAATTAGATAGATTCGATTAGATAGATTAGATAGATTCGATTAAATTAGATAGATTTAATGTGAATAATAATTTCCAAATTCTCTTGGAAATTATGGCATTTGTACGTCAGTTAGCTGTGTCAGGAAAGCCTAGTGGATGAAACCAGAGATCTCTGCAGGCAGTCTCATACAAATAACTAATTTATTTTAACATAATAAGAACACACGTAACGTGAGTGATGAATGAAATAACATGAGAAAAAATAAACACCAGGGGTCGGAAGGAAAGGAAAACGGAAAAACGGAAAAAGGAGGAGGAGGAACTAGTGTAGGATGGGGCTGACGTATGAAGGAAATTAAGTTTTAGAAGAATGTTAATTCTTCACGGATTATAAAGACGAAAAACCTCGCATTAATCCAAGAAATACTTCATTTATTACGTTATTGCATGACTGGCCAGAACAGATACGAATATACCGTAATTTCAGTTGAGTACGCGCAGGAGATAATGCACATTGTGTTTTACATGTGATGCGACAACAGCTCAGGATCGATAATTTACGACGAGGCAATTATTGGTTTTGTATAAGTGGAAGGGAATACTTTCTTTTCGTTTAAGCGTGAGAAACAATTTACAAAAAATGAAATAAAATTGTAGAGAACTATTAGAAATATAGATCGCCATTAACATCATGTAAGAGAGAGTTAGAATACCATTGTGTCATACACTTTTCAAACCTCGTCAAGGGGCCATACGTCTACAAAATGAGTTATGTTGTTAAAGATTACAGTGAACTAACTCGTGGGTAACTCGTGGGGTGAACCTCCTCCATAATGGCATAGCCAATTATAGAACTCATGTAGGATGGAAGAAATAAAGGTTACCATTTTTCACAGGTTTTGTCGATGGAGTAATTGTAACTCTATTTGAGCATTTATTATAGAGCCCGTAATGGAAAATATTCTAACTAAACTTATGTTTCTGCCATTGTCTTGACAGATCAATTCTTTTTATTGATGTTCGCAAAAAAGTGAACGATAAAACCGAAATTTATATCTCACCTCACATTGATTTAGGCTTCTTAGATATTTCATTTCTGAAATTTATTATATTTTTTTGAATCGTAAATGCGTCGACTGTGCCGAAATTGGATAGACACCTAGAGATGTCAATCGGCATAATTTATTTTCACTTTTATCGAAAGTAAAAGAAAAAATGCATGCAGTAAAGCATTATATATTACATTTCATGACCTATAGGTGAATTCAAGGCAGAAATGAAAAATCAATGAAGTATTCATTGTTTTTATTTCTAAACGTATGAAATACGTACAATATCTAACTGGCAGTTCTTTTCGTTGATTTTTGGGGTTATTCTGTTTTAAGAGAATGTTGGACAAACAGAAATTAAAGTCAAGGACCAACCTTATGAGGCTAATGAAAGCCGAAATACATTTACAGGCGCTTGTATTACGATTTACTTGTACCGCATTTATATCATAGAAAATGTGTATTTTTATTTAGTCAAATGAGTGTGTTTCAGAACAAATTACTAAAGAAACGATTCTCCTGGGTTTGTCCACGAGGTACGAGTAATAAGAAAATCTTGTTTGCGGTTACGGTTTCCATTTGAAATAAAATTGTGTTCATCCCTTTCTCTGCTTTTTTTCATTCCTTTCTTCTGCTTTTTTCTCCTTTCTCTTCCATTCTCTGCTTATCTCAGGATATGTTCTTTCCATAATAAACAAAATAAATTTGCTTTTATGAATATTAATATATTTTTCCATAGAGCGACAAAACACCTTTAGTGTTTTGTAGGGGAAAAACCTAAATTTGTAGCAAACATTAAGCCGCAACCAAACTTGGCACATTTTGTAATCTGGAGAATTTAGTCTTGTGTCAGTTTTTTTTGTGTACTCTTTGTATACATGTTAATTTTTTATTTTTGTAATATTTACTTTAAAAAATGAGTTCGTTAATCGCGAGTGATTAACAATAATCGCTATTTTGAACACATATTTAAAATAAATTTTTACCAACTTCAATTACATGGATTTATATGCTTCTTCTGCAGAAATTCTATTTTGCTTAAAATGTCGAAACGAAGTAAATTAAAGGTGTTTCCTACTTTAAAAAATACATTTAGATTTTTTGTTTAGCAGAAAATATCTGTCAAAATTAAGCGGAAATAAATGAAAAGGTTGTGATATTTGTCGAACATTTTAATAGATTTGCTGTTTTTGAAAGCCTTAAAAGCTGTTTTTATTACAATCGCAGCAGGATATTACTAAAATAGAAAGATTCAACAATGCAATAAATTTTAAAAATCGTTCAACGACCGGTGGGAGTAGCTTTTACCGAAATGTAAATTTCTCTTTTTCTACGACTTCTGTGACTCGCATTGAGAAAGCATAATTTCATACTTTTGTTTACCCATAAAATTCTGAGCATTTGGAAATTTCAATTTTATACGGTGTCTCCTTTAAGTGGGTTTGGATTAGGATTAGGTTTTCAAAAATCCAAGAAGAAATAAGTTAGGTGTATAATTCATTTCTTCTACTTTACAGCTTGGAAGCTCTGTTTCTACACATATGGATCGCGACAAGGGATGACCCTCAGAGATGAAGGTCATGATGAAGCCCTGTCCTCATGAAAGAGAAACATACCTTGTTACCCAAAACTTAGTCAAGTTAGATAGTTATAGAGACATGGACCAACATAAAAGGTAATTGTAATTTTTTTCACCAAAAAAAAAAGAAATAAAAGGTAATTGTAAAAATAACAGAGAAACACAATAATCAATTATGTTCACAATTGTCAAAAGTTTTTTATGTAGCTTTTGCAACATAGCTATCTGTTTTTTCTGTTTCTTATTCTTTTTTTTGGAAATTCTTATATTTTATATTCTTATATTTTATTTCCTATATTTTATTTCTTATATTTTATTAACGGATCTGAAGTGAATAAAAGTTTATTTCTTCTTTACTTGTTTTTCCACGGTAACGGCTTTGCAGTGTTCTCTGTTTTTTGTGTTTCGGGTTTTATACTTATGCAGAGAAGATAGATGTAATAATTTGTGATTCCACTCGTAACGCCCTGGTAAGAGTAATGCCGCTTTCGGAAACGTACACACACTCAAGCCCTGAATCACCACGTAGGAGCAAATAAATATCTCGTCATAAAATTTAAATATTATCTGTCCTCACGAGCTGGTACATATTCAAAATGTTTTAAATCGAAATAATTTGGCCAAATTTCATTGCCAACCAATCCGGTTGGTTAAAGTTAAGCCATAAATGAGAGCACATTCACTTTTTGCGATTATAGCGTACAAAAGCTGCGGTTGAGCCCGAATGAACACGGCTATTAATTTTAGATTCTTTTCTTCCCTCAGTAAAACAAAAAAGTGGTGTCGACGTTATTCGTTGGTCGTTGATTTATTTCAACCACGTGCTTTATTTTTTAATCGTGCTTTATTTTTCTTCTTTCTTGCGATTTTACTTCTTTTTTTATACCGTTTTTCAGCGTTATTTTTTCGGGTTAGTGTGAGACCCGAACACTTTAAAATAAAATTAATTTAGAAACTTTTTGTTTGTTGGAAACGAATTTTCGCAACCAATTTTTTTAATGCAATTTTTTTAGGTTAGTGCTGGATTAAAGGATTGTTTTCAAGTTAGGATTACGTTTTCGAAAATCTTCCCTTTTGAAAATTCCGATTATATTCGACGGGTTTAACAAAAATTCGAAGAGGTCGTAAAATAATGCGTGTGTGAAATAATAAAGTCTATTCTAGAAAATATTTTATATAAATGATTTGTGACTATCATAAATTGTCCTACAAACATTCGAATTATCGGATTTCCTTTTATGTATGTCAGAATTTGTTATTCCGCACAGTGTAATGTTTTACAAAGTCCACTCCAACCCTTAAGAGCATAAAAGACGAAATTGTGTATTTTTTGAAAAAATGCTCGTTCTCGTTTTGTGAGCTCAAACTCATGAATAAACGAAAAAGTGAAAAGTATTGAATTTCGTAATGCTTAATTGCGGACATTATGGATTGTTTTCAGATAGCATCGTTTTACAAACGTCTATAATCTTTTGACATCTAACATACGCAATAAGGGTTCGAAACACAGAATACCAATTTTAGTAAATCTGTTACAATTATGATCGATTATAAACGCTTAACAGCTATTTATAACAGAATAATAAGAATGCCTAAGAAAATATCTTAACTTTTATACTCTACACCCGAAGAGTATACTCCCATCTCTCTCCCTTACTTCTTCCGTATGGAATGTATGGAAATTTGAGTATATTCTGCTCAGTTTCATCTCCCGATTTATCCCTGTCTATCTGTCCAGCCGTCTGTATGGAAAAATTACACTTACGGGAGAACGAAAACAGATAGTCCCATACAATTTGGCATAAATATTCACTATTATGTAAAGAATATTATAATAATACAATAATATAAAAAGCGATAGGAATAATATAAATAATAAAATAATAAAAATAGTGTAATAAAAAATAATATCATAGAATAATATAAATAATATAAATAAAAAATATTATATTAATATATAAAAATTATTATAATTATTATATAAAAAATTTAAACTTACAGATATTGAAAACTGGCGAAAACGGATGAACGAATGCTCTTCTTTGTTTTATTTGATCTAGATACTTGCCAATCCCTGAACATTTTCCTTTGCAAAAAGATTCAAGGCTTTATCATGTTTCCCTTTAAAGGTTTCCCTTTAAAGAAAAGTGTTTATTTTTGAACGAGACAGTTTTTCTGAATATAGCCATCGTTTGAATCATTTGTGATTCCTACAAAACAAATGAAAATTGGAGAATTCGCCATTCCCATTTGAATCCATACATACGTTCCCATGATGCAATATTGAGTCAATAACTAATAATTTCATCGGTGTCTAAAACGACGATTCGATTTTAATAGTAATTGATTTCAAGTTAAACCGCTTATCTTGTGTGGTTTATCACACAAACATGCATCAATTTACTTTTATTGAGGCTGTTGTACGAAATCTAAGACGTTTACATGTATTTTAATGCACACCAGCAAGTATAAAGTAACTGATAGATTAAAAAACATCCAGTTTTGTAGTTTTGAGTTTGGATATTTTGTTTTATCCAGGAAGACATTTATCCAAATGTTGGATAAATGGAAGACATTTATCCAACATTTTATCCAAATGTTGACTTGTTTCATTAACGTGAACGTGAACCTAATGAATACTTTTCTTTGATTCATTACATTATTTGTTTTTAATATTCCATACAGTCAATATTATTTATCGCATCTCTTTCTAAATTAATGTATTCTACTCGAAAGGTTATTTATAATCAAGCAACTTTTTGTGATAGATGAAAACTGACAACAATCATATTTAAAATAATTTTAAGGTCTTCGAGATTTAGTTATAATTCTGTGACGTCTCAAACGACTGGTTATAAAATTCGCTAATGTATTTATTTTAAAACAAAAATTCATATGAAAGTAAAAATACAAAATTAATTATCGTTTTAAAAAATAATTTCTGCAACAAAAAACAAAACAAAAAACCGCTTTTATTGTTTTCTCTTTTTGTTTTGTTAACCATTACTTTCTTATTACGTCACCTTTAGTTTGTTACCTTTAGCAGTCGATTCTTGCTGCAAAATCCTGATTCTTTTGAGGGTATTGACATAAGTGGTGACACTCGTACGAAAGATGGTTATCGTTTATTTCATAGTAAATGCAGAAGGGTTGCGAAAATTCCAAAAGGAATGCCATAAAAACTCCTCAATTCATACCTAAAATCTTTATAGTTTAAAACCACACAACCACGTGTTTTGCCACGAAACCTAACTGCCACGAAGAAAATCCTTACATACCGAACGACTTTATTTTTTGGCGAGATGAATTTGATAATGAAGAGTCTTCTCGAAATCCAGCTCGCTCAAAGATCTGGCATAAAGACGGATATTCTCCAAAATCACGCCGCACACTGGCTGGAATTTTGAAAACGCGGCCAAAAATCATTTTTTCAACTATCACCGATTTTTAAATTGTTTAGTTGGTATGAAAGCAGATACTCCAAACCTTAAGGAGACAAAAAATTGGATCTCTATTTTAAATATTTCACTACCAACGGGGCTGTTGAAAACACCCTTTTTCGATTTTTGGTTTCAATCTGCAAATTTCATATCACGTTTTCAGTTTTTAAATATTTATATCTCAGTAGTTTTTAAAGATAGTGGCTTCCGGTTTTTTTTTCTTAAATATTTTGGACGATATATTTTCAAATTCTGTGAAAATTTCGATCCTAGCTCTAGCAGGTTTTTTGTAAAAAAAATTTTAAGAAATGCTAAAAAATAGGGGAAATTCTGCAGTTTACCAAGCTTATATAAAATCCTCCAAAAACCTCCAAAAGGAAATTTAGATTTTCGCATAGATGGAACCTTCCTCTAAAGGAGCGTACCTGTTTTGTTTGCAGTTACTTGAAGTTTTGACAGCTGGGCGATTCTTACGAGTCTACCTCGTAAGGAAACAGGATGTAAAAATATACGATAGGTAGAAAAGTAGCACCATTTCAGAGCTAATTTAAAGTTTTTTAGAGCTCTTTTCCATAAACAGGTATTTAAGACAACGAGGTGGGTTGTAGGTGAGTAGATAGGGGTGCCAGCTAGGTAGAGGTAACTAGGTAAGAATAAAGCCCGCGTGTAAAGGATTATTATTTGTAATAATAATTTCGCAATTTTTTGTCCGCTATTTTTTATACCCATGAAAGGTTTGAAAAGCCAATCAGCATGTGGAGAAATACTATTTATAGGAATGTAAAAAGTTCAGTCCTCAATATTATTCACGTAATGGCTAGCTTCACTTACAAAGATCTCGCGGACATTTATTTATCCCGAAAGGAAGATGCAGATGTAGTTTCGCACATAACAAAGCATTCGTATTTTGCTCAATGCGATAGAGCAGAGATGGACATTCATATGAAAAAAATTGAGAATTTTCTATTACATTAAAAGCCCGCTACAAGAAGTTTTACAGGAACAAAACCGATCTGTACAACCTCAGCGAAAAATGGTTAGGAAATTCTCTAGATTTTCAATACGCAGCTTCAGCTACTAAACACACAGGCATGAAGGGACGACCTGTTAAACCAAATGAAGACTGCCACGAATGGTCGAAAAGGCGGAAACTTGGTATCATCAACAACACTATCACACAAAAACTATAAAGGACTCATTTCTTCATCAATTGCGGCCATCACCTAACAAAAAGAATAAAGTGGAAATCATCGAAAAGTCTGTGGTGGTGAGCCTTAGGCTAACGAAAAGGATTTTAAGAAGCATCGAGGCTCCAAATGAAGAACAGAAATTTACTCCACAATAAGCATTGGCACTTTTTTTGGACTTGAAACCGTCGAAAAGTCAGTATATCGAACTACGCAAACGAACAAAGGAAAAGAAATGCAACATTTTTCCTACATACGAGGACACAGTGTCAGTTAAGAAAGACTGCTTACCACCAAAGGACACATTAGAAGGCACAGCGAATATTTAAAGAGCCTAGGAAATTGCTGTCTTACCTTGATTTGCAAATGGGGCTGTGGTGGGTCATCAGGACACTTATTCATTAATTATAGTTAGTTATTTATTTATTTCTTGTAGTTAATATATTAAATGGACGTATATTAATACCGCACATGTGCATACCTAATATTATATTAAAATTTTTAATAAAAATTATTTTTTTGAATTAAGAATACATAAATCTTTCCATTATCCAAGATTTCAAAGCAATTCTCAGGTTTTGAACAAAACGACCATAAGTGTTGTAAAGATAGGATTATATTCCAGAGCTTTTCCAAAGCAGGACTTGTTTTTTCTTTGAAGGCCTTTTGTTAGAGAATTCGTGTAAATTATAATTGTTATTAACTCATCGTTCCATATAAAATATTAATGAATTATCGTGTACTGCCCTCCTAATTAGTTTATTATTATTATTTTTATTACTATGCTCAATTAATGTAAGAATAGAAAAAACTAATAAATTATAAGTTTTCTAAAACAAAGAAATTAAGAAAAAGATGTAAATAATTTGCTTCCGGATATGTATCTACAATTTTTTACAACTCACAAGAAAAAACGAAATAAGAAACAAGAACTTCCCAAATAGAAATGGTCGGAAAAACCAAATCGTAAACACAGAACATATAAAACTTTTATAAGGCAAGAATAAAACTAATGCATTTACAGATACCGTACAAAGTATTGTGGGATGCTTTTTTTTACCTTCGTTTTCGAATAAAGAATAAAAATGTATTGTAAATTTTCGTTGATTTTCTTTGCAATTGTTTTAATGTACTTGATGCGAAGAAACTAGATGATTGAAAAATTCAAGGAAGGCAAAGTAGAAAGTGTCCACTTTTTACTTCGTTCTTGGTGGTCGATATATACATGCTTTTAACGCCAGAAGAGAACGAACGATGTGTTTGATGACGTAAAGAATTAAGTTTTTTTTATATAAGTTTGTGTCTTAACGCTGAAAATAATTCAATTCAATTAAACTGAAATTTGTCCCAATAGCATAATCGTATATGGTGTTTCCTGATAGTGGTTTTGGTTTTGGTTTTCGAACATGATAAACTGTTAAGTGTTTCCTAACAGACTGGTTTTATCTTCAGAAACAGCTTTGTAGTATTTACAAATTTTTGTTAAAAAATCAAACCGAGTGAAAACAAATAGGTAAAAATGTATAAAATTGAAACCATATTAAATCGTGCACACATATATAATTCAATAATTTATAGTCAATCAAATGCAAGAAATGGTAAGGGTCAGGTTCCAAATTTTGAAAAACGGTGGATATTTACATATATCGCATCATATGACATTTTCTCTCTTACATTTATCTCTTTCTTTTAAACTAACTATAGAAAGACACAAAGATATATAGAGTTTCAAAAAACGAACCAGGTTTGCGAACATCCCAAACCAGAAATATTTCTAGCTATGATTTAATTCCACAACAACAGATCTATGAGAACCAGTTGTGCATAAAACCGCTGAAAACTACAATCAAAAAACCCCCGCATTAACCCCACTCACTAAAATTTCAAGAAGAAGCTATCGAAGAACGTAGTCTTCCAAGGAAGTCATTTGAAATTTTGTTACAGAATATTTGCCAATTTCTTTTATTTCATAAATTACCACTTCTTATCACTTGAAAAAATAAAAAAAAAAACAAAATGTTAACAGTAATGAAAATAAGAATTATTTTATAGTCCCAAGATTGTGTTTTTTGAACCATTTTAATGTTTCTGACCGCAGATTAGTTGCAAGCATTCTAGGGATCTGTTCCCGTCCCGCAGTCGAAACTAAAATTAGCCTTTTTGACTTCATGGCATTGAGTTATAAAGGGCTGTTAAAATTCAAATTATCTCACAAATAATTATGAATTTCTAAGAAGAGGGAAATAAATACCAATTGTTTTTCTTATTTTTACAAGAACTGAAGTATTTATAACTAGTCTCCAAATAAATTAGAGAAACTTTTGTAATTTTAGATTAAAATCTCTTAAATAGATTTCACAAAAAAACCATTTAAACACGCTTTATCGTTTAATATTATTTACATTGGTAAGAAGCTTTTTATTAAATTCTAGCATACTTTTATTGATTAAAATCATAATTTTATTACGCCTATGTGTTGTAAAACGTCTCCACTATATCATATTCCCCTTTCTTTGTTCGTTGGAGTTCAAGCAGGGGGTGATTGTCATGTAGATTTCATGTATAGAAAGAAAATTTATATAGAAAAGACGCAGCGGTGTACTTGATTCAGAAGAACGGTCTTATCTCTTGAGCGATGACTGTGCTTTACTTCACGGATTTGCTTCATTTTTGTAGTAAACTTTGTCAGATTTTATACTGTTTCGCGTGTTTTGTTGCAAGTCCCCAAAAGCGCATTGACTTACTCTTCAGTTCGAAGCTTAAGATTGAAAGGGACGTGCACTGCCCACTGAGTGCATACTTAATGTTAGTCAGAAAATTTATCTTACTACAGTTGATTACAAATTTTCCTTACTTTATGTCAGCAATCATGAAACATGTACACTCAGTGCGCCAACATTTTTCATAATTATTTGAATTGCTCAATTTATCCTGATGCAGCGAGGAGACACTAATTGTTTTTAAGTAATTTTCGATGCAATGATTACGTAAGTGAAAACCTTGATAATTGGTTTAGCTTGTTCTATTTGTTCTCGAAGCTATGAACACAAAAAAAAATAACAACAACAGCAACACTAACGGCATGATGACACCAAACAATTCAAAAAAATTTTAGTGAAAAATTCGCAATTATAACAAGATTAAAAATAAAGTTTTAATATTTTCTCTTTCACGCAGCAGTTACAATATATGATAGAGTTACTGCGGCCGGTGATGGTGATTACGATGGAGAATTGTCTCGAGGAATAAATAAATTCATCCACTTATATTATACGCTATTTATATAGTACACTATGTTTTATATTGTATATTTATATTTTATATTATATATTTTACATTATACACTATTTTCAAAATTATACACCATTTTAAAGGTAATATTGATCGTGATGTCCAGAGGCGGTTAAATACACAAAACTATTTGGAACTTTATTAATTAGTGAAATACAAGGAAGAATTTACAGACATTTTTAATGAATTGACTTTCAGGATCAGATCACGATCAGGATCTCATAAAGTAATTGAGTGGATTAAAAAATTGTCTATGCATTATCATAATTAGCTTTTTGAGTAATTGCTTTTTGAAAGAAATATTGACGTTTCAAAGACACATCAATATTCAATTTCAAAGAACAATAAGAATATAAACTAATTGAAATGATAACTTCAAATTAAAAAAATAACGAGCAAATAACCATTATAAATACAACAAATATTGACGATGTTTAAGAACAAAGGAATTGTTTTGCTGGTTGGTTAGTAACCAAACAACAGCCAACCGATGTCAAACGTCGTCATTGTTGTTATTGCTATTGTGGTTTTTATTGTTTTGATAGAACGAACAACTCATTCTTCCTTAAGAAATTTTCCTTTGCTCGTTCTTTGCTCGTTCACCACACACTTCCGGCAACGCGTCGTGGAATAGGGAAACGTTACGGTATTTACGTAAAAGTTTGAATAAACGTCAGAGCCACCAAAAGCGGGAAAACGTGATGCAAGTTTGTTTGATTGTGGGAGGTAGAATCGATAAGTTTCAAAGCAAAATAGCGGAATGTTTATTATTATTTAAATGTTTAATTATTCACAGTGTTTTTTCCCTCAGACGCACGAGTATTTCATGCCTCGAAGTTATATCGCCAGTATCGCGGTTCGACAAATGTCTTTTAAATTCGCTGAAATTCTTTAGCGAACACAAACAAAGGATTTGTGGGATAGAAAAGGCTGCGTTGTGATGTTTCAAAAGACACAGATTTAAAAGAAAAATAAACAGAGAAAACATTACCAACTTCTTTTTGAGACACGAATTGCAGTGAGATAAAAGGCAGAAACTTCAGTAAATGAAAATAATTGCTTCGATATACATAGTTGTGAAATGGTTGCGCTTGACATTGAAACACAAATTTCGTGGAATTTTCGTTTGCAGTTAAAACTAAGACGAAAGAGAATTTTACTTCAGCTTCTTCTTCGCAGATTTCCTTTCAACAGTTTAGTACGATCTGCCAAACCCCAATCCCGTACTTCCTTTTCGGTTTTTAATTACAGCATTCCTTTTGGTATTTACCTCAATATTTTCTCTCCTCTACTACTGAAATTAATAAAAGAAGTTTGACAAATGCTGTAATATCAAGAGGGGAGCAGTCTTATTTCAATATATAAGTGGAATTTTTATTTCAGCCACAAAACTTTACATTGGGCACAAGTACCCTAAACATTTCACTTAACACCTGTTGGCGCTCATAAAGACGTAAAAGTTTCTTATTTATATCGCAGCGAAGAAAAACTCATTTTCTTCAGAAGTTTTCAAAGGAAACACTCGGTTTTTTTTTGGTAAATTATTTTTCCGTTGAAAACGTTTCATTCATCAAACTTAAAGGACGAAAACATAAATTTCTTCTCGGGTTTTTCCAGGAATAAGAAACGATCTTTCTGTTTATTAACGAAGTTGCGGATTTATAAAATATGTTCGCTTTTGATGAGCTCTTTGTGAGTTTCCTTGAATCTAAATCAGATTACTTAACTGCAGTAGTAAATACCAAAATAATCCTCAGAAATAAAATAGGAGTTACAACTCTTTTCCTACTTCCCTAAATTCTATTTTCAGTTTGCGGCTCTTCTATGGCTTTTACGACTTTTATTCTTTTTAAATCGTGGAAAAAATACACTTTTTTGAAAATTACTATAAATTCGATAATTACGTTTATTGCGTTTATTTATCGAAGCAATGTAGAAATACTTCCTCCTTTTTAGAAGGATTTTTAAATGGTTTTCGTAAACGTGATTTTAGAACATATTCTGGAGAAAATTGACATCTGGGAGAACCGCCTGCTTTCATTTCCTTCGGAGCATTCTCGGTGAAGCGATATAAATAACCAAAGAACCAAAAAATCAAAAAAGCTACTTATTGTGAATACGCGAGCACATCCTTTCCAAAAGCCAGAAATAAGTAATTCTCTTATTTGTAAATTTGGTTTCAGCTTTCGCAAAACTCTGATGTTTAGGGGTAAGCAAATAATTTGTTATTATCACATCAAAATCGCGGCAATATATTAGTCATGTCTACAAACTAAAGTGTTAGTTATCTCTAATAAAGTGCTGGGTCCCTCCCCCGAAATGAGTTTCAAATTGTAGGAGCGATTATCGCAACACTTACTGGCTCTCTAAAATTCAGCAAATTAAATTATTCCTTCATCATTTTATAAAATATGAAAAATAAATAATTAAATTTGTTGAGATGCTTTTATTGGTGACTCGCATGCACATACAGACACATACAAATCTGTTTGAAATAAAATCATATTAAAGTGTATCTATCATAAAGAAACCTTAAATGGCTGTGACCGAGAATGCACAGACACATCCAACAGCAACGATTAGACGGTTTTAGCTGTCTAGATTTTCCCTTTAACTCTTTTGTTTTACCTAATTAAGGGTCAATAGCCATAAAATGCGAAAATTAACACGGCGTCAGCAACGTTAAAAAGTAAACAAACGTATCGGAGGGACCGAAACTGCTTTTAAAATTGCTCCACACTCTGAGAGAGTTAAATTATTTGAACAGGTATGGGAACAAGTATGAAATATGGGTTCCGATTGTCTTGATTATTTAACCATAATATTTCAGTTTTAGAAACGGAAATGGTTAAACAATTTTTGGGGGATCTTGGATTTAGAAGCATTTCAATATAATATAAACACAACAATATTATGTCGCTGTAACCGAGCGAGATTACAGGCTAGTATAGATGACAGTAAATACTAAAGACATTTTTTTATGTGCAGGTTCAAAATCAATCCTGTCGAGCCCATCAATCCGTTGAACCGTCAATGGAAAGATATTTTTATTAGCTGCAGGTGACAGAAACGTCGACGGATTAATAAGAATCAACTTCTTGTGAATCGAATAGGACGGCATCGGTACTCATTCCATAATAGATATTTTTCATGAAGTCTGTGAGGGTTAATTTCGTAGGCCTCCATATCCTGTTCTGGCAGCAAAGCTTGGGTAAGTTGATCTCGCCAATGAAAAATATGATTCTTTGGCAAATATTTTGTCCCATATGAAGCTTATTTAAATTTTTCTGAAGAATATTTTGAAACAATTCAATATATCTATGAAATAATAAATTAATGACATAAGGAAAACTGGTGGGAGTATTTAAAACTAATTTCTGCCATACCAATGTGTTTCCCTGAAAGGACACTGATTGTGAAAATTCATTTTAAATGTCGCCTACAAGGAAAAAGTATGTTGTCTTGAAAGCAATTTTTACACACGACTTCCTATCATTACAGGCGTCTCATGTTCAGCGCATTTCTTGTGGTTCTTAAGTTGTTTTTTTCAAATTCTCTGTCTCTTCACAGTGTGGTATAAAATGTCGTCGATTTCATTTTTAACACCGTAATACTTTGTAATACTTTATAATACTTTATAATACTTTATAATGCTTTATAATACTTTATAATACCTCTTTATGCGATCGTTAGTAAAGATATATATAAAATCACAACATCTTCCTAAAAAACTTATTGTTGTTTTCCCTTCAAGAGTTTTGGATATATGTTAAAATTAGTTCCAACTTTTTCCAGAATTTTGGATGATGTCTGATTAATGTGTTTATAGCCAGGCTTGTTGGTAATTTCGTTAAATAAGTTTATTCTACTGAAGTATAATTAGTATTTTTGTGACATTAATTATACGCAAATGTACCTTAAAATTTATTTATTGCTTGTTTAGTGGGTTTTCATGAAGGCATTGAGATTATATAAATTTTTAATTTTAAATAACTTCTAACTTGAAAATAGGAAATTTTTCTTATTTAAAGATAATGTTTTAATTTTATAAAGTCAATATTTAACATTTAACATTTCATACGAAGATCAAAAGCAACTTTATCTTCCAAATTTTTAAATTGTAAGCCCGAGTTGTTAAGATAAAGTCCGTTTACAAGTGTTTTATAAAAAAAAATTATTTTTATACCGATAAGCATTTCCAATAATTATAATGTATGTAAATATGTGTATATAAAACGATCTACTTTTCAGAAAAAATTATCTGAGAAAACAATTTAATTCAGACGTTATAAATACATTTTGCTTGAACTTTTGGAAAATAAGGAATATGAGTAATTTTTATTACATCGTTTTATTACATCATTATTACATTATTTATTCCTCAAAAGAGGAATTATTTATTCCTCGATTACCACAAATAAGTCTAGTATTTAATTACCGTGAAGAAATTTCGTAATTGTATATCCATACAAATAATTGCTTTACTGCTTCATTTCTTCATAATTTATTGACGGAAAAGTTATTCAAACCAAGCGTAAACAGAATAATCCAACTTTAAGTACAAATATTTATCTCTAAATTCATTAATTACCGCTTACAACCTTCGTCAAATCTTCTCTCTGTCTCTCTATCTCTCTCTATCTTTCTTTGTCTTTACTTTACCCGGAAGCTTTAATGCTTAAACTTAAATTGACTTGGTGATTGAATTGATTAAGATTTTATTAAAAGGAGTGAAAAAAGTGGGGGAGGAAATCTCTATGGTTGTGGAGTCTATACCATTTGAACCAGTTTGAATGATCTAATCGATGTCAAATGAAATATAAATTGAAATCGAAATCAAAGATTTTCCTGGTTCGCTGGCTTAAATTTATATATATTTTTCTGAAATATTAATTATTCACTTAAATACTCTCATAAAAACCGAGGAAAGAGACCTGGCAAATTCCTTCTCGGCATGTTACTCAATATTAAAGCCTTTTATGGGAAGTTTTAAAAATAATCATTTAGCGTATTCTTTTCCGTCTTTCTTTTCACCAAAAATGCAATTTTCTTTTGACTTTTTTGCAATGGATAAAAATTTTCACAATTCTTGTGAAAGCCGTAGAAAAAGTAGTTTTTTGAAAGAAAATTGTTTTCAATGAATAATAACTCTAATCTGGTCAAAATAAAAGTAGAATTACGTCAAATATTCTCAATAAATCATTGCTTTTTTCCTGAAGGGTCACTATTTAATGATGTTATAAATGGCTTTTTTGCTCTTCTTTGCGGAAGTGCGTAGGAAAATTTTAAAAGACATGGGAATGCAATAACGTAATTTATTAAATTTTCCTGGTTTTTCCTCATAAATAACGGATTTATAATTACAATAAATACAATTGCAATTGCTGTCATGATTTGTGCAATTTTTACATAATATAAAACATACTTATCCAATTAGATTTAGCGTTAATTTATAGCAATATTTTGTGCAAACCTGGATTACTCAGGCAAGAGTTTGTGTAAATTTGGAAACAAAAATATTAGGATTAACCTGCATTCCAAAGCTTCCTTTCTGTATTAGTTGTAAACTGCTAGGCAACAAGTTTCTGGAGGAAAAGGATAAAAACATTTGCTTTTCTTTCTTTTCGCTAAATATTAATTGTAATGATAGTAATGATTATAATAGTAATGATAGTAGTAGTAGTAGAAATGATGATCATGATCGAAATGAGTATAGTGGTAATGATTAAATAGTTATATCATGGATTTTTCAATTTGGTGAATATGCGAAACGATTTCAAAACTGATTGCAGTCCTTTAAAAACCTTTTGGTTATTTCTGCTAAAGGCAAAAATGAACTTTCTTTAGTACTTTTGAACAGTATTATAAATAATCTCCTTCGGATAAGAAGAAAATAATTTCTAAAATGCTTTGTGTGATACTCAGAGTTGTATTCTTAAAGGATAAACTAATTTACTTAGAGAGTCTGTGTAACCGCAAATATCGAAGTATAAGCTCCATCAATTTTAGTGAGGGTGCAGAGTGCATAAATTTCGCCCAGAGAGAAGTTTGCCTTCTAACTTTGGTCAACGTGTCGTCAAAAAGTAAGCAGGTAAATGGGAAGCAGGTAAAGTAAGCATTTGATTGATTTAAATGTTTTAAAGTCAAAGAAGTTATATCAGATTTCCTAAAGGCATTGCTTTACTAAACTTAACTGATAATAACGCGAGTTTTGAATCATATTTACTCTGTCAGTTTACGCTCTTAATGCCAATTTTACCTTTAGTTCTATTAATTAATTAATCACCTATTCCAGACAGCCTAGGCAGGCAAGGAATATGCATGTCAGATTTCATGATAACTCTATTCGCTCTCGTGTATATACATACAGACTCATAGCACAAAATCGGGCAGATAGGAAGGGGTCAATCAAATCAGGGCTTATTTTTAGTAGGAAGGAGTTTACTTCTCTACAGTTGGGTTTTGTTGGCCTTATTTAGATTATTTTCTAGATACTAGATTATACTAGATTACTATTTTCTGGATACTAGATTATACTAGATTATTTTCTTTGTGAAATATATCGTATCTTCTCGAAGGGCCCGTTATCCGTTCCATATGCGACGTCAAAAACACCGAAATCAGTTTGAAATTAGTAGAAATTGACGCTTAGATTTCAAGCTTAGAGAAATTTCAGGACACAATGATTACGAGTTTTTGCATTATTGACTTTCTCATTTTATATTTTTTCCCTCCTCCATGTATAATCATGATGCTGCTGTTCGTATTCCGTTTACTTAAAAAGTGGACGCAAAAGGACAGCATAATAAAACACGTCCGTTAAATCACATCTCAGGGATTGACGCATATTAAATATATTGGACGAGACGTCCAATAAAATTGTCTCAATCCCATGACATAATTTTTATTATTTTTAAATTTACAAATTAAAGAAACCGGTGCCATTCGAAAGTATGGAATCCTTTTTGTGAATGGAATTATTTCAGTTGTTTTCGCTTCAGACAGAAACATTTCATACAATTTATAAAAGCACACACAAATCGTTGGAGCAATAAAATCCACGAAAGAATTAAAAGCTTGAAGGGTTTTTTTGGTTTGGCAAGGAATTAATCCTCCGGAAGCAGCCATTACTTTATCATATATAAACAAATATTTGGCGGTTGAGTCCGTTACATTCAGATGTCTGTGTGTGTGTGTGTGTGTATCTTAAACTTATAGTCTGAGTGCCGCCAATTTTGTTACTAACGAATAAAAATGAGATAAGAAAGGGAGAAAATGAATTGATTTCCCTTGACGGTAAAGAAAAATAAGGGACAGGAATTAACAGAATGCAAAGGCGCAGGATGAGGGTTGAGAAAACTGTTACGAGGAGGGCTTAATGTATTCTTGGTGGAGGACTGATTTAACAATAATGTAGGTCTCTTGAATAACTATTTCCTCGTCATCTTAGTATCCATATAGTACATTATAGTACCCATTTTCTGAGGGTATTTCTTATAATTGTGTCCTTTCGTTTGTGGGTTATTCAAGACTTGACGTCAGTTAGAATGGCTGATACGACAAACAGTTCAACAAAACTGAGTACTGCGCTGTGATGAAATTATTTTCAGTGGGTTATTCGAAAACAGGCCGAAAGACTGAAAATGTTTTGACGATAGGATGGCGTCATCTGCTATTCAGAAATGATTCACATTGCTAAGACGAAGCAAAGCATTCTTGAAATTGTTGGAATTCCAATTGTGAAATTCCTCACATCAGGAAATAACATATAAATATTGCTATAAAGAAAGTCGGTTTATTGTGATTTTGTTTTTCTTTTAGAGTTTAATTTAATATTTCAAAAATTGAAAAGTAATAATAAAATAATAAAACAATATTAAACAATATGAGATCATGTCCCCAGGACTTATATATTTGAGGTGGAAGGCGCTAATAATTGTTTATTCACATCTAAAATAACGTAGTCAGAAGCTCAAACGGTACCAATTACATGTATGCGATTTTATTATTGAGGCTTAGTTCATTTGATGATGCCACTATTTCCCTCACCTCGCGAGTATAAGCGAACAAGAGAAGAACACTGTTTAAACTGCTCGGCGTGGGCAGACAGTCCCAAACAGCCTGAAACGTATTTACTAAAAAGCGTGAATAGTATGTTTAACGTTTTGATAACGTTTTGATAACGTTTTGATAACGTATCTTGGAGTTTCTGGCCCATTAAATAATGAAATTCGTCTAAACTAAAGCAAACCACTACCACTCACTCAACTTTTGTTATATCATGACTAACAAGAAAACAATCACAGATAATGAAGCCCAAATGCAACAATATCACAACAATCCCTGATGAATCAAAATGTATAACATTCAACTCTCGTTTCTTTTCTCCTAATTACTCCTACAAGGTATTGCCATTGACGTTTGTGTACTCTGTCTAATCCAGTTTAACAGTTATTTCATTATTTTGAAGTTTTATAATTAATTCTAGTTCAATAATTTTCATTTATTTTAATATCTAAAAATGCACAGACTGTTACTCCCTTACAATATTTCCGTTACAATATTTCCTTATTTCCGTTTTGTTTAGCGCCGTTTTTTTAGTATTTTTTTCATTTTAATATTACAATAGATTTTTACTCACAAAATTAAATCATTATTTAATTTTTGAAAAATTTTAATTTTATGGGAATTTTATTAAAATAAAAATATTGTATTTTATTTCATTAAAATAAAAATATTGTATTACCACTGTCTGGTAAGAGATTGTTTTGTCGCTTTTGCCGCTTTTTGAATGTTGCCGCTTTTTTAATCGTTAGCCTCGCAACCCAAAGTATTATTAATGAAATAGGAATCGGTGTTTTCAGATTTTTTTAATCAAAATAACTAGTTTGGTGATACCGCGGAGAATTAGCTTAACATTTCTTAATCTAGCTACCTAACGAGCCAATGTAGTCAGGCCTCTCCAAACACCTAGAAACTTAACAGTTTTGAGCTTTAAATTCTAAGTTAATGACATGTTGCTTTTTAAGATCAGCAATAAATAATGAATATAAATATGAAGTAGAAATACCTCATGGTGTTACTCCTGCCACTCACTGTTGTTACCCTCACTACAGTTCTTGTTTAAGGTTCCATTAGATACCAAGATCATTAAAAATACGTAGACCTCTTACCATAAACGACATTCTCAAATTGATAAAAAAAGGTGTACACGAAAATTCCAACTAAAGGAAATCCAAACCCATAGAATAAATTCAAAGTCAATAGCTTGCCAACCAGACCGCGACGACAAAAATTTTTCAGAATGTCGCTTGGATGCCAACATGAAATATTCTGTTAGAAAGTAGGAGAAAAAGAGCGAGAAGTCGGGTAACATGACAAAAACTAGGATGACTCTTGAATTGTTTACGAACTCCTTTTCCCAATTACCGAAAATTGTTTGATAGAAAGCATTTAATTGGACCTTATTTAAATATGCTCGAATTATTTAGTCCGAAAAAGTTATTTATTTAACGTCTGATTTTAATTATTCAAGAACAAAATTAAAGATTTGTGTGACCAAATGTATGATCATACAAATGTATGTAAAATAGAAAAAATAATGCCTTTAATTTAAGAGAATTGTAATGTGTATGTGCTTTTAAAAGAAAAGAACGTATGTGACCATATATTTGTATGACCATATGCATCACCATAAACATGTATGGTCACTTCAATATTTATTTTTTTAAATAAAGGCATTGTTCTTTTCTATTGTTCTTTTCTGTTGCAAATTTGCTGAAATAAAAAGCCCTTCAAAAGCTCTTCAAGACTTCAAAAACGTGGCAGCCGTTAAAAAACTGTTTTTTTTCCTTGAATTTAATTTTCTGACGAAAACAATACAATAATAAATTTTATTGGTCGGCGTTGTCTAACTTACGAAGCAGTGTTATTCTTCGCTAGTGTTGAAGTGACATGACCGCAGATCGTCTCAGTCCTAGAAACCGACTTCTGTTGTCATTTCCGTTTCCGTTCACATTCTTTTGTCTCTAAAATTGTGCAGCTTTTTTGTGTTCGTGTACATTTAAGTGTAAACACATGCCTCTTTATTCTACTTCATTCCACCCCATTCAGATACTGCAAAAAATTACGATTTTACTACGAACGCCACAAAAACTCCGATTGAAAATACGGAACTGGTGTTTTTGGAACTATTCGGCCAACTAACTTCGTCGACTGAACTCGATGATACTACGGGCAACCGTTGCATTTTTTGGTTGTTCTGGAAGTATAAAAAACTTTATTTTATGTTTCTTTTTTTACTTTAATAGCAATTTTTTACGAAGACTTTTTGTAGCAACAAAACCAACTCTCAAAAAGTTGGAGGCAAGTTTTAAGAAATTATGTAAGAGTTATCAACGGTTTTTAGATCTGACAACGCCAGAATATATAGTCTTCTTTTATTTCAAAAGACTTGTTAACGCAGGCTGTAAAGTGTCAAACTTTTAAAAACCTGAAATAACAAGAAGTAGCAAAGCTATTTATTGTATTTAATAATTTAATTACTAAAGAGAGAAAACGTAATCGCCCTTAAGTAAAGCCGAACCGGCTAATACATACCATTTCCGACACTTGCGTTGAATAAAATTTAACCAATAATAATTTAACATTAAAGAAAACAGCAATTTTCCATTAAAGTAAATTTTATTTTGTCCATAAAGTTGCTCCAATCTTACTAAATATGGGCGGTGACATTTTATAAAATATGCCATCGGAACTTTTTGTAGAGGCTGGATACGTCACAGCAATTACTTTCCCCATACTAATTACCATTATCATTAGGTACTCTACAATTCTACTACTACTTTGGGGATTGAAAGTGTTAAAAGTAGCGTCTTTTTTGTGTGACTTAGTGTATTGTTGAATGCGTTTATTGTTAATGGTGGTTCTGCGTTGGCTGGTTTTAACGTGTTCGTTTATTTGGAGATATTTGTCTTTATTAATAATTTTCTTTCAGAGTCTTTTGTTTGGTTTTCTCAGCACGCTTTAGTCATTATTTTGTGTTTAGGTTTTTAGGAGTGCGCATCTTTGTCTGTATTTCGACGATATTTAATATAGTAACTTTGTATCCGACGGATTCGCCATTTTGCTTGGACGGATGAGTTCGTTTGGAATTCAAATAGAGGCCTAAACCATTTTTCCGGTGTGGCAAAAACATCTTCCTCACACCATTCATCTCTCCGCCCTCTGGCTGTTGTTGGTGCCTTAACTTCTTTGTGCAACCATACCACAATAACGTTATGCTGTGGATGGTGCGGAGAACTGGTAATTTCATGACACACCAGTAATTTGGTTAATTAAAAAAATATCTATGTAAATTGTCGTCTTTGACCGGTCGTTATAGGGGATGTGTCCTATAACGGAGATGTGTAATAGTTGAACAATTGTTGAAATGCTCTCTCGCAAGGCCTAGACTTCGGGGCAGCGCGAGAATCTGTCTAAAATATACTTATAACGTTTGGTAGCAGGCAATGGAAGGAATATGACTATATGTATGTGCCCGAATGTACTTTGCGGGATTTGTATTTCCTGCACTAGCGGTTTCGTATTAGTGTTTACTTCAGATTCTCCGCATTGTATACACAGTTGTGATCAATTATTTCATTATTTATTCATTTTTGATTAAATATACCTGTTCGTTATAACGCACTTTTGCCAAAATTATAAGCTTTATGTTTTGTAAAGCATGCATTTGGTATATGTTAAATATATTGTGGTATATGTTGGGGGTGTCTGGTTTCTCGCGGTCATCGTTATGTTTTGGAATTAATTACGAATACCAGTCATGGTCTCTATATGTTGTAAATGGCCTACCATCCAAATCATGTCTAACGTACTTAACAATTGGGTATGTCGTAAATAATTCGAGTATCTTTGAAAAGGTATTTCTTCTTTATGTCTGTAATATTGGTTTAGAGCGCCGCCTCCTGAAACATTTGAAATGTCAACTGTTAAGGAAAGTTTTCATCTTTAAATCTAAATCGTCGGGTCGATTTAGCTATGTCCGTCTGCCGGTCTGTCTGTCCGTGAAAAACACGCTTGTGGTCGAGCGGAGGGAGATATTGACATGCAAATAGCCACGGATATTCGGATATTTTGGGTTATAATTGGATAAATTGGACCAGAGCCTTATACAACTTAAAGAGCCTTATACAAGGGGAACATGTTTTCCCCTTTAAAGGATTTCTCAGTTTCTAGACAAATGTACTTGCTGTAACTTTATATCCGAGATGTCGGTATTGGATATTGTCACGTCACAAAGATTGGTGGGACGAGCCACATTTAGCATCTCTTTGGGCTTTTTTTGATAAAGGATGTATTTAATGTGAGTTACTAGATCTAAATTAATCAACAAAATAGAGGTGTAATATTAAAATGGGAGTGCTACGCCCACTGATTATTAAGATCAGACTTTGAATTTATATTTTGGTTGTAGAATATATAAACTACTTGGCCTCTGCCGGGCCGAAGTTAGCGTTCTTACTTGTTTTATTTATATTCTTACAAATTTACCGATTTATTTTATTAAGAACTTGCTTGCTGCTTATCATCCAATTATTTGTTTTTGCCGACTCCAGATGCTGGTTCTTCTCTTTCATTCGTATTACTCTGCTGAACAACGAAATCCTATAAAACAATTACTAGGTAGCGGAGGAACCGCACACTTTGCCGAAATTCAAAGGCGAATTGTTGAGGTTTTTGAGGAAAACTTCTGTGTGGTTGGACGCTGGTAGCAGAAAAATACTTATGTCGGCACAAAGGAAGAAGTGGGAGGAGGAAGACTTCGAAACCAATTTCGAGATTTAATGAAGACTACTAAAGAAATTTACAAGCCAAAGGAAGGACGAGAGCTTTTGTGTTAATTAAAATGTTTTACTCATTGATTTCTTTGCTTAGATTTGTTTGTACAGATTGGATTTGGAGAGAAAGAAATGGAGATGTTTTACGAAAGAAGATAGATGTTTGGGTGCTGAAGAGAAAGATTCTGATTTACCATGATTTTTGTCTTCTTGGAATCTCGCATGTGGCTGAAGTTGCAGTTAATTGCGGTTTTTTCCGTGATGCAAACATGTTTTATTAAACGCGCGAAAAGCAAAACTCGTGCAACTTTTCTTTTGGATGGCATTACCATTGGAAGATGATAACGTCAATAGTTGAGTTCAATGAATTTATTAAAATAATCAGCTATTGATAAATAATTCTAACATGTCGTGAAATATCATAAGTCATTGAACATCCACTAAAAATACATTAAAAACTTTATGTTATTATATCTCAACGATCTATGTTCCATTTCTTTAAGATCTAAGTACATATTTGGAATTACTGTTCGTTATTTTTTGCTTATAAAGAAAGTAAATATTTATGCATACGTGCACTGATACCGCTGTGTCTGGCTATCTGACTGTCTCTCTGTGGGTGCGTCTGCATGTCCGTCAGAATGCCTGTCTCTTTGACCCTCTGTTCGCCCGTCCGGCCATCCGTCAGAATGTTCGATGAGAACCACACTCACTGTGTAATACGCACATATGTGTTGTGCAAAGGATTTTTGTTTGGGAGGGTGTGTTATGTGTGTAGCCCTAATGGTGATCTACTTTGTGGCGGATCACGCCCAATCATTCTGGCCGCAAGGCCTAATTTTGATTTAAAAAAAAATTAAAGCGAAACTGGCTTTATTAAATATATGGCCACAAGGCCGAACTTACATTAATAATGCCACTTCCTTTGTCTTCTAAAGATGATTTTTTTGTTATTTCGAAAAGCTTCCCTTTTATAGGGAAAATCTGTACAATTCTACATTTCGTAAACTTAACTATTCTTACTTGTTCTACATATCTTAATATATATGTAAAGTGATTTGTTTTCTCACTTTCACTACTTACGCTTATTACAAATTGTCGATGCATGCAGTTTTACATAATTTAGTAGTTAATGTATTGATTGAGTCAAAATTTGTTATTGAGTGCAATCATAGAGTTGTTTCTTACTCTATGGTGCAATTCATGTCGGTTATGCAGTTCATGTGTTTAAACTGTCTAGTAGACATAAGTGGGTACACTACAGTTGGTTCACCTACCTGTGAAACCTATATGTGTAGATTTGTACGAAATGACGTATACGTTATGAATACATGCGTGGGTGGAATTGGGTAAAAAATCAAACCCTCCGACTCACCCATGAATATTAATTTGCTTGCAAAAATTAGCTTGATCTGCTCACCAGAATCACAATTACGGACAAAGCCGAATTATAGGAGAGCGAATGGAGGTATTGTCAATAGTCTGCTGGTAGGCAGAGAGACAGTCGATTGTTCGTGGTTAAATCGATTCAGTAGATAATAATGGGTCAGGCTATATGCATATTTCTCCGTATCTTGGTCGCCTCTTTAACCTAACCGCGTTATAAACGTGGGAACAAAATTAATATACCCACCCATTCTGTTCAGGGTATAAAAACGGGTTTGTGCCACCCACTGCATATTGCAATCAAGCCAAAAATTTACATTACATGTGTACGATATTGAAGCTTCGACCAGGTCGAATTTAAGGCTTTCTCGGTTTTGTTTTAACGTTTTAACGAAATTAACCAGGCCCTCTACGAATTGTTGAACCTCTTCGTCGTTATGGCTTTCATTAAATTTTATTCAGTTGACTGAGTATTATCTCATAGAAAGTGGTTATACTACAAAGCATTCTGAGATGATTTATTGGATGAGTATGAATGAATTGGCTAAAGTTAAAAAGGTATCCAGTGAACTGAAAATACATCGCCATGACAATACAAAAAATATATTTTTGTAATGACAGTTAAATACAGAATTGATACAGAAATGAAAACATGAAATATGAAATGATACAGAATTGGGCACATAAAAACCATGACCGACAGATTCGTTCGTGGCCTTGTTTAAGAATAGCCTTAAGTCACAATAATATCTCCACCGGACACTCTTGTGAAGCTTTTGGGAGAGCAAAACAGTGCCACTATGGTCGAGAACTGGTAGATTTTTGGTAAAAAGTGACGCCGGACAAGCAGCACAGAAGACGAGAGGGTTTATCTCATGTCAAAATCAGGTAAGGTCAAGAAGGGCAAGCACTCATCTATGATTGCGACTACAAAATCCTCTCAAATACTTAAAAATTTGGTAACTCATTTAAGACTGTTAGCTTTTTACAATATCTTTAAAGATTCAATATACAGATCGTAAAGTTTTATGTTATAATTTCTCCATAACTGATGCAAGTATTGACCGTAATTTATTAATCTTGTATTCGTTTTAAAGACATTCAAATCTTATCAAGCAATTTATCTTAAATTATTGTAAACAATGTTATTCAATCCAAATGTCTTTGTGGCCGTTTATTCCCGATAACTGTTAATACATTTTGAAGACTTTGTTGAGCTGCGTCTATATTCTTATTATTTATTGTTCTTGTCCAAGGACGAAGGATTTTTTAAATCATCAGCATCTAGTAGAATCTAGAAGAATCAATTTTTTCCCTAAAATATTTCATTTAATTCAAAACAATTTGTATAAAATTAAACACTTAATAAAAGATCAAGATAAATAATTCTAATCATAAGCATAGCGGATCAAATGAATTGCAAAAAATAGTATGAGATCAAAAAACCATAACTATATTTTTTGCTAATTGATTGGCAGATCTGATTTTCAAATATCTAAATGTTAGTCGAAACCTTTGACCACTAGAGAAAATCAATGATCAATACAATGACGTTAACAAAAAGTGTTAATATGTTAAAAATAAAATACGGCAAACGTTTAATTTCATTCAAAACGCAACGGATTTTACGAAAACTTGTGCAAAATTTGTTATTATATTGAATTTCAAGTTTCATTGAATACTTTGGTATGTTTTATACTCCCATGAATGTAATGCGGTTTTTAAATCGAAAAATGTGCTATGTTAAAATAGTGTAATGCAAATAAAATCATATTGAACATTAGCCGCGATAAGATACCACAAAACAAATTCGATCACACGAAGTAATTTTTTAGGACTATAAAATTTTATGAATGGATTTTTTAAAATCACTTTATGAACAAAAACTTTCTGAAGAGCAAAAGAATTTTCAATTTAATTTTTAAAATTCGATTCTATTCTGCAAACCAAAAGGTTGAGGGTGGGGAAATACGGGGTGGGTAGTGGGATCACGGTTCAATAATTCGATTTGTCTTCATCTCTACGTCAACTCGATACTTGTAAATACTTTTACGATATTTCATATCGTAAAATCTATGAAAACCGTAAAGCATTGAAAGGCATGAAAAGAATGAAAGCATTTATTTAAGGCATGAAAGAATGAAAAGGCAATGAGATATTTGCATTGAAAATTATTCGATTGAACGAACGGGCCTTCCGGAGCAAATATCTAGTGTTGAAATCATTCTATTGGAAATCCACAGCTTTTTATAATTCATAGCCACAACTATAGCCCGAGGTAAGTTTGATAAAAAATCAATGGAATGAAAGTCAACAATTCGTTTAAATTAGACAAAGGAGTTTAGGAAGAAGCATAAGGAATAAGAAAAAAATATTATTATTTACAGTTTGAAAAACTTTGAGATAAAAATGTAGAGTAAAAATATAAAATGGGTATTGATGATGCTGCCGATGAGGAAATAAAGTAGAAAATAAAAGAATTCAAAGCACGATTTTCTTCCTGAGTTTAATTTTCTTTAATAATTTATTACAATTCCTAGGAAAACTGATTTAATTTATTTTGTTTCGAAAAAGATATATTTCCCTTTAAATTTTAGCTTTTTCATAAAGTCTTTCCGTGATATAATATTTAGTGAATTTGAGTTAATAATTTATACTCTCCATTGGCTCCAATTTTATCGTATCCTACGACTAGTGCATATTTCAATAAGACCACTAACTTGTTAAGCGACTTTTCGCTAATGTTCTACCAGAGTATTTTCAATATGACCTAAGTGATGACTTAGGTCACAACCATTTAGGTCACGCCATTAATGAATATTTTATTGGTTTGTATAATTAATTAGGACCCCATTTTGGTAACCCCTTGGCTGAACGCTTTTTATAGAACGAACAAAAAGCTTTTTAAAGAACGAACAAAAGAAGCCAATAAGAATAGCTTAATAAAGCAGAAGTGGAAGGAGAAGTTATTTCACTGAATAATAAGTGTGATTTATGGTTTTTTAAGATTCATTATCTCCATTTTTCTTTAATATCCTGCAATTTGTCTTCTTCTGGCTCATTGCGCTTTCTCCCATGAATTTTAATCACTGCCGAGGTAGAAATATCTAAACTATATTGTCCCTTCAATGCATTGCCGACGTAAAAACCAAAATCAGAAACTTAATTTCATGATATCAGATAAGCAATTGTTGTGGTCATTGTTAACTAAATCACCCGACCGACAGGGTTTTCGAGTTGATGCAGGCATCTCGTTAATTTTAAATATTATACAAAAGTAGTGCAAAAACGTACCATCGCACCCAACGGGCACGAAAGAGTGCAGACTAGATATCATTACACTGTTGTTGCTCGGTGAGCGTGGAAACCGCGTGAACATCCGCTGAGAGGTAAATTATATTCTGAGAGGTTAAGCCACCAACCAAAGGAACCTTGTTATTTCACTCCGTTAAATAATGAAAATTGCAGGACATTGTAAACAAACACACGTATACTCGTATACATACAACGATCTTTTGGTGGTCTGTAGGCGACGGACTTCTGTGATAAAGGGTAAAATTAAACAACTTTCTAGGTTACTAAATCAAGGTTACTGACTCATAATAATAAACAATAATAAAAAAAATTAATAATAAAAAATTTGTGAAATTTCATTAACAAATAAGTAAATACAAGTCAGTTATTCCCTGTCTGGTGAATACGGAAAAAGTACGCTACGTAGAGAATTAAAACATTTACTTGGGGAAGCGCGATTTTAATAAAACAAATCGAAATTATTTTCATTTTTGTTTGAAGAATAAATAACTTCAGTTAGCTTAAAAAAATTAATTCTTCCTTCGTGTTTTCTCAATCAAGTAAACGAACAAAATAAACGATTTACTATATTCTTTAAACTTGTCTGCAGATTCATTCGACTTGTATCCTTTTGGAATTTATTATTATTATTTATAGTTATGTGTTCATATCATAATAACATATTCTTCTTGACAACATTTACTCAAGGGAAAGTTGTCAGAAGGTACAACTACCAGTTTAAAAAGAATTTCAGCGTACTTCCACATAATGCTTTTGAAGCAATAATTCGACAAAAATTGTGTATTAAAAATATTTTATAAAATAACTTTATTGCACGCACGATATTTCCTCAGATCATCTTTGCAGAAATATTAAATTGTGAATTTATTTTAGCATTTATTTTATGAATATATATTCACTAGAAGAGTACTAAGAGCGTGTTAACTAACGATGTTCCGCAATGAATTCTTGCTCCTTTAAACGTTATTCAGTGCCTAAAATAGCGCAAAGAAGTTACTTTAGACTTGGTATTAAAACAGTTAACAATCATAGACTGTGAATTGATGAAATTCATTGATTTCCAAAAGACTGTAGAAGGATAACGCTTTCAAGTATGAAATTGTATATCCGAGTCTACCACATCATTTGAAAACACAAGCCAAAAAATGGGCGTGGTCCGTCCACTAGAGAAAAAATTGGTACAGGCGTACAAGCATAAAAATAGAGGTATTGCCATGAAATTTGGCGCAAATATTCCCTCTCATCATAGGATGGGTGGTGTTGAAAATTAGTTATTAGAAAACTGTCACGCCCACGGCTCAATTTGAACTGTTTCACAAAAAATGAGCGTTGAAAAGAACAAATAAATCATGAAATTTGGTACGAATGTTCTCTGTCATCACAGGCTGGTTATAAATGTAAATATAATAATTTAAATATAAATATATAATATATTTATATAACCCTTCGCCTTTTTATTTGAACGTTGTTATCAAGAGATTCGGGAATAGGATACATAGGCTTCGGCCAGACCGAAGATATCGTTCTTACTAGTCTTGTTTGAAAAACTTTAATCTTAATAAAAGAAATAAAAACGTTCATTCAAAATTTTTCTACCTTCCATTCACTGTCTCTCCCACAATTTTATATTATCTTACCATTAATTTTAAAGATTTTCAAAATTTAACGATATTGCGAATTCGCATAAACTTAAACTTAGAAAAATAAAATCTGTACTTGATGGAATGCACGAAAACTGCATCAGGGAACATATCTTAAATTTCTTTTATTCTTTAAACATTTCTTACATAAATCTGATAACTTTAATTTTCTAAATGCAATGAATTGTTAAACCAATTGTTATCATTGCTTGTTGTGGTTATTTTATATTTCGACAAGTTTCGAATAAATTTCCCGACGAAAAATATCAGAAATACGTTAATTTTATTATTAAATTATTTAATTAATTTAAAACTAACTACACAATTGAAAATTATTTGTGCAGTTCAAAAAATAACAATGCATGTATAAGGCTATTTTATAGCCTGCTTTGTTTTATATATTGTTATTACATACCATATTTAAATTTTAACATACATATTTTATGATAAATTGTTTTGACAATTACTCTGTTTTAATAAAAAAAATTTCACAATATTTGATGGTATTAAATTTCTCATAATCAACCTGGTAATGCATTATGATTAATTTTGATAAAAAATCCGAAATGAGTTTTGTTTACTAAAAATTTTTGTTCTCCGAAATGAATTCAACGATCTCAAAATCAATAAAATTAGTATCATAGGCTCATACCGAAAATGCTCTAAATCTATAAAGCGATCTATTAATAGCTTAATTTTTATTCATGTTTTTAGCAATTTATTCATGTAGAGCAGGGCTTCTTGACCTTTTTGGTGCAATGGACCCCTTTTAAAATTTTTAAATATGTCACGGACCTGTCTGTGAAAAAAATTTGTTTAAACATCAATTATTACAAAATATATTCTATTTTATTATTTAAATATTTTTATTTCAATAATATAACTGTAAAGAGATATCTTTATGTTCCTGAATATAAAATAAAAATTGTAATTTTTTTCAATGTGAAGGCTGTTGCTGCTTTTCCTTGATTAGGAGACTGAATTGAGGGGTGGTTTTCGACAAAGCGACGCGCATTTCATGTTCGGCATTCAGTCGATTTCGATGTTTTGTTTTTATTGTTACGAGTGTGGAAAATCCTGATTCGCAAAGATATACCGTAGCAAATGGAATAATGGCTGCCATAGCTCGTTTTACTAACAATGGGTAGGCTTCTCTTAAAGAAGACCAAAACTCCCCAAGAGTTTTTGAATCGAAATCCATTTTTAACAAGGACTTTGTTTTCAAATCAATTAACTCCTCTTTGGCAAGGTCCATGTCGTCGATACAGTCAATATCACAAAGAAAAGGATTACGAATCCACAACTCATCTTTTTTAGTTATTTCATCCAAATTGAAATATTTTTCAAATGAAACTTGAAGTACTTCCAGGTGCTCACAGATTTCATCCTTCAAATTATTCAATAACAAACTATCTTGCCGAGATCCATTTTCAAAAATGAATTCGTCCAACATTTGAAAGTTTGCATATTCCCATTTTGAATTCTAATTTTCCAAACCGACATTTTCGATAAAAATGCTTGTAGTTTTTCAGTGGCATCCATAATTGTTGTATTAGGCCCCTGAACTGAAATATTTATATCGTTCATGTGGTTAAAAATATCTGCCAGGTAAGCCAATTTACATATAAAATCTTTGTTATTGAAATATTCGAAGAGCGAGTTATCTTTTTTTTTCCAAAAATAGTGATAATTCTTTCTTCAACATAAAAATTCGTTTCAAAACCTGCCCTCGAGACAGCCAGCGCACTTCCGTGTGGTACAGAAGTACCTCATGTTCAGCGTTCATTTCTTGACACAATGTTTTAAAAAGACGGTGATTAAGAGCTCTACTTCTAATAAAATTCACGGTTTTAATAACTATTGACAATACATCTATTAAGCCGGTGGGAAGAGTTTTTGTAGCCAACGCATGTCTATGTAAAAAACAATGTGTAACAATAACATTAGTAGCTTCTTTTTTTACCAAGTGCGCAAAACCAGATTTATTGCCAAGCATTGCAGGTGCTCCATCGGTACAAAGCGAATGAAGTTTTTGTTTCCAGTCGAAATCGTGTTTAGAAAAGAATCAACTGCCACTTTATTCCAAGTGAAATAAAAATCAAAGGCTACTCAGTTTTTCAAATTGTTCTTTCAAATGTTTTTTTCTCGTATTGTGGAGGTCTCTATTGGGAATTGGCAGACGCACGGTTTAAAAGACTTCGTGACAAAAAATATTTTTAAAAGACATTTTAAAAATTAGGAACCCCCAAAATATGATCCATGGACCCCCGAGGGGTCCATGAACCACAGGTTAAGAAACATTGATGTAGAGTAATGACCATTGTGGAGTATCAAATGATATTTGCTTGATACACTGAGAAACCACATTCCATAACAAGAGTCGTATCTCTTCAACCCATTTTACAGACTTTAAAAGAAATCCATCCAATAGACCGCCTGATATCTAAAAATATTATACAAACAAATAAGGAAAATATAATATTAGTCACTGAATAGAAGCGAAATTATCACTTAGGGGCTCAATGGTTGTCGTCATACGCACAAATCGTTACTGAGTTTCATCTGTTATGTAGAGCGATTTGCTTTTTATTTCTACTGGTTTTTTGCTATTGCCGGTGATGGTGATGATAAAGACCGTACAGCGGTAGTGGTGGTGATGATGACGATGATGATAATAGTTTAACCGTGTAGCGAGGGGAAAGAGTTTGTTATGCAAAGTGTAAACAAGTATTTTGACTCTAACCGGCACGACCATTTGTTATATACCATGTACCATGTACATGACTTCAACGTTAGTTGAAACATGAAAATGAAAACTAAATTGAAATTGTAATAACTTTTTTTACTGTGTCTCGTTTTCAATTAAATCGGCATATCCCATCGGTATATTTACAATATTTTTCGGTAAAAAATATGTACAAAATTTAAAAACTTATTTTACTGATACAGTTAATTATTTTTAACACTAATTTTATTCAAATTAATTTAGTAAATCGGGCCGAGTGTTTACTTTGCAATGCGTTAATATATGAAATGAACGATTGTGGTTTCTAAAAAAATTAATAAGAGGTTTTTGTGGTTTTCTTCCAAATTTAATTATAATAATTGCAAATATACAAATGTAAGCTGGTATATATAAACAAATATAGATTGAAGTAAATTTCAAGACAATAGTATTTTATTAAATAATAAAAATTGACGAAATAAATAATTAATGATAAGTTTTAGTCAAGAGTGCATAAATCGATAACTGAATATTCATAAAAATAGAAATCTATAAAATTGCAAAAACAGAAAATGTTGAAATAATTCCTTTTATCAGTTATGTATTAATTTTTTATTACATCAAGTAAGATCGTATTCATCAATACATACATCCATACCTCCGACATACATCAATACCAACTCATGATGCAAATACTAATGGTCAGGTACCATCCCTGACCTAATAAAAACCGAATTAATGAAAAAATAAATATTTCTTTTCATATTTAACATTTTTGAAATTGATGGACGCTTATGTATACCGAATGTAATGCTGTGCTCAAAGTAATAAAATATTAGCCAGCTTTATTTTACACACCATAATAATAGCCAATTTATTTTACAAACGTAATACAAGCTTTTTTATGATTATTAACTACGACAATAGTTCAAATTTATAGCAATTGTGCTCCGTTTTTTTTTTCGTGACATTTTTATAAAAGGATTCCTGACTTATTAGTATTACCGGTAGGGATGATATATGCACATGCTATTTAACAGACGATTATAATTCAAGAAAAATATATGAGAGGCATATGTAAAACGTTAGAGAGAAACAATTAAATTCTCAGGCTGTTTGAGAAAATGACGGAAATATCGGATGAAATTATATATTGCATGAAATGATATATTGCGTTATATTGCAGTTAGATTATATCGACAAAAAATTTTTAGTTTGCTTAGAAATAGGTACTTTTTTCAAAAACGGTAGGAGCATTTAAACAGTGAACGCATATTTGTCGAAATGACGAATGGTTACATTTTTTAAAAAAGCTTTCTCAATTTCTGAAAAAGCTTTCTCGGAAAGGAAAGAATTGAAATAATGAAAAATTAATAACTTTTGTTGCTTCTAGGCCTAATAATTCTCGTCTTTACTAAAATGCGATAGAAGTTTGCACAAATCTTTAAGCACTCCGCAAGCTGATGGCTCGACACAATTCTGTGGAATAATCATGGCATTCGAACACGAAAAACGAAAACAATAAAATTTCGGATCGGCATTTAGATGGTAATACACTTCTTAGAGTGCAAATATGTACTAGATTAGGCTTTGGATGCATGGTTTGAATTTCAGATACATTCATAACTCGAGGATATTCAAACGCAAGAACAGGCAACTTCTGTGGGAGTACTTGTTGTTGTAATACTTGTTCAACACTTCACATTAGTATCAAATACAATCAAATAGTATTTTGATTTCTATCGGCTGTAGAAAATTTTTTCATTCATTGCTTTTCCTGAATTCGTTTCGATTGTGCGCGAAATATTTGTCGTTCTAAATAAATATTCTTTGTAACGTTTGTAATTGTGTGTGTTTCATTTAACTTGGACCTCTAAATTTCAAACAACTTCATGGCATTAGATTGAGTTATTTATTGGTTTATTTATTTAGTTATTTATTGGTTTATCTGTTTGTGTGGTTTTCAAACTTGAACCGAAATTGAGCGTAATGCGATAACGTCGAAGGTTATTCTTAATTATTATTCATTAACATTATTCATAAATTTCCTCCTCATATACTTCAATTAATACTTCAGGAATGGTGAAACTGTCTGATATTCATTGCAATTTAACTGCAATAAATACAAAATACAAAAGGTGTTAACCAAATGGTTTGATTTAAATATAAAATTATTTAAGAAGACGAAGATTCTAAGTTATATCCGTCAGTCTGTATCTCTTTCTCTACCTTTCTCTCACCGTCTGTTGAAAACACGATTACAGAAGAACGAAAAGGAAGATTTACGTGAAATTTGGGATTCTTTACCCTGATTTCACATGGGAGAATTTATCCTGGAACTCACTCAAGAATATTAATTTTTTTCAAAAAATGGGTATTACCCGCCCATCAGAACCACAATTATTAACAGACATAATTCTTTTATAAATATATTGATGCTATGGTTTTTACTCATATAATTTTTTTATGATTGCAATCAAATTTACAAAATTTCAATTATTTCTGTTAAATACTTAATGATTTTTCATTAATTTAAAAAATTATTTTTAATCGATACGTATTGGTTTTGATTTTAATTTTTTCAGAATCGAGAACTTAGTTTTTATTATTTTTCTATTGTTTGATATTTCACATTATTATATTTTTGTCTATAATTCCAACAACATTTCTACTAAATTTGTTTGTCTATAACTTCCGCTACATGCAATTTCTATTACATTTTGTCTATAATGTCTATAATTTTCGTTTGGAGGCTGAAGTCAGTTCATTCAAAAGCATTAATTTAGTCCAAAGTCTAATGAGAGGAAGTTAGTTATTGTGAAAAATTAAGAAATCGAATCGAAATAAGAATTTTTAAATGAGCATTTCTTCTCACTATTAACTAATATTTGAGCAAGGCTTTCAATATTTTTTATGCCAGTTTAACTTTATTTGTCAGAAAAATGTTGCTTCGGCTTTTTCTAAATTTCATGTATCTCATTATGTAATCTTCTTATCTAATACTGCGGTTACTCCTTTATACATTTCCAGTAATGTAGTGACGTTTTTCTCTTACTTTTCTAAATAAAATTAGTCGTTTCTGGAAGGAAGCTAGACACTACTGAATAATCGAAAATTTGTACAATTTTTAATAATTAACCGACTCGAGCTAAATGTTAGCAATTCTTGCAAAACTAGATGCGTAATCTGAAGTATAGTTTAATTTAGTTCTAACTAATAATAATGTTATTCGATAATGAGCTTAACCAACTTACATAAAAAAATCCCTCTATCGGTGAACCAACGACCTTCATCGTGTTTCTATCTTCAATTAAATCGAGACTTCAGCGAATAAAGCTTAGCCTGGCTACCGCGCTTATTGTGTTGCCTTCTCAATAATTACAATTATCATCATGACCAAACTAAATAATTGTTTATTTAAGGAATACAGCTCCATTTAGTGTCGTCTATTCAGTTTTTTCTATTGACGTTTTCTTGTAAATGTGGGATATTTACAGCGCAGTGTATTTGTAAATATAACTACTACTTAATAGACTTTGAACAGCTTTGTGTAATTAATGAATTCAGATATATTGTACGGATATTTATTTATTGTTTACAACCTCTAGTTTTATACGTACACATGTATTCATACAATCTTGTTCTATTTGATACGCATGGGATATTTACATTTCATGTCTGTGAATAACTTCAATTATCAAACCATATTCAATTATGAATTAAAATTTTGTATACGATGTAAAGTGAAATATATACCTTATGAAATTATATAAATTATTTATATAATTAAATTATATAAATATATAAATTATATAAATATATTTATATCTATTTTAAAGAAATAAATTAACAACAATACAGATAAGGCGATTGTCTTCAATATATGAAAAGAATAAAATCTAATATTAATTAAAATATTTGGAGAAAATTTAATAAACGCCTAAAATTCATACGTAAATATAAATTATTATACAAAAGCATTTTAATAAAAGAATTCTGGAATTCTTCTCTCTGCGCAGGGATGCAAAATATTATCAAACTGTCCTCACAGCTTTCGAGTTTTTATCACGCAGGAATTGTCTCTCATTTCATGAGTTTACAGATATTAATATGAAATTTTGTCAAGATGGACTTCACCATCAATTTCTTTGAGATTTAAAAACAATGCGTTCGGAATGGCTTGCGTTGCTGTGAAAACTCTTCATTCGCATGGGAACTCTCTTCGGGTTATCGCACTCCTTTATGGCAGCCGACGTAAATGATAAATTTCACTGGTCCTCACTATTCATTTCAATATAATTACCCGAATTGTTCCAATGACAATGCATATAATTACGCCAATAAACCTGGCAAGTAGAAGATGTAATAGAGTAGAAAATAGGAGTTCCCGATGCCGATGTAAATAATAAAAGGAAGTAAGGAAGAGAGGGGCATAACTACAATATTTGACAAGCCTCGACCACTCAAAAACCTTATCCGTTATATCCATAATCTTGTGCAATATAATTATATTTTCCAAAAAGGCAAAGAATGTTTGATAAAGACAATTTTCATAGGATTAATTCTATATAGCAGGTAAAGAGGAAAGTATATATTTAGTTGTTTCGATCGTAATAATAGTTGTGGTTGTGAGATCAAGAACCCTACACCTATGTGTTATCCCTTGATTAACGTCGTCCTTAACACCATTCAATGGAAATGCCATTCAGCCATTTAGGCTGAAATGATGCACAGAACCGTTTGTTTTATTATTGAGCATTCGCTGTAGAATTTTGGACAGATTGAGGTTCTCTATATGACACTACATCAGCCTCAAACTATTCCAGTTCATCGGGCTCTATATCTGGCTCATTTTGGTGCTTTGTGCTAATAAATATGAAAGGAAAAATAATGTTTCCATAATTTCTCAGCTATTCTCAGTTAGTATTTTAATTGTTTAATCTATTTCGGGAAGCAGTGACGCATCCTCCCAACATTGACGCACAAAATCACTCATTCATTCGAAGTTACGTTTACACGTACGTAACGTTTACACGTGCGTACGTAACATTTACTTACCACACGTGTAAATAAACTTAAGATACATGCGTGAGATTTTGTGGCAAAAGGTATAACGTATCAAAGTTATTGAGATCAGAAGACGGCATCCGTGGGAAATTTGAATAAACGTTTCATTAAGAAATGATGCTAGGCAAGCAAGCCTTGCGGTTGTGAACATTGAATGCTTTCATATTCCATTTTCGCGATGTAGACAGCAATACAAGAGGACGGACTGCACTCTAGTTGGTTGTGGGAGCAAACTTTGATACGAAAAATTCGCGGAACTCTTTTATGCTGACTTTGCACCGATAACCGAAAGTTTTTTATTTATGCAGTAATGAGGTGTTATTTAAACTTTTGTTAAGAAAATGAAAGATATTTGGTTTCCCAAATTCGTTTTTGTTCCGAAAAGTCTTTTAGCAAGAGTGAAAAATTGTATTGATAAATATATTCAATTCACCAAAAATTAGACATTATTAATTACTGAATTGAAACTATTTACAGAAAAAATGTAAAGACCGGAAAACAGGACGGAAACATTTTCCGTCATGAATAATAAAAGGGAGAAGGGTGGCGGGAAGACTGCTTCCTGATATCCGTAGTTGCTGATCAACGTTCAAAGAGAGGAAATTGTGAACAGTGTTCCTTATTATTACATCAGCTCAATAAGATGAAGAAGAATGAGAAAACCCACAATGAGTAAAATTCTACAAAATGTGATACGAGCTTTTATCAAAAACTGCTCCCAAAAACTTTGAATGATGTAGAGGAAAACAAGGACAACGGCGATAAGGGAAAGTTTTAAGTAAATGGACAAACTACCGCGAGTGATAAAAATGCAATTGCTTATGGACGAAGAGAAGAATATATTTACGGCGGACGACCATGATAACAGTGACGGCTGTGTCAGACATGAGCTGCGAATCCAAAAAAATGTCTGCAGTTTTCTCTCTGACGTTAACTTTGTACTTACTAAAGTTATCACGATGAGTTTTGCTGTACCCTATACCCAAAGGGTGAAGGGTGTATTAAGTTCCTCTAAAGGCGATAAAGTCGTTGCATTAAGATCATTTAACCGTGTCTTTTCGTCGGTCTGCCTAAGTGTCTGTTGAAATCATGTTTACAGGGGAAAGAAATCACTTGGCATACGTATTCCTCATTGTCATGCTCTTAGATTTTTTTGGTGAAATCGGATGAGAATCATTCCCACTTTTGTAATGTAATATTAAAATATCTACATGTGTTATTTTTCAACGCATTGTAGGCGGAATTGGATGGCTAAGTTTTACAATAGAACTCACCCACATATACTATTATTTTGCAAAAAAATGTCATGGTTCGCCCACTAGAACCACAGTTATAAAGCAGGCCGTATAATGCGAGAGCGAGGTGTTGTCATGAAAGGTGTCACGAACAATCTGTTATTAAAAATTGTTTGGCATTGAAAATGTGCGAAATCGTATGAAAACGACTTCCTTTTGGAATTCTTTATATGAATGTATATACGTGTGTAGTTTGGGACACAAAATACAGACGATCTTTCAAAATCCCGAACGACAATATTCGCAATATATAACGCAATGAGGGCAAGGGTTGCACAAACGAATACTCGTTTTTATACCATCGTTTTATCATATAATATTAAGAAGTTTGAAAACAAATACCTCAAGCACTTTAACTAATAAATGACAAAACTTGCAAAACTTTTTAATTCCCTGGATGATTAGCACAAAAAAACTCTATTGGCTGACTCTAGAAATGGTAAAAATTCACGTGATTCTACCATATTGTATTCTATAAATTTTGCTTAGGGAAAAAATTAAAAAATATTGAATGAAATTAGAAGTGTGCTCTCGAATATACCAGAGATTTAGAGGCTTAATTAAAGCCTTAAATTAGGTTTAATCAGGCTTTGTCAATTTGGTTGTTAGGAAAATGTTTTTCATATTTTTACATCAAATTTGGAGTAAGTTATAACAGTAGTTATAATTTCTTAACTAATCTCAATTTATTTTAATTTTATATCCCTAAAATTTTATTGCGACAATGCAATTATTGCTTTCATTATTTTAATGAATTTTTTATATGCAATGACAACTGTATAACATGTATGTATAACTGTATAACAATTTTGCTACAAATAGAGACAGTTTAGCACGAAGTTTCATTGGTCGCATTTGAATTATTTTACTTATCGTTCCCAGTCTGCCCCTTTTCCGAACTGATCCTTTATTTATCCGCGAGTAATTTTAGGCTTGTTTTTATAAAGCTCACTCACAGTACTCCAAAAACAAACCGGCAAACATGAAAATATTTTCCAAAAAAATATTGTTCACATTTTGTGGCCGAATTTACCGTAGTTCCGTTTTGTGTTAGTTCTCCTATTGCCAACGTTTGTTTTCCTGTTTTTTGGTTGTGGATGGCGCTGAAAAAGAATTTTGTTACCAAGGCTGTTGGACACTACGGCAACAAAAACAAAAACAACAAATTTTCGTATAATTTCACTTATCACATATAATTGTTTCGAATTTACCACAAAGTCTGTGGCTGCGGCCAACACAGTTGAATAGATAAAACTAAACAGAATTGCCAATCGAAAACAGCTTTGGGGTCAACATGAAGAATTAATGTATTGCAAAATAGTCGTGTCTGTATTTGGCAGGAGAACGGACGAATCCCAAGCTTAGTTTACTTTCGAACTGTTTCCAGATATTATATGGCTAGCGTTGTGCCGACGCGTCGTTTAAATATTTAATGATTTAGAATTAAAATCTATGCGGAGTTTGGAGTAATATATTGAAAGGAATCCTGGGAATAGTGTTACAGCGAGATGGAGGGGAGAAGAACGAAAGGGAGGTCTTAACTAGAGATCTCAAATATTAGAGATATAGTTGTTCTCTTTTACAATTTCCCGAAACATATTTCGGTGAAATCTTGAAAGCATTCTACGGTGCGAAGATACTTTGTAAATACTTTGACATACCCACAAGCGCTTTTTAGAAAAATGAGATCTTAGCTCATTGTGGTAACCATATACTATGCCGAAATCGTATTTTTTTACTGTCGGGAAATGTGTCAAGTTTTCAAAATTTGAGGATAAAACCTAATCGAGGGCTTGAGTGTGGAATGAACTGAAATTTGATTTTATAAAAATCAATTTTATGAAATCAATAGAAGGGAAATAATAAAGTACAAATTTAATGTTTTCCGGAAATTAAGACCCACATCTCCGAGTAATTCTCTCATAAACTGTCTGTTGGAAAATATCTGGCTTAAAAACTAATTCACAGTGAGCTGTTTGTGTCTGCTCAAAAATTCTTGTAAACAATATTTAGTTTTAAATTAATTTCGTGAGACAGTTTGTATGGCATTAGGTAACAAGCCACACACACGCACACTGTGATGCATTTGAGGAAATTCGTTTTAACTAGCTTTTTTAACAATTTTTAACTAGCTTTTCGGTGTGGCAGAAGCCCGCGTTTTAAACCATAACATGGAACGCGATGACAATGCGACATAATATATAAATTATTCATTCGCGCCCACCTTGAATCAAGAAAATTGCGGTTTCAAAAATGGTGATTCGTATTATTCTTCTTTTATTTCTTTTTCTTCTATTCTAATATAAATTTCATTTTGCTATCTTTTGTTTTCAAAGCTATTGACTTTATTATTTTAATAAATAAACAAAATATTAAATATTCAATATATTTCAAAGCTTTTATCACGAGGACAAGATTAGTACAGAAAATATAGGCTCCTATCCCTGCCTGGACACAGAATGTACCTGTGGTCTGAATGCGCCACTCCTACAAAACAGAACATAACATACAGTATTAAAAGTTATGAAAATTGTTTCGTTTTAGCAATAATTTGATATAATTATAAATGCAAAATTCAGGAAAATTCTTCTAAATATTTTCTACAAACCCGAAAAACAACTTAAACTCATCAATATTCTTTCTGTAAAAAGATTTAATTATCAAACTCCTACAACACCACGATTTTCGACGCTTGACTCTAGCTATTTCTAGCAGTCATATTGGAACAAAAGTAATAAGAAGTAATTAACAACAAAACGAACTAAATAGCAAATATCTACTATGTAGGAAACAGCCGCATAATTACAATATTCATTATTATTTGAGCCACTCTCATGGATAATTATCTTCAGAGGAGATAGCGTAGAGCGCTGTAGGCAGTATGTGTTCCTAATCGAGACTAATTTTTAGAAGCCATCTCTGAATGAAAGAAATTCATTGTGTATTCATTCCATTCTTATTTCGTTTTATTTCATTCTTGGTGTCCTTATTTCCAAACTTAGGAGCAGAACAATCCTCGTATGAGCGCTGTCCCTCTTTGTGGTGTACTCCCCTCTCTATTCGAGGAATTCACATCAAAATTGGTTTACAAACTAGACTGAATAAATTTAGATATTGCCAAAGCTCATTATCATTCTTTTGTTTCGTTATGGGAATTACCTTTTGATTTCGTTCATTTTTTCCGAGAGAATTTACCGGTGAGAGAAAAAAACTAGTTGAAATGTAAATCACAAATTTAAAAATTACAACAAACTTTTCAGTTATTACATTTTTTAGTTTATAAGATCAATAAACATCACAAATCAAACTATCGGGGCTTTTGTAATGTTCATATAAGTCCCGAATTTTGCAATGTTTATATATATATATATATATATATATATATATATATATATATATATATATATATATATATATATATATATATATATATATATATATATATATATATATATATATATATATATATATATATATATATATATATATATATATATATATATATATATATATATATATATATATATATATATATATATATATATATATATATATATATATATATATATATATATATATATATATATATATATATATATATATATATATATATATATATATATATATATATATATATATATATATATATATATATATATATATATATATATATATATATATATATATATATATATATATATATATATATATATATATATATATATATATATATATATATATATATATATATATATATATATATATATATATATATATATATATATATATATATATATATATATATATATATATATATATATATATATATATATATATATATATATATATATATATATATATATATATATATATATATATATATATATATATATATATATATATATATATATATATATATATATATATATATATATATATATATATATATATATATATATATATATATATATATATATATATATATATATATATATATATATATATATATATATATATATATATATATATATATATATATATATATATATATATATATATATATATATATATATATATATATATATATATATATATATATATATATATATATATATATATATATGCTTATTAAAGATAAATCGTGGGAACGATAATTAGCTCCATTACTGATTGTCACGTTGAGAATGATTTTAACATCAACAAATTTTCAATTTCTCTCCCTCTCCTTCTCATTATATACATAACCTAATGGGCTAGAGTAAAGAATTTTTAATGACGAGATATAACTTCGATTATTAAGGATTATATTTCCTTTCAAGGGAACGGAAATAACTTCAGAATAAAAACACTTTGATTTGCTTAAAATGCGCTGAAAAGATCTCAGAGAGAAAGAGTGGGGAAGGAGTGGCTGAAATATATATCCTTTACTTTTTTGAGGAACGAAATTAATTTTAAAATTCTATTAGAAATTCATACTACGAAAAGAGTGAGGAAATGATGACGAATAAATTAAGATACGTAAGCAAGAGGCGTAACGTGCGGTAAATTCAGTGGAAGTATTATTTATTTATCTAGAATATAAACTGAGAATTCAGTTCTATTTCAATAGTAATATTTCTCAAAATAAAAACAAAATACATTCACATGAATTCACAAGGCAGTTTTAACCGCAAAGCACTGATATTAATTTTTTCTGTTCTAACAATATAGTATTATTTTAGATTTCCTTTGAAACGTTCCTCATTATAAATTCCTTTCTGCTTTCCTGATAATTATTCGGAACAGTAATTCTTACAAATGCTTTTTATATTTTAAGCAACCAAATAAACGTAAAATTTTATAGTTTTAACAAGTTCACCATTTCAGTTTGTCTTAATGGAGTTTAGAAGAGTTTGAATCCCTTTTTTCATATTTTTATATATGTTAATCGCCGTTTTGCAAAGATAAAACAAAAACTACATGTAACTCGTTTCCATGAAAATGCTAACCAACGATTTTGTTGGGAACCAAACCCAAAACATTCTTCGAGGTGATATATTTCATTAATGGTTATTCAAGATAATCTCTAATCCTGCCAGAATTGTAATATCATAGTCAGTAAACCTTGTTATATGAACAACAACAACAGCTACAACAACAACAACGAAAATGATCCAATGATCAAATTATATATTGCGACGAGCCTGTCGTATCCATGATAACGTAATACGAATTACATATTTGCCATAGAAATCTCTGTTCATACGCATTTCAATCTCAGTTTAATTGAAATTTTTCATTCATAAATCCTTCCCCATGATGGCGTTTATCTTCTTTGATCAGATTTTAGTCCACAGCCAAATATGTACAAATGCATACATGAATACACTTAAAAACAGTCATGCACACAAGTGATACATTCGAAAATATTACTAATTCATATCTTAGTTATTTGCTATTCGTAAAACGGATGGTTTAATTTAGAAATTATTCAAGGTCATAAACCAGAGGAAAAATGGAATATAACGGAAGAGTGGTATATATTTGAATACCATTATAGTCTAATGTACAGAATTTCTAATTTCGATGGCTCGCTGATTATATATAAAATTTTCAAAAACTTTCACGAAAAGATGAAAAGATTAATTGCAACCGGTATGGTATGTACTTAATTGGTTCAGTAAGTTGGTCTAAGTGCAAAATACGACCATCACACGGACAGCGGAAAAAAATAATAAATGTCAAACAAAGTACTTTTAATCCATATAATGACCCATTAATGATTCTGGTTAAAAGGTTTGAAGTAATTTTTTCAGTCGTTAAAGTTCAACGCAAAGTACTTTGCGGGTCAAAATGGATTTTATTGAGGGACTTAACAACAAAAGGAGAATTTATCAACTTATCCTCACAATAAGCAATCAAAGATTACAGGCGTAGTATGCTGGTGACGTGTGTATTGTCTCTTTATGGCAGTGAACACAGTGCAAGATTTAAAAGGTACTGTAGAGAAAGTGGGTTTGGGGAAATTAATCAATCTAAAAACCAATACTCGGCCTCTAATTATCGGCACCTATGTTTAAACTTCGTGGGAACTACTTACCGACAATGAAGATTTCAAGGTGACAATTATTGCTATTTTTCGAGAAGTTATATTTCCCTGTGTATTCTGGAGCTTAATAATTTTTTTGAATATCGCTTTAAAAGCGAAGAAACGCTTTCTTTTTGTTTTGCGTAACAAAATCCTAAATCTTCCCAGAATCTACATAATAGTTTTCTTACTTTATTTTATTTAGTCGTACGTAATTGTAATCGTAATCGTACGTAATGCTGCTGTTACAATTTTCAGAGAACTAAAATCATCCACAAAATAAATATTTGCCATTGAGTTGTTTAATCTTTTATTATTGATGTTTCCGTTGTAAACAAAAGTATATACTTTATAATACTGTTTGTGTGTAAATACTGTATGTAAGTAAATGCATCCGATATAATAAACAAATAAATATAAATATAAATATAAATATACTCCACATACTACTATATTTCCCAAAGAAAAATTGAAACGAATAATCCTTAAAATAAACAAGTAAGGGAGCTATCTTCGTCCTGGCCGAAGCTTAAGTACCTTACAGCCACAGAATATATATGCGTATTCCAAGCGAAGACGCGGATAACGCCCACTTTTTGCAAAATAATTTAGTATTCGTGGTTCAGTTTCAGGATAAAATTTTGTTTTCAAATTCGTTTTACAACCGTTGAAACTGAGCTTCGTATACATTCATATAAGCTATAAAAAGTAGGCGTGGTTCTCATCCGATTTCGCCCATTTTCAATACCAACCTGCTTAAAATAACAGAGACTGTTTGTACAAAACTTCATGACCACATATGTGATTTCAACAGGGATAAATCGACTCAGGAGATTGTTCTGGGCCAGAATATATATATACTTTTCCATACCAGTCACACCTCCTTTAATACATTACAAACGAAGTAGCAAACTTAATATACCTTTAAACTTAATATACCCTTGACCCTTCCGAGTGAGGGGTATAAAAACAACTTCCACTCAAACAAAAACAATATTTGAAAAGGGAAAAGGAGAGAAAAAATACATACATATTTAGTACATTTACGGATTTTTATATAAGGGGAATGATTGTCGAGATTGTTTTAATATTTTATAAGCCTTACCTAAAGGATCCGCGCGAAGAATGATTTATCTGATACAATTGGTCGTGAGGTTAGTCAGAGAACTCCGAGTAGCAAAAAAAAATCCAATGACGTCTTCGCAAATTATTCGTGGTCAAAGATAGAACTAAATAGCTGATAGAACGTTAGCAGATATGACGATGCTGCCATTACAACGGCATAGTTGTTGTTGTTGTCATTTCTGATTTAACGCTGCTGACATAAAAGCAACGAGCAGCAGAACTGTAATACAACATCATCAAGAATGGCAGTAACAACGGTAGCAGCAGTAGTGGCCACACCGCTGGGTTCTAACGACATTGAAGTCGTTATTACTCACAGGTTGAACACAGTCATGGCGCTTAAATGCAAACTGCAACTGATGAGAGCTGTCACACTGTCGCCGTTAAAGCTGCAGAAACTAAGGGCCAAAATATTTAATTGTCATAAATTTAAAAATTTGAAAGGCGACTTAACGCGAAACGTCAGGAAAAGGCGAAAAATGGAGTGGAAGAAAAATTAACAATGAATGCATTGAAAATTGTAGGTTTGGTAGACATACTCGCAGGTTTGTCAGAAACTTAAATAAACACAATAATAGAAGAACAAGAAACTACCACTATGGCTTGCCGCCATGAAATCAAAAGTCAATTTAATTTCCCGTTTCCCTTAAAAGCCTATGTAATTTTGACAGCTGAGAATTGTAGCTACGTCTAGACGTTATGACTGCGTTCAACCATTAATTTGTAAGAATATTAACTATAATTACGACAACAACGACAGTAATAATCATAGCCCTGTTGAGAGTAAATCGGTTAGAACTGAAAAATGGAACTAAAGCATTAAACAGAGACTGACAGCGGAATGCTGCTTCAAGTTAAGGCAGTAAGAAAAACATCTGAGTTAAATTAATACAGCCGGCAGCATCTTCCAGCAGCGGTTATATTAAAAATTTAAAGGCAACAACTGTACGAACAAACACAGAAATGAAGAACAAGAACTGTCGCCGCCAAAAAGAGGATTAGCTCGATAGCCTTAAGCAACTATTTTGCAGCATGTTGGGGTATCAAAATTGAAATTAAACTCTTTTCTCGATCTCCATAACAGCCCACGTGATTTTGAGAGTTGAGGAAGTGAAGTTGCATCTCACTGCCCAGCCTCTTTTTACTGCTTAAGTGATGATGACTGCGGCGATGAAGTATTCGAACAAACGATTACGGCGCTAGCAATAACAATAACAACAACACAGATATAATCAATATAATGTTGGCAGCAAAAACTTCGAATTTGACAGAAATTACGGCCCTCACACTGACAAAATTGCACACTTGCATGCATGCAATCCCTTTCACTCACTCCTACAGTCGTACGCATTTAATATGTGTTTTGTGTGTGAGTGAACATAGGGTGTGAGTCGTACGTGACTCGAACGGGTTTGTCCATGCTTTTGGCAATATTTATAGGTAATTGTTGACAGGAACACTATGTGCTTTCGTTTACGATTTTCCATTTCCGTTTCCGATTTAATATTATTATTCATCGCATCCACAAAAACAAAGATGGAAACGATGACATGCTGTCGATTTTATTCATGTCCTTGTCATTTAATTTACGCACGCGCCAAGATAACTCCAACGTTACGATACTACGTTTCTCCAAAGGGCAATGAAACTGATTATTTATTTATTATTTTTTCGTTTACATTTGCAGATATTTAGCACATCTTATTCCATTCCAGCGCATAATTTATATCATATACCTAATTGCTTCGTTTTAATTTGTGAGAAATTGTGCATTATTTGAACTTTATTTGCTCTATTTTTTAAAATGTAAGTATATATATATATAATACTCAATATAAAAGCAAATATTTATTTCTTTTTCAGCTTTAGCTTTAATTTCTACAACGTGACTGCGATGTCGTGACTGTTGACGTATAAGTTGACTTGATGTCTGATGTGTTATTTTGTTAAACACACAGACACATTTCTGCACAAATATTGCAAAGCAATAAGTGGGTGGGTACTCTTTATGCAAAAATTGTTAATTTTTATGGAAAGTATTAGTGCTGTTTTAATAGTGAAAATGGTAACAGCATACAATTACTATTTCCAAAACATTACATTTTACGAATACTGGCTCAACTCGAACAATTATATTGTCACCCATCAATAATATTTGTCATTTCAACAATTTGTAATGTTTTAAATTCTGTTTTTATATGTTTTTAAATCGGCTACAGTTTTTTGTTTATTTTACCACGTTAGATGATGTGGAAATGTGGTGAGTTATTTTTGTGAAATTATGATACCATAAATTTAGTGTTCTGCGCAACCCAATTGATTTTGTAACAATCTGTAATTTTTAAAACTCCTAATCGAAATATCATTAGTTCCACTTTCTCGCAAAAAACATTGGACTACAATTACCACGTGAATTGTAAACCATCACATGAATTTTATAAACTGTATTGTATTATATATAAAATATCATATGGATTGCAAAATTGCAAAACGATTTGATTTGGACGCAGTAATATCGGTTATTGGTGCAATCTCAATTACGTTCGTGTTTATAATTATTACTCACTGTTTCGGATAGAAAATATATTGAAAAGTTTTTAGGTTTGTTTTTATTATTCTTATCAAGTTTTATATTTAAGTTTATTTACGTTAAAAGCAAAATAAATAACAAAAACAATCCACGAGGCGACATAACCTTCCAAAAGGAAACCAAAAATATTGTTAGCAAAATATTTTTTTTTAATTTTAAGAAGACAAAAACTGGGGTGAGCTAAAAATACATCATCTATATACATACAAATACTTAAGCACACAACCAACAGCAAGCAACCAACGGCAAGAGATATAAAAACGATAACCACATATAAAAGGCTGATAACCAGCCATAAAAGGCTTGCATAAAATTAAGTATCGTTGAAGGTTGAACTTATGAGCTATTGTACTCGAATCTTAAACAACGAAATGTTGGTTTTAATGAATGAATCAATGAACGAATGAATGGAAGAATGAATGAATGGATACGACAATACAGACGCTTACTTTTTCAGTTTCTGGTGCTCCATTGCTATTGTTTTTATTGCTACTGTTGTTTGCTGTTTGCCCCTTTCAGCTCTCTACAGGCCAAAATATTATTACTATTAAGCGGGAAGATTGAATAAGCAGGAGATGTTGGTAAGACCAAACAGACAGATGGGAAATCAAGTTTTAGAATTATGCAAGAGAGTGGAATAAATTTAAAACCATGCAATTCCGGCTATTATTTTCGGCGAATATCTCTTGAAAATGTTGAATAGCAGAAAAATAAAGGAAGTGGATTTTAAAAAGAAAAGCTGGTGTCAGAGAATTTATGACGGTAAATTAATTCAAACCTGACCGAAATTGCTGAGAGGACACGCTGTGGAAACATTCAACAAATTGCAAAATGCAAGATGATGGTGGAAATTCTAAAACCCTCACGACACGCGCCCTCTCGTCCGCACATAAGCGCCAACAATTACCCATTCATACACAAACTATCGCATACAAGGGTTGCAAAAAAGTATTAAAAATAACTTTAGTATTTATTTCATTTCGACAAAACAATGACGCAGTTGAAAATCATAGCCCACTTTAAATGTACTAGCCTGAAATTATACTCCGAATATATGAAATTATGCTCGCGCTCTAGCGAGAGTATATATGCATGTGGCAATGGTTAGGTTCCTTTAAATGAATGTAATTTTTGTACACATATCGTTGTCACCCACCATACACTAAGACTGTTTTTGATCAATTTTAAGATCAATTGCATGCCAAATTTACCGACCGCCAAATGTGCCAATATAACAATTTGATGCTTTCATGCGAGGTTTGAGTGCTCTTTCCAATCTGTCGACATAACGAGTTTAGATAATACACACGCTTCCATCGTCATATGAGTTAGGATTGAGCAACTTTTCTTTCAGCCTTCCGTAATAATGGTCGTTTTCTTATAGATTACGAGGCGCTATAATTCAAAATAAATTTTAAAATCAAAATATAAAATACTGTGAAATCACAGTTGTGGCAATAAGACGATACACCAATCAAGGTAACGAAAATATTTCAATCGTAGTCGCTTCAAATTAGAAGCAGCCAAACCAATAGATCCCATAAGGTTCTAGGCAACTGTCTTCATTTACAATATTGAATTAACCCAATATCTGAAACTACTTGGTAATTTTAGGCATTAGGAATTCTCCAATTATACCCTTATATCCCGTTATGCTACGTCCCTGTTGGAAGACCCCTTATTTACCACAATAATACTGTATGTTCCGAAGTGTGTAATAAGGTTTTATGAGCCTTCGCTAAATGCACAACCATAACTTCGTTCGTTTCGTCCTTTTATTCCTTAGTTCATTCCAACCACTTTAGTGGAAATATCGTAACGTATTGGAGTAACGCTCCAATTCTTTAAGTTGATAAAGGGTTTCTAAGGTCCATATATGCCATATGTACGTATTTAATATCATTAACATGCCTGCGGTGACACAGATCCAAGTGGCCAAATTTTTAAGGACTTTCCTGTAAGAATCCGGCTGAATTTGAGCATTGGCGTGAGTTATATTGAATTTGAAGGTGCAGATTGATTGCGGCATATTGGTGTAGACCTGCGACTTCAGGGAGACCCACTGGGAAAAGTGTGTCTGGGTCAAATCGCGTGAACTTGGCGGTCAATGCACGCAACCTTTGGGAGGTATAACCATATCCTCAAATCGTTCATGCGCAATGGCGATCGTGGCGTTCACTTTTTGGCCCATAGCGCCGTCCTGCAAGAACCGCATGCCGTCTGCGTCCATATGCTTAATTTGTGCTAAAAAGAGGCCTGTTATTATCACTCCGTAGCCTATGCCGTTGACGGCGATGGTCTCATCAAGCGGCCCAAAGTCCGCACAAAATAGTACCGTTTTGTGAATGTATTGCTACCTCACAGACATCATGTGTATGTTTATTTACGTGGTGTCGTTGAAGATGGTTTTTCGGTCAAAGTTATGATTCTCATCCAAACGCTCCGAAGCCCAGCCATGAGTTCCTTTAGCTTACCGGGGATATTAGGCATCTTCGACTGAATAATAATCAAAAGATTGGACGCCGCCAAAACAAACCCACTCATAAATAATGAAGTCTGCGGTTCCACCCAGTTTTCACAAAAATCTCTGATTATGGTTGACTCCACCGCCGTTAATCAATGTCCGTTCGCCTTATTCCGTCCCTCCGCTTAACGAATACGCGCTTAGTTTAAGTGAACAAAATAAAACAAAAACAAATTTCACGCCATCTACAGACCAAAACCTCTTTCAAAAAACTTTTTTTCTTCCTGGTTTTCTCATTGTTTTTCTTGTTCGTTTATTGATGACGCCCCTTTCTGCAATTTACCGTCGTCATCTTTGGCACGTGTTGGGTTTTTAAATTGTTTTTCCTTTCTTGTAAATTTATCGAAGTATTGTGGAAATGAGAAAAGTTCGTGGAGAATAATTAAAAGTGAAATGAATGAGATTTTTTTATAGATCAGACTCTTCCAGCCGGAATGAATGAGCAAAATGTGTTAAGATCACTAAAAAGAAGTTATTTTCATAGGATTTACTCCTGCCTAAGAAGGTTACAAATTGTCGTTTGAAGGAATCAATCACTAAATAAATTAACAAAAGTAATTAACATTGACAATTATAAGACTCTAATAGAAAGGGGTAAGTACGTTTACTCCATCGTGGCCGAAATTTATATAACTTGCTCCCGTAGTATGTATTTATAATTTTCACAACTACTCAAACATCGCAAATTTAAAAATACAATTTTAGTTATAAATTTCTTCTGCAATCGGAGAAATTGAAGTTCAAGCACCGACAAATTACACTCGTCATCGGCGTGGTACTCCTCCGACTTCACTTATCAGCACTAAACAGCCTAGAGAGACCGAATATTCATCCCAAATTTCATGACAATGAATTTCTTCTATTGGTTGTTCTTTGACTTCTGCACACAGGCAGACAGAGAGACAGACGGCTGAAATTTTTTTCTTTTTCCTCCATCATCTTGAATTAGGTTTTGATAGTGGTCAAATATTTTTAATAAATATTTGAGAATTGTGAAATTTTACAGTTTACACAGAATGAATGAGTGACGTTTGGCTGAATTTTTTAAGAGTTTTCTATTTGTTAATCTTGAGCCTATTCATTTGAATATAAAAAATTCTGCTATTTCTCAAAAATATTAAATTAGCTTTCGTAGAGTGAAATGATTTTATATATACACGCTATTTTTATTTAAATGTTAAATATAATCCAAAATATTAAAATACAGACATAAATATGTTGGTCAGAAAAAGTGTGGCTTTAGATTTCATTGCCCGCTGGAACGATTCCATATCTCTTTATTTTGTTTTTTACGATACTATTGTGCCTTCAGGTTTTTGTTAAGCAATGCGATGAACAAGTGTTTCAGTCATGCTTATTGTCTGTCCAGTTTGACTGAACTTTTCATTTCAATGTCGCCGCAAAAATGAATTTATTAACAATACAAATAAATGGCGATGCCTTTTTAGTTCGGTCGAATACCTTTCGGTACCCAGTTTATTCATTTTCCAAACAATAAGTCACTTCAGATTGCTTCGAATAATAACTAACAAATAATTTCTAACAAATAATATTAAATCAACTAAACAAAATATAATAAAAGCAATTTCAACGAAGAAGTTATATACTTTTATATTCATAACGGATATTGGTCATATTGGTATAAAGACGGTGGTACAGAACAAATACCCCATTTCGGGTGCAGGACATTAATGAAATTAAACTCCATCCTGTGGAAGGAATGAATCTCGAAAAGGAAGGAGATTATATAAAAAATGTTTTTTATATCAATATGTATTGCCGCCATTATTACAATATCTTGGCTTATTGTTAGAATTTTATCAGTGTACATTTGTTAAAAGACTTACGATATTTGCCAGCGGTAAAATAACGAATAATAATTCAGAAGATGCGAATGCAACGAGTGAAATCTGGCCTAGCATTCTGAATGGTCTTCGAAATCAGTTTTTAAATGGTTTAAAGAACCGAAGATAATGTATTCGAAATAAATGAGTGAGTATCGGAATTCGCGATAGGAGGCCAGTTTTTGCCTTTGGTTTCTAGCAAATTATTTGTGGTGTCACCCGAGAAATTTCCAAAACATTAAATTGGACATTGCGGTCAATTAAATGACCGCAATATGTGGCATTATAGCATGAAGAAACGAAGAGGCTGACATGTCGCCAATTACATGAAGGCTGAACCTGAATAAAAATGGCAGATAAGAATGACTAAAATTACAGAAAGAAGTTTAAATATTGCATATTACCAACAATAACATCGTTAATATTACTAACTTGTTGTGATCTTCAAATTTTAGGCAGTTAATATACAACGATATATTATTTCTGATTGATTATAATACGCCAGGACATATCGCTGTTATTCATCATTAAAAAATAATCCGTGTTCATTTGCTCAACCTATTAAAATATCTTTTGTCAACTTTTCGAGATTAAACAAAATATTTTTAAAATATGAAAAAAGAAGCTAACAAAGAAAATCATTGTAGGTCGACGTCTTCCCTTTCTCGATAAAACTTCTTCATTGCTTTCTTTCAAAACTAACTTATAGGAAGTAAACATAATCAATTAAATCATTTAGTAAAACGATCTAATTAACAAAAATCTCTTGTTCATCCCTACGCTTGTAATTTTCTCTACTAATCCTCATTAAATCTCGAAATTTGTGTCTAAGTCTTCTTGTCCTCCTTCTCCCTAACCCAACCGTTCACAAACTTTCCTACCGAATAACAGAGAAAATAATTAAACCCCAACGTCTCTCCTTTGATTATTTTTGCATTGCTCACCAGACCTCGTCCAACGCCAGACCTCGTTGTTCACCAGAGTGATACGAATTAAAGAGAAGGAATCAGCGTCTAGAGTCCGATAAAAACAAATAATTGGAAGATAAGATCAAAATCGCAGTAAGGAAAACATTGGTTTCCAACACAATAAAAAGGGAAATATGTAAGAAATAAAAGAAAGTAAAACAAATGCAGAGAACACACATATATATATATATATATATATATATATATATATATATATATATATATATATATATATATATATATATATATATATATATATATATATATATATATATATATATATATATATATATATATATATATATATATATATATATATATATATATATATATATATATATATATATATATATATATATATATATATATATATATATATATATATATATATATATATATATATATATATATATATATATATATATATATATATATATATATATATATATATATATATATATATATATATATATATATATATATATATATATATATATATATATATATATATATATATATATATATATATATATATATATATATATATATATATATATATATATATATATATATATATATATATATATATATATATATATATATATATATATATATATATATATATATATATATATATATATATATATATATATATATATATATATATATATATATATATATATATATATATATATATATATATATATATATATATATATATATATATATATATATATATATATATATATATATATATATATATATATATATATATATATATATATATATATATATATATATATATATATATATATATATATATATATATATATATATATATATATATATATATATATATATATATATATATATATATATATATATATATATATATATATATATATATATAGAGGGGCTCCGACCGAGGTCGACTTGACCAAAGAAAGGTCTTATGCCACTTGGCCTTTTGTGTCGCAAAACATTTTGCGACACAAACATTTGACAAAACATTTGACTCGAAGGATTTAGTACCCTTAACAAAGGATGTAATCGCTGCCCCATCCCTGTCGCGCTCCTCATTCAGATTCTACCGGAGAGGATCTACATGCTTTCGGTTCCAATTTTCAAATCTTTCGAAGGCAGATTTTGGATTAATTGTGTCTCTTGATTAATATCCTTAATTCTTTCTTATAGGCGATAGACTTCACCGTTTAGGTGCATCTGGATTGCACCACAGGACTTTGGTTATCCGGAACCCGCTCGAATCAATCCATAGCTCTTATGTAGGTTTTGTGCTAATGTCGGAATTTAGTTATTTATTAAACCTTTAAATATGTTCCTTTTGAAGGATGCAATATCAGTTAACTGAATCCCTTCCCTGGTACGCTTATCAACCCTTCATTTCCTTCTCTGTCAGAATGGCCGGACACCCATCTTAATTGTGTGACAACAGACAGAGGTGTTATAGATTCCCTACTGCTACGATTCAGCTCGGAGGCTTGAATATGACTTTAATGGCTGCCTAACTATCTGAATGTCATGCAATAATCCATTTTGCTACTCCTATTTTGCAAACTCCTAAAACATTGTTGTTATAAAGTCTAAAACGATCGCCTTTCTTTAAATTTTTACAAAAGAAAATAATCTTCCCGGTGCGTCCAATAATCCGGATCCAGTGCGTCCATAGGATTTTGATTCGCCCATTTATATTTGGACGCCTCCATCTGCGGCTCCGATTAAACCGATTTCTTCGTATTGAGTATTATGATATTATTAGAATTACGACAAATACAATAGGATTATAATCGAATAAATGCCATCAGCGCCCATTTTTATAGTACATATATTTTCTTTTATTACTCCTCCTTTTTATTTATTCCTTAAACGATTATATATTTATTCACATGTGATATATTATATCACATTCATTGCCAAGTATGTGAGTCAAAGCTTTGAACCAAAGTAATTTTATTTTAACATCATCAGCGCAACTATGTTAATGTAGTAAGAGACCGTCATTGCAATATCCCTTAACGTATGTTTTTTGAAAAATTTCAAAAACCCCTTTTTTAATTTTTTCATAGTAAATTTTTTGAGATTCGTGTTTTATCTCCTAGTGTCTCTTCTTTCCATTCGTGGAATATAAGAATGTAAACAAAAACTCTGCCATTAAAACATTAAAACTTATTCATTGGTTTAAATTTACTTTAAACACTTTTCAAATAAGCTAGTGAAGAAGTGGCTAAGCATAACTCGAGGATTTTAAAAATGCATTTCCCTGCCTCTAGTGAGTATTTTTTCCTAAATTAATAATACAAAAAAAGGATTAATTAAAAGGTTTAATTGATTAAAAGGTTTATTTAATCATATTTCATGGTGCTTAAAAACCTAAATTGAATTGACGGCATCTGTCGTATTCAGTGTGCCAATAGGAAGGAATATATGTCGTGCCAGTAGGAAGACATACACGTAGAAAATGAGAGGTGTATATTGTAAAATAATGTATGTTGTAATTGATATTTTATCTACAATTAAAAGTGTGAACAACAATTTTAAATTTGAACTCGATCGTTTTGATTTATTAGAGAAAAATACAATAGTTTGGAAGATTTTGATTAATTTCCTGCCCTGAAGAATATATTTAAAATTTTTATTTCTTCACTATTAATAAAAGCATAGTAATTGGAAACTTGATTTTTTTCAGAAAAATTGATCGTTTTTAGGGAGTACAATTAGAGGCTATTAGCAGTTCAACCTTTGGAATATTTTATTTAATATTTTACTTTTTATTCATACTGTAGGACAATTATGAGATCAAAACCTATTTAAATTGTTTAATTGCTAACACAACAATTACACAGTATCGATTTTATTTAAAATTATATTGAATTATACACACATACATGTAGCAATTTAATCAACGGAATAATTCGTTTCCTACTTCGTTTAGTAAAAACTTCAAAAGAGCTCGTCTCAAAACACAACAATCCTGAAATAATAATTAGAGATAAAGCCAGTCGATATAAGAACAATTAGTCCTTCAATATAAAGCGACAAGAAAAAACAGTAATTGGAAATTTGTTCTAAAAACAATTTAATAGAATTTCCACAGTTGTTCCGGCCCTTCTAAAGCAAGTACCATCAATCTCAAAATAATAAAAGCCACAAGTCCGACAAATGGTATGTCTGTAAGCTAAAATATAGTTAGTCGGCAATTTGGTTTTGACTGTCCTTTAGCTAGCTTGGGATGACATGTTTACTACGATCATATTGACAGATAGTTAACAGAGGGTAAGAATTTGTGAAATAGACATTTCGATATAAATGATTACAATGATTTTCGATTACAATGATTTTCTCATAAAATTATATCTATTAGATGGTTGAGAAAGGATTAAATAATGGCGGAAACAGATAGAAAATCTCTCGCGGTTTCTTTAGCGGCAATATGTCAAAACAGAACAGGTTGACGTGTTGATCTTCTTGTTCTTCTTTTCTCTTGTAACTGAGCTCCATATATGAACTCCCAAATGTGCAATCCATTCTGAGTTTAATTGAAAAAGAAAGCTAGATCTTTAATATTGCTAGATAGAATTAAAAGCAAGAAAGATGCTCCCTCATCATTTGAAAGCTTTAGCAAAAACAGAATAGCACCGGTTTTAAGTCGGTGTTGAATAAAAACACTCGGTTTTAATGAGCATTCTTGATAAATTTCAGCAGATTAATGACATAAGAATTAGTTGAAACAGTCGTTGCAACGAGTATAACACGATTCTGCTGAATTTCATGGCAAATTTTGTTTCCAGACAAATACATATGCCATTTGCGATATGCCATCTGATTAATTTCGTTTCGTAACGTATCGGCGAAACCAGAAAAAATTGATTATCATCCAAAAGATATTAAAAAATTGGTTATCATCAAATAAGATTAACGAAACTCTATTCTTATAAAAATACATGAATGAAAAGCATTTTGAGCACCATAGAATAAATTGGCAGAAGCAAGAAAATTATCCTTCTCTATATCGGAAGTAAAGGCAAAAAAAATTATATAAATAGTTCTCTTCTGTTTCTCTACTGGAATTCAATCATGATGATAATGGCATGTGTGTTTAGTTCCTATGGATAAGGTCAATAATCTGTCCAGGAAATGTAAACAAAAACCATTTTGTGTAATTTTATTCTTGTTTTTAGTTTTTTATGCGAAATTTTCCCTCAGCAGTATTTTAATAAGTTTTCAAAAGAAATTTTGGGGTCTTATATATTCTGACAAAAAGATATAACCTTTAAATAACATACATGACCACTAAAATGATTTTCATGTTACCCATAAAAGGTTTGATAAGTGAAATCTGACCCTTTGGGAATTTCAATTTGATTGTGAACAGCAGAGTCTTAACATACATAAAAGTGTGATGATTGTGCCAAATGTCTGTCACACATATGCACACACATACGCAAACACAATATTTCCAGTTGGAAATTTTACAGAAAACTGATGGACCCTTCTATTTTATTTATCCTTCATTGTCCGCAAGAGGTTATTCATGGCAATTTTTAAGGATTGCTTTTTTGAAGCAACACATTTTATTCGGAGAAATTTCATCCCTGTTTTGCTGACCAAAGTGAGATTATCGAGTATAAATAATTTTTTATGTGTCGAATTATGTTAATCGAATTTACCGCGAAGATATTCTTCCGGCTATAACAGGATACTTGCCACTTATAAAAGCCTTAGTTTACTGATAGTTCTGTGATTGTTCGATATAGAAACAACTTTAGAGTTTTGAGGGATAAGAGCGCAAGGAATAGGAAGACGCATACATTTTCGTATTCTGCGGCGTCAAGCTTTCAGATCAAGGGACGAATAAATATCCATAGTCATTAATTATCATTTGGCCGTCTATTTCAATTAAGAAATATGTTATGCAAAAGCAAAAAAGTCAATTTTTAAAAATAAAATTATAAAAATATTAAAAATTTACAGTTTAGCGAAAATATTGTCGTGTATGTTGTTTTTATAAAGCATATTTTCAATTCATTTTTCGTTAAAAGGTTTTCTCAAAATTCTGATAATTTTTGGCAGCTCGGCAAATTTATATAAATAAATCTCTACGATTAACATTTTAAAAATTATAATCAGTTGTTCAAAATGTTCGAAGAAATTGCAAACAGATAATTTAGAAATTATAAGAAAATTCTATTTCATAATTATAAACGCTCAAGGTCAAGAAATAAGAAAAGAATAATAAATTTGAGAATTTTGTTTGCTCGAAATATTCAGTCACTTTATTGACTCTTTAACACCAGCATCTACGGGGATCTGATAATAATTATTGAAGTTATCATTATCTTACGTACCTTTATTATCTTCTATTTGAAGAAGAGTGTCTTACTACCAACGATTTGATAAAAAACAGCAAAGATTGCATGAATATTTTGGTTTCGAGTTTACAACATAAAATGTGGGAGACTTATTAATAAAAAATTAGAGTCGTGAAGAAAAATATCTATTGTATTTCCCGAAGTATCTGGATACCGAAATGGAAAATAAAATAACAAAAATTGAAAATATTTGTTAGTTTTTATATTGAAGTTTCTTCTTTGTTTAATTATAAATTTATTTTAATATATAATTATATTTTGTAATTATTTTATTTTGAAAATTTCTGCCACTCCGATTACTTCCCCGATGTCACTCCTGTAATATTCATCGTTTATCATTATCGTTGTAAGGAGTTGTTAACCGTATCGAATGACAACAGAAGCACTTAAAACTGCTTTACGCGGTTTTTTGGTCGATGAATCAGGATAATAGCCAGCCGGATAACAACTTGACGTATTAGCCAATAATATCAAGATCATTAAAACAAACACCCAAATTAAATTCATTCTTGTTTTGTTTTTCTGAACACTTTTTCTGGGAATCTGATTTTGTTTTAAGGGAAATTTTTAGCTGTGCGAACTACCTATCATTCTTATCAAAACTTAACGAAACCTAAAATTTTTAAAATAAGTTATATGCACTTTTGTCGGAGTATTTATAGAAAAACTGTCACTCGAGAAAGAGACGTATTAGCATAGATAAGGAGATATGGTACTCTTTACTTTTGAAATTATAGCGTATGACAGTATCCATATCAGAGATAAAGACACAGACGTTACTATAAATCACAAATTTTTTATAATGGCCATTTTTTATAGTCTGTTGGATTCACGTACACAATGCGTGAGAACTCGTCCGATATTGTTAAATGTGTATGTTCTCACGAGTAAAAGGTCATATTTGTCATCGAGCGTGTTGAAAACTATTCACACAGCGTCTATCTCTATATAATTTTCACTAAAACCAAACAATATTGGTATTTTAAGAAAATCAATAGGGCGTTACGGAGATGGACGGTCCCCTATGTGAAATATATAATTCTTAATATCTTAGACAAAGTTATAAATTTGTTACAGTGAAATACTTTTATCTGAGCTTAATTTTGTGCCAGTAATTCGTAATTTGTGAAGTAATTCGTAGTTCGGTTTCTCGTTTATTATAACGCAATATATTTTAACTATATTAGTTCTCAGTTTTTATTTACTAAATCACATTTTATTTATTAAACGACTAAAAAATAAAGAATAATTATTGTTATGTTTAAGGAATTGTGCTCTTATGAAGCTTTGATGAAGAAAGAGAAAAAAGTTTTCTTGCCGTCTCGCTTCCGAAAGTCGCTGCCAGTTATCGGTCTAATTCTAATTTTGAGAGCAGAAAAGATTAGATTAGCAGAAAGATGGAAGAGATTTTATACTTATTTCACTTCAGTGTTTTACTTGTGAGGATAAACGAATGAGAAGCCGAGATATTAATAGTATTCAATCCCCTGCCTGCAATATTTTCAGCAAAAGAAATACCCAACTAAAATTGCAGACAAGCTTACTAAGAGGTGAGGAAATCATGCGGAACGTGTTGCGAAGCGTTCTAGTAATTTCATAATTCGATTTTGCATTGAAGTTTACATTTATATTTTATTTATTTATTTCTACTTGCATTTTCGTCTTTGCGAACGATAAGAAATAAAATTGAATTGTTTTAATCCGTACTTAAATTTAAATTATTTAAATTTTAAGCTTCGTGAATTTTCACGAAACTTGAAATAAATTTCAAATAACTTCTAGATAAAGCAATTCTAGCTCATATACATATAATAACATATGATTAACAAGATTTTTTGATATTATTTATAAATGTATAGAGTCCGATAATATGTAAAACGTGGTCAAAATAGGGTTTAGAGCGTTGTATAAGGTCCACTGTGTTGAATTATCGTTTGGTTCAGATTCTCTACATTTAAAGGTGCTTAAATATAATTATTACATTATTACCGCTAAATTATAACTACCCTTGCCTAAGATATGACTTTTCTAATTACACTTATGTTACGACAACAGCATACAGCGGAGTATGCGGCGGTGTGATCAAGAATTTACTATAAATTGGACATATATTAAATTTTATTTATCACAAACATATTTTTTAAATATTGGCCAAATTTATACATATATTTACAAAATCTTATTTACATAGTTTTATATAAATTTCATGCAATTTATATAATTTTATGAAGAAATTAAATTAAGAATTATTGTTTTGTATTTTTCCAGGATTCCACATTTTCACAATACAAAAATTATTATAATGTGGGTTTGAATATAATAGATGTAGAATTAGCTGGTTAAGAAGAGGATAAGTGAGGTTACATTAATTTTTAAAACCCCACATCCAAAGGAAACACTTTTTCGCTTGTATATGAGATACGGCTTATATAGGAAATTATATTTCGGCCCAAATCAGCATCTGATTCGATCTATCCCTACGTTCGTATACCTATCTATCCTGCATGCTGTCTAACTGACAAGGGAAAGACCTTGAGCACAATAATTACAAGGTAACAATTAGAGGTATTCCCATGAAATTAGGTACGTATATGCTCTGGAATGCTGGACTGCGTTATATAGGAATTGGAAAAAATTTGACCAGTGGTACATTGGGTTTCACACCCACTATTATAATTAACTTGGGGTGTGTGGAGGAATGTGGAAAATATTGATCCTTGGACTTCGGTTTTTCGTAGGACGAGACGGTTAACGTCTCGTCAGTAAAAACTCTTCGCTAACTTTTCATTTAGATTTTGTCGTTATCAATTAAATAAAGAAGAAATTTCCATCTAAAAACTAACAAATATTTTCAATTTTTGTTATTTTATTCAATTGTTGTTTTTTATTCCATTTCGGCATCCAGATATTTTGAGAAATACAATAGATATTTTTCTTAACAATTGTAATTTCATATTGTGTCTACCACACTTTATGTTCTGATCTCAAAACCAAAATATTTATGTAATCTTTGCTGTTTTTTATCAAATCGTTGGTAGTAAGACACTCTTCTTCAAATGCAAGATTATGAAGGTATGTAAGATAATGATAACCTCAATAATTATTATTAGATCCCCGTAGACGCTGACGTTAGAGAGTCAATACGGTGACTGAATATTTCGAGCAAACAAAGGTCTCAAATTTATTATTCCTTTATTATTTCTTGACCTTGAGTGTTTATAATTATAAAATACACTTTTCTTATAATTTCTAAATTTTCTGTTTGCAATTCGTTTGAACATTATAAAAAACTGATTATCATTTAAAAATATTAAGCGTAGAGATAACAAATGATCAAAAAAAATTTCGAATATCTATTTCGTTCCACATCTCTACAAATTTGCCGAGCTCAAACAAATATAAGAATTTTGAGAACATGTTTTAACGAAAAATGAATTGAAAATATGCTTTATAAAAAAACTAGACACAACAATGTTATCGCTAAACTGTAAATTGTTAATATTTTTGTAAATTTTTTTAAGAACTTGACTTTTCTGCTTTTGCATTTTTTATTTCTTAACGCTCAAATGATGAGTTAAGTCTTAAGACGTCTAAATGATAAGTGTAGAACACTGATATGAAGTTAGCACCTTTTTCCAAAGAACACGAATTGGGGTTCTATCTAACGCACAATATTGCAAAGAAAAAGGGTGGCCATATATGAAAGAAATATAATTTTTAAAGGTGGTAGGGTAAAATCTTATACACAAACCCCGTTGGGATCTCTATTGACACCCTTGCCCACATATGTTCTATTAGATTGTAACGATGTTTCTCTGTCTTGCCAGGGGGGTCTCTCGGTCTTGCCAGGATCCATTTTGTTTTTTCAAAAAAAAGTCTTGGTTTTCTACAATTGATTTTATTCAAATTCCTTGTAAATCAAATTCAATTCTTGTATATGAAATTCTATATCACATTTTATTCAATTTCTTGATTATTTCAAATTCCTTACAAAAGTAACTTAACAATTGAAGAGCTTATTAATATGGTTACAATATTTTTTTGTACTTATTTATATGTACAATTAGTTCTTATGATTATGTTGTATGTTGCTAAATATGTAAATGATTATAAGATTATTGTCCGCAGCGAAGTATACGACGAATATTTTGTCGAGTATACCTTATACGTGTTTCTTATACTACAGACAATTTCTATATTTCAGCGAGATAATAATTTTATGCGGCTTTCGAAATGACTAACCGTCGACGTGACAGTTAACGTATTTACGCGAAATAACCTTTTCATGCGAATTTCTCTGTAATCACATAAATCTAAGGCGATATATCCGGGACTGGCGTCCGCTTAAAAGTACTCGTCCAAGGTGTAAGATATTATTAAGAGGAACGAACTTACCACTTTGAATTTGGAATCCAAAAAGAGATCGAGTCAACGTTCACGCTCGATTTTAGATCCATCACAAAACACCTTTTGCTGTTCATTGTTGTTTTCCATTTTAGTTTTTGCATAGCGAGTCACCCACTATAATTGTTACTACCTTAGTTTATTTTATATCAGTTGTTCATTTTATGTGTGTGATTGTTATTGTGTCGCTGTTAGATTCTGTGTGTGAGCTTGTTTTTTCTTATTGCCGAATTCAATATATTAAATTGTTGTTGCCTGGTTGTTAAATTCGATGTTTAAAATTGTTTTATTCCCACTGTTAAATTCAATTTTTTAAATTAGTGTTTCGTAATTTTTTTACTGGAATGGAAGGTCCCTTATAACATCATACGTTAATCCAAAGGACTGACTGCTAACAATTTATCAGATATAAGCTTTTGAAATTCAAAAAAATTATCGTCCCACACATTTTTCTTTTGTAAGAAATTATAAAACGAAAATTTTCTTAGTGATATTTTCTTCAAAATTCAAGCCCAAATTCAAAAAATTAAGGTCATCGGGATTAATGCATGGTATCAGGTGGCGCTTTCGTCTATGGTCGAGGGAATATTATAGTAAAATATTACTGAACATTTTTTTGTAGAACAAAAATGTGCTGGGTGATAATTTCTTCCGACATTTGCAATATAGTACACAGTTGAACGATCTAATAAAAAAATACATGCGGAAGAATGTTAATAGAAATTCATACCGGGTTTGTATCTGCAGGTTATACTTTCTCACCTCTAATACTTGTGTTATACATATGTTATAGATAATTATACATAATCACATAATCATAATATACTGTAATTACAAAATAATTATTGTAATCCAATGAAAAGTTCTTGGTTTACTAACAGATTGGTAATTAACAAACTGATTCGAATTAGATGCGATGTAGCTGATGGTATCTTCGTATGCTTGACTCCTTCCTTGATATTCCTTGCGATGGTGATTTCTTTTTGCTCAATTTACATTGCGAGGCATCACGAAATATTTAATTGAAATTATTTTGTACACCCCTAGGTTTTTTTAATAATTTCCATCTTAATTCACATGTTTCAGTCTTTATCTAGATTTAATTTTGCGATATATGGCTGTAGAGAGTGCAAGTCCATTTTGATGTCAAGAAATTTTTGGTGCATTGATATTAGAAAATATGCATAATTAAAAGTTCGTATAAATCGATGTACTTTATACAAAATATCCGCATATGGATACTTGAGGTTTCCACCTACATATTAGGTGATGGGGTATTTAAAACTGGTTCGATACATGGCTAATTATATCAATTCACTGGGGGAACATCAAAGGAAACTTGCTAGAGATCAAAAATATCTGACCAATATATCTATCCATTCTACATGAACTAATTCGTTTGAAGAATTCACTCTATATGTATGCAATAAAACAGAGAGTTTACCCATATAATAAAACATATTGGTAAACATAAGTACTTTTCATTTTTCAAGAAATCTATGCGTAACTTCTGTGAGCTACATCTTTAGTGCTAGCAAGAAAATTATATAAGACAAAATCTAAATGAAGTTAGCAAAGACTCAACCCAATAGCTGTATCAAGGGTTTTTACTGACGAGATCTCAACCGTCTCGTCCTACGAGAAACCGATGTTCAAGGATCAATACTTTCCACATTCATCCACACATCCCAAGTTAATTACTATAGTGGGTGAGAAACCCATTGTACCATTGGTCAAATTTTTTCCAATTCCTTTATAACGCAGCCCAGCAAGCCAGAGTATATACGTACCTAATTTCATGGTAATACCTCTAATTGTTCTCTTCACGAAGTTTAAAATTTAAATAAATTAATTTTAAATACGTATTAAAATAATTAAGTTTTATTTCTTATCGTTCGCAAAAAGAAAATGCAAATAGAAATAAATAAATAAAATATAAATGTAAAATTCAATGCAAAATCGAAATTAATAGATAGTAACTAGTTCATTCTTTATAATAAAGTAAACTATATAAAATTAACAGAAAAATTAGGCTTGTCTACAGTTGTATTACTTGTCTGTAATTGTATAATTTTTTTTCTGAAAATATTGCAAGTAGGGGTTTGTATACTATTAATCTGTCGGCTTCTCAGTCGTTTATCCTCACAAGTTCCGGCCACTGTATGTGCCAGTAATAGCATCAGTAGCTCGTTTCTGTAACTCTTTTCGATCGCTCTTTTCTATTAGTTTTTTCGATTATACGTCACACTGACGTCATTTTCTATCGTACTGTTTCTGTAAAAAAACCATCGAAATATGAAAATATTCTAGTTGTCAAATTATTCGATTGACTTTGGTTTCAATCCCAATGTTATAGGAATGTATCGAAAACAGTGTCTCTGTAGCAAAAGGGAATAGAAAATATTCGATTCGATTGATTCGATTAGTCTAGAGCTGTCGAAAAGCTTTTGTCATTTTTTAATTCAAATTTTTATTTAAATTTTCATATGCATGTAAAGCTTCAGTTAGAACTTCTTTTGCGATTTTTTTAATTCGTTCAATTTAAGATATTATAATTACATAAACATTAAGAGTGTAATATTACTAAAATACTTAAAATAAATATTAAAATTAAGAAAAATAAAATACTCTAATAATTTATATAATGGAACAGGCAAAGTTAAGTTAAATTATTTTATTTAATTTGATTTGATTTTAACTTTTTGAGCCTAAATTTTAGGGTGCTAGAACGGAACGTGTCACCAAACATCGAAAAAAGCGGCTGTTGGAGCTCATGAAGGAGCACAGGGGCTCAGGGACTGGGCAGTTTCTATGCAGGAATGCTCGAGATATGCAAAATATGACGTGGAACTCCGTAGCAGCTGAGCTAAATTCGCTTGGCGGAGCCTGCAAAAAAGGCGAACAGTGGAAAAAGGTAAATTATTGGATTAAATTGCTACTACGTAAATTACCTGTGACGATAACACTATGACGATAACGGCTGTATTTCTATTTTATTCTGAATTTTAGACATGGATAGATTGGAAGGCATATGTTAAAAAACAATATAGCAATCACCGTGCCTTTTCCAACCGCACTGGTAATCTGCCAGCTACGGAGGCTCCTAGGCCAATAGATCCAATGGACTCTGAAGTTCTTGATTTTTTTTTCTCGAGACGTGATAGATTGGGACTCAGTAACACCAGAAGGAGGGGTCCAGCAGGTAAGCAAAATGACAAGCAAACTGAAGATGAAATTAATTTAAATTTTTATTCAGCCTGAAATTGTGCAACCCGAAGAATCGATGGAGTCAATGGAAGTTACACTGGTGGAGTTTGAAGAATTGGAAAAAGGAGGATCACAAACTTCAAGGGTTACTTCCAGAGTGAACACTTTGAAATCGGCTTCAACTTCTTCCACAAACAAGAGTGTTGTAGAAGAGGTTGAAGCAGAGTGCGTTCAAAGGCACCTTGAACTAAAAGAGGCTTTGGAGAACATCGGTGTGCAATTAAGCGAACAAACTGTTGTATTAAAAGAAATTTTAGCCTTCTTAAAACAATAAAAATTATAAAGAATTTTTAAGATAAGTTTTTATTTCTGTTAAGTAAAGGCAGTGCTTTTTCTCATAGAATACACTAACGGCATTCCTCCACCTTTTTTGAAAGATTTTAAAAGTTTTAAAAGTAATTAATGCTTTTTTACCAATAACTAACAATCAAACCAGCCAGACCATTAATATAAGAATTTAAAGATCGAAAAACAAAATAACTATTTGAGAACTTAATGAACATAACTTCGATATATTTTTATTTAATATGATTTATGAATATATGAATGATGGATGAAAATGAATATATAGGAATATACAGGGGAAACCTGTAGTCGTAAAAAATCTTTAAAAAAGCAAATGAAGAAAATAAAATTTCTTTTAAAAAGAATGCGTGTTATTAATAAAAGTTTTTATTCGAACCGTCTTTGTATGGCATATTTCTGCGGTCATGTTGGATTGCATACATTAGTAGATACATTTCGCTCATCTATATATTTTGGAAAGAAATAAGTTTGGCATACATATGACATATATATGTAATTTGCCCCACCTTTATTTTATCTTATTTTTAAATTATTATTTTCAAGACTATATTTTGATATTATGTTTCTGCATTTATTGCTCCTCACTGTATTTACTTTAAAATTTGTTTTTGAAGAAAACTGACAGTTCGTTCCATTTCTTACCTGTTCCATTTCGATTAATGATTCATTGCCAAAACATAACAGCTTGTTTTCGATTCCCTGTTACGCAAACACCAAATTATTCACAATCGAAAACATACGATCGAATTTAAATGACGTCACAAAAATCGAAAAACCTTTCGATTGAGTTGCAGAAACCAGCTACAGGTATCGATCGAATTCGCAGGATCGTTCGGAATTTTGATAACTGATGCATGATTGATTGTACTGTTTGGAAAATTCTAGTTGTTGGGATTTGGTTGTGGATTTGGATAATATCAAAACAACAATAATATCACCAAAAACACTGAAAAACAAGGAAAAAGGAGACAGAGACGTAGAAACATATGGATTACATTCCGCCCGATTAGCTGGTGTGTACAGTTTATATTGCTTTTCCGTTGTTTGTTTTATCGTTTTTAGTTTTTGTTGTTTTTAATAAGGGATATATGAAATTATTTGTATAATTTTATTGTATCGAAAATCGTGCGGTCATAGAGAGGTTGATCGAATCCTTTTTCTCAAACCGCTATTCCGTCTGAGTTATGCTAAGAATATTTCGAAATTCTGAAATAGTGAAAACTAACGTGTAATAAGTATAAAATCTCTTTCATCTTTCTGCTAATCTAACCTTTTCTGTTTTCAAAATTAGAATTAGATAACTGAAAGCGACTTTCGGAAGCGGGACGGCAAAAAAACCTTTTCTCTTTCTTCATAAAAGCTTCATAGGAGCACAATTTCTTAAACATAACAATAATTATTCCTTATTTTTAGTCATTTAATAAAATGTGATTTACGGCTCTATTCTGGCTGGTTTACTAAAGTCACCACTTTTACAAATAGTAAATATTTTACTATTTACAAAGGTTTCGTATTCTGAGAGAAATTGAAGAATTATTTTCCTTATTATTTTGTAAAAATCGGAAAACGTGTTGACAGTTTTTTGAAATCACAGCCAATTCGAGTTTTACTTACGAATTGAACAATTTTAATTTTTTGACCGTGAAAATAATTATGGAAGAAGATATTCTTTTGTTGGTGGATATTTACGAAGCAGAGGATAAACGACAAAGAAGAATTGAGAGGCGCCGTTACTTAAGACACCTTCGCGATGTTAATGATCCATTTTTAATGAACGAAGAAGAGTTCATAAAAAATTTTCGATTACCGCAATCTTTAGTTTTAAATATTATAGAAGAAATTCAGCCTTATGATATTCATAAAACCCGATTATCATTAACGGTAAGGTTCCTCATAGCCTTATATTTCTTTGGGCACGGTTCATACCAAAAATGCGTAGGCATCACTGCATCCAACCAATGAGTCAATCATCAGTGTCACGCACCATTAATGAAATATCAAAATTATTAATTCGCGAAAAAAATAAGTAAATTGCATTTCCTAAATCTATTGAGGAACAACTAGTAGTTCAAACAGGGTAAGGAAGGTGTCTACCTTATACCTTGTCATATATCTACATACTCATAATATTTCCTATTTGTAGATATTTTGCGAAATATGGAATTTCTGATCTACTGAAAATAAGTAATTTTACTCAAATGGCTTTTAAATTTTATTAAAACGAAAACTTTTTTGACATTTAGATTTTCCCCATGCATGGTGAACTAAATAAGTTTATCAGTTGTAAACAAATTTTCAGAATATCAATATTTAGTAAATTTTACTAGAAATTTACAAAAGCAGAAATATAATTTATAGTAAAGTTTATTTTCGGAATAGAGCTGTTAGTAAATAAAAACTGAAAACTACTATAATTAGAATATATTGCGTTATAATGAACGCAAACCGATAAACGAAAAACCGAACTACGAATTACTTCTCTGGCACAAAATGACGTTCAGATAAAAGTATTTCACTGTAACAAATTTAATTTTATAACGTTCTCTAAGATTTTAAGAATTATATATTTCATATAGGGGACCGTCCATCCCCGTAACGCCCTATTGATTTTCTTAAAATAAAACCTACCATTATTGTTTGGTTTCGGTGAAAATTATATAGAGATAGACGCTGTGTGAAGAGTTCAAATAGATAAATAGGTAAATATGATGTTGTACTCGTGAGAAAATACGCAGTGAACAATATCGGACGAGTTCTCACGCATTGTGTACGTGACTCCAACAGACTATAAAAAATGTCCATTATAACGAATTTATGATTTATAGTAACGACTGCCTCTTTATCTCTCATATGGATACCGTCATACTCTATAATTTTAAAAGCAACGAGTACCATATCTCCTTATCTATGATAATACGTCTCTTTTTCGAGTGAAACTTTTTCTATAAATACTCCGACAAAAGTACATCTAACTTATTTTAAAGTTTTAAGCTTCCTCAAGTTTTGATAAGAAAGTTAGGTGGTTCGCACGTAAAAATTTTTCTTACAACAAAATCAGATTCCCAGAAAAAGTGTTCGGAAAAACAAAACAAGAATGAATTTAATTTGGGTGTTTGTTTTAATGATCTTGGTATTTTTGGCTAATACGTCAAGTTATTATCCGGCTACCTGTTATCCTGATTCATCGACCAAAAAACCGCGTAAACCAAGTGCTGGTGTTGTCATTCGATTCGGTTAACAACTCCTTACAGGATAATGATGAACGATGAATATTACAGAAGTGACATCGGCGAAGTAATCGGACTTGCAGAAATTTTCAAAATAAAATAAATACAAAATATAATTGTATTATATTAAAATAAATTTATAATTAAATAAAGAAGAAATTTCAATATAAAAACTAACAAATTTTTTAAATTTAATTTTCCATTTCGGCATCCAGATACTTCGAATACAATAGATATTTTTCTTCACAATTGTTATTTCATATTAATAAGTCTTCCACATTTTATGTTCTAATCTGAAAACCAAAATATTCATGTAATCTTTATTGTTTTTTATCAAATCGTTGGTAGACACTCCTCCTCAAATAGAAGATAATGAAGGTACGTAAGATAATGATAACTTCAATAATTATTATCAGATCCCCGTAGATGCTGGCGTTAGAGGGTCAATACAGTGACTGAATATTTCGAGTTATTTTTTGGGTTTGAGCTTTACAGCTATAAAATATAATTTCCTTATAATTTCTAAATTTTCTGTTTGCAATTCGTCTGAACATTATAAACAACTGACTATAATTTTTAAAATGTTAATCGTAGAGAAAACAAATGATCGAGAAAAATTTTCAAAAATGTATTTTGTTCAAAATCTCTAAAAATTTGCCGAACTTGAAAAAATATTAGAATTTTGAGAAAGTATTTTAACGAACAGTGATGATGAATATTTTACGAAAAAACTAGACACAACTATATTTTCGCTAAACTGTAAATTTTTAATATTCTTGTAAATATTTTTAAAAAATTGACTTTTCTGCTTTTGTACATTATATTTCTTAATTGCAATAAGCGAATATAAAAAAATGAAATATAAATCTTAATTGAATTTGTTCCTATATCGAAAAATCAAAGAACTATCAGCAATCTAGGGCTTTTATAATGGTCAAATATTCCGTTATGGCAGTAACTATTTTAGCTAGCAGAGGAACTATTTGGGAGAACATCTCAGTAATTTCGATTGACATAATTCCATAGATAAAAAATTATTTTTACTCGATAATTTCACTTTGGTCGGCAAAACAGGGAGGAAATCTCTCCGAATAAAATGTGTTGCTTCAAAAAGGCAATCCTTAAAAATGTCATGAATAACCTCTGGCGAACGGTTTAATTACGGCATTTATGTACATGTGTGTGTATGTGTGTGTGTTTTCATTTCATACATTTGCCACGCTCATCACTATTTTATGTACGTTAACCCTTCTGTTACCTTAAGGTCATTTCGTGACCTTTTTTCACTATATAACTAATATCTCCAAAACAAAAAAAAATTTAAATTTCCTTTTATGATATCCATTAAGTTATAAATACACTTCAAAAAACCGCAAAAAGAAGCTCTTAACATTTTCAGTAAGGTGGCAACTTCAACACTTACGTATACACACCTTAAAGTCAGCTGATGACCATAGAAGATTCGCGCCTTTTTTTGTGTAATATCAAAGAGCATCATAATTAGAAAAAAATATTTCAAAATGCAAAATGAACATAATACAGTAAGTATTTGATATTTTTGATGAATTTTACTTTTCAAATCGATTTTTGTGGTTTTATGAAAGCGGTCTCTGCGGCTCACTGCGACACCCAGATTCAGCAGATCATTGAAGAAGGTGAAGATTATGATGAGTTTTCTGACAGCGGAGATGAAGATTATGTAGTAGAGGAACACGACCATGAAAATTCAGACGAGTATATTGATAGCAACAGCGAAAACGAGATGGACGGAGCTCTTGAAATAATTACAGTTCCAAGTCCAACTTATTTGTCTAAAGGTAAAGATATTGTGTGGTCAACAGAACCAACAAGCTCCTCTCAATCCAGAACCAGGACAGAAAATATAATACGTAGCCAGTGGCGTAGCTAGGGTGGGGCAGCAGGGGCGGTCCGCCCCGGGCGGCACGATTTCGGGGGCGCCAGTTTCCAGAAATTAGGCACCTCTAAGAATATGCTCGCATTGACACCCTCTATTAAAAAACTAGCAATTAATATCTTAATAATATCTCAATTATTTAAATATTATTAATTTCGTATCATAAAAACACGTAGGCTTATAAAGTATACTATACTTTAGGGCGCCATATTATTAAAAAGTTGTTATGAATATGAATATGATATTTTATTTGAGCCTTTTTTAACCAACATATAATGACTTATTCTAAGCTTAACAATTCAAAAGATGCTTTAGGATTATAATGTATTGTCCTGAAAATCTTAATGGTTAAACAGTATCTTACTTTACAATAAGATGAGGAAGAAAAGTAATTTTAAATTAAAACTAGTATTAATATGATAAACGCTCTTGCTCCCGGAGCTTACATATTTTGAGAGCAGGTCTCCTAACATTTAATTATACTTAAAACTAACTTATATCTAATAACTAATCTAAAATTAAAATTAAATAAAAAAAAAGAATTAAAATAACAAAAACAAACACAGAGCAAACATTTAAGGTAAAATTACCCTCTGTGAGTACCTGGAAGGGTCTTTGCATAAAAATTGTAACATGTATTAGCACTAACATCAAAATTTGGTGGGACTTCATTTAGGAAACCAAAGGGAGAAAGGTATAACGAGTTTGACCAATTAGAATTTTTTTGTTGTTTATATATATCAACAATATAATTATTATTGTGGCGAGCTGCTCTAGAAATAAAGTTTTTTAAAATTTCACATACATAAATACCAATTGGTGTAATTTGGGCTTCTGAATAAAGAAAACTATTTGAATATTTCTTTGTGGGTGATTTAAAGTATTTACCAATGCAAAATCTCAAGACTTTTCGCTCCAAAACTGCAAACTCATGGATAACTGTAGGCGAAACATTAAACCAAATTGGAAAGCCATATAAAATTACCGGTCTTATGGAAGTTTTATAAAGTAAAAGTTTTGTATTTTTTGGCAAATTTTTGTTACATAAAATTTTAGAAAAGGTACCTAATAGTCTGTAGGCTTTTTTTAAAACAATTCGTGCGTGCTTATTAAACTTCAAAAGATTAAAGAAATTATAGTATACTTTATTATAATTATAGAATAGTACTTTTAAATGGGATTTCTATGCCATTAATTGAATACCTTAAAATTTTACTTTCTGGTACCACAAAGTATTTACACTTTCCTGAAGCATTTCTAAAACAAATAGCTTCACATTTTGAAATGTTAATTTTTATTCCCCAGTGGTCATAAAAACGTTGAACAAGTTCAAGGTGTTGCAATGCTTCATTTAATGCGATCAAAGGAGATTCAGCATGTGAATAAATAAGGGAATCATCTGCGTATAAAAGACCTGTCGAAGAAGGACCAAAATGTGGAAAATCATATACGAAAATGTTGTAAAGGTGGGGGGGCTAAAATAGAGCCTTGAGGAACTCCGCAGCTAACTTCGCTAATATTTGATAAATGTCCATTAAATTGTACATGGAACTTCCTGTTTGCGAAATAACTTTTAAAAAGTTTAATAATACTAGGTTCGAAACCGATTTGCACCATTTTGTACAAAATCCCATTTTGAAAAGCGCGATCGAATGCTTTTTCAATATCTAATGATATTGCAACGGTACAATGATGATTACGTAAGTTCGTCACTATGTCATTTTGAAATTTCAGTAGAGCGTCAAGGGTCGAGTGATGTTTTTTAAAGCCGAACTGCAAATTTGGAATATATGAGAAATTAAAACCCAAGTCCATTTTCATACGAATTATGTGTTCAAAAAGTTTCCCCAAGTTAGGCAATAAAGAGATTGGTCTTAAATTGTTTATGTCAAAGTTGTTAGGCTTCTTTTGAATAGGAATAATTTTTGAAATTTTCCAACTGTCCGGAAAATACGAATTGCTTATACAATTATTGAATAAGATTGTTAAATATTCAAATGCTTTCATTGGAAATTTCTTAATTAAAAAATTTGAAATGTTATCCGTACCACATGATTTTTTGCTGTTTAAATTTTTGCCAAAGCTTGAAACTTCATCCAAATTAGTCAATGTTAAATAGCCAGATAAATTAAGCGCTGAAAAATTGCTGTCAAATATATATTTAAAATTTGGTGTTTGAGATATTGCCCTATTTAAAGTCTCTTCTATGTAAGATGTGTTTCTATTTAGATCAGGACCATTGTAAATATTTGAAAAATGATCCTTTAACATTTGTAATTTTTCTATATCTCCATCAATATTAACACCATTCACTGATAAGTTTCTAACTGAAAATTTATTTTTATGTCCTATTAATTTATAAATTTGTTTATGAGCATTCGGCCCTGTTTTAATTTTTTTCAATTTTTCGGTAAAAATCTGGGATTGTTCAATTTCAACTTGTCGCTTAATAATAATATTGAGCAACTGAATTTGCTTAGAAAGGAGTAAGTAGTCTGGACTCTTACGATTCATGTAACTGTGGTATATATATTTCAAATTTTTCTGCCAACGGTGCTTAATTTTTAATAAATTTCTAACATTGTCCGAAGCAACAAATTTTTTATTTCTCATGTAAAATTTATCTGAATGAATACAAGAAATTGTGTTTATAGTTGTCGTAAATTTATCAATAAATTGATCAATTTCAGAATTGCTTAAGTTTCGAAAAGAGGAGGGAAAATCTTTTATAATTTCTTGTGAAATATCATTGCGAAATGTATCCCAATTAGTCTTTCTAAAACAAGTAAAAGGGGTAGGAGGTCTAAGAAAGATATCAAAGTCAATTAATTTTAACTGCAATTTAAGAGGAAAATGATCCGAAAATGTAGCAAGACTACAAATTTCGAAATTTGGATTTATTATATTAATAAGGTTGGAACTTAGTAGAAAGTGATCAAGAAATGAGGAACCGTTGGGGTAAGAAGGGGATGAATCCGACAACCTAGAAAAGGATAAAGAAAAATGTTGAAGCCACTTGTGAAGAGTATTTCCGTTTGTATTGTTTACTGTATCGCCCCAAACAATATTTTTAGCATTTAGGTCTCCTCCTACAAATGTTCCATCAAAATTTTGTGAATAATTGGCCAAAGACGAAAGTCCATCATAAATTTGAGTAGGATTAAAATTACATGGAATATAAATTGATCCAAATAAATACTTTTTAACTGAAGAATTTTCGACTGTATCAATAATGATGAATAAATTTGGAAATTCTAAACCGCTAATATTAGCTTTAGAGAATTTGAAAGTATTTCTTAAAGCAATTCCAACTCCTTGTTTGCTATTATCTCTTAGAAACGTATAATTATTTAAATGTAAATTTTGATTTATTTTAAGGTGAGTTTCCTGAATGAAAGCAATGTCAATATTATTATATTTTAATAGACTTGTTAATTCCATTCTACGGCTCACTTCAACAAGTGATCCGACGTTAAAAGAAAGAAGGTTTAAAGATTTATGGACCATAAGTGTCCCTCACTTCATTCAACAAAGCAAGACATCGTTGTTTGGCTTCAGTTTTTGATAAGGTTTTGTATTCTGATAAAAATACCTTTATTTTATCTTCAACTGAAAGTTCTTCTGGTTGGCATAAAAGTTTAGCAATCTTTAAAAATTCTTCAACTAAAACAGGTTTGCAATTTGCTTTATTTTCGTCTCTTTTAAAAAGGCTCGCAAAGGTTTTGTTAACTTGAACAAAGCTTGACTTTTCTACAGCTTTTAAAACATTTGCTGAAGCAACTAGTCTTCTGTCAGAAGATTGATTTTTCAATTTATTTTTGTTTTCGACAAATTTTTTATACGCAGGGCAACCTCTGAAACCCGACGGATGGCCAAACTGTTGGCAATTTACACAGAAAGGTAAGTTCTTATTATCGGAGATGAACTGACAATCTCCCGGTTCATGCTTTTGATCGCATTTAACACATGCGAAAGGTCTATTACAATTCTGGGACATATGTCCCCATTTCTGACATTGCCAACACTGGACATCCTTTTTGATATTTTTGGGGGATTCCCATGTGATACTTTGATTCAGAAGGAAACGAATACCGGTAATTTCATTGAACGGTTTTCCAACAATTAATGTCACAAGAAAAAGCCCAGTGTCAATATTTTGTTTCCTTGAATAAACAGTTGTAAATTTTGAAACGGATTCTACAGTATTTGGAACCAAAAATTCAAGAGCAGTTTTTATATCTTCGGTGTCAGTTTTGTAATACAATCCTCGTAAAACAATTCTAACCCTCTTCATTTCTTTAGGTGTGTATGAGTAAGAATCAATCTTTTTTTCTTTTAACAACTGCATCATCTCAGAGTGAGTCGATGCATCTTTTAAATAAAGCTTGCTTTTGTATTTGTTTTTGTTAATAATTTTAAACGAAACATTTTTGGCATTTAATTGTTCTATTAAGTGTTTTATGTTAACCCTGAATAAAAATATTGGTGGGCAAAATGTGTTATCTTTATGTGCGGAAATTTTTTGTGAGACATTAGGAGCGGAGGATGGTTCAGATTCTATATTTAATTCGCCTAAGATTGAAAATCTATTCTGTGAACTTAGCTGTTTAGGAGCTTGATGTTGATCGTGATGCCGTGAGACGTTGAAATTGGATAAGTCTACCTCAATATCGCTCGACGTCTTTCGGCGTTTTGATTGAGCGTTGGTGGTGCCCTTATGAAGAGTAGGCATATCTTCATCGAGATCCATGTCACCGAATGGCTTCGAAGATGAATTTTCCTGTAGAGCGGTTTGCGTATCTTCGTTAATGCTTTTGAAATTGACGCTAGGCAATTGATGCTTTTGTTTATGTGTTTGTTATGGCTAATGTGTTTGTTATGGCCAGGAGGATTTCCATCAAAACAAGCGTTAAGGAGACTTTGTGCTAATGGAAGCTTTTTACTGATTTGCTTCTCGGGTTTGTCTGGAGGAATGTTTTCAGATATGTTTCCCTCCTTGGGAGGTTTAATCGAATCCATTATAAACACTAAATCACACAAGATTCCTTCACTAGTTTTTTCTCAGGAGAATTCAAAATAAAATTCAATGAAAATTATTAAAAAGTTGTTATGTAGTTTCAGTTAACTCAGCGATTAACTAGGGGAAGCATATTCGTTTTTTATTGAGGCATACTTTTAAGGGCAGTGTTTTTTACTCAAATCTCATTAAAAGCTTTTTTCAATTGTCATGGCATACTTGGTCAACTGAATTAATTTGAAAAAATTTCTGAAGCATTTTGAAGAAACTGTTAGTAGGAAGCTTAATTTTGCTGACATTTACATGTATTGCAATTAAATTTGTGAGTGAAGCGCTGGTAAAGGTTTGAAATCTACAATTGCACTACAAATACCCTTATTATTTGTATTCATATTCTTTTTATTCTTAATAAATAATATAAAAGAGGTGAGAAAACTAATATCAAGTAATTGTTTAAAATTGATGGCGTTTATTTATTTGAAACCATTAATATTTTAGAATTGAAATTTGTTAAAAATGAAACGAATAAGGCCAAGCGGTGCTTCCTTCCGAAGAATCAAGAAAATGAAAGAAAATGAACTAAAAGTGAATCAAGGGCAATTACTAAAATATATTCAGCGAGGAACAACGGATGGCACGATAGAGGCGCCCTCAGTTTCAAACTGTCCAGAAATTTTAAACGCATGTGATGAAAATCTTATGTTAGATAATTCTACAAGTTCTGAAAACAGCAGAAGTGAAGAAAAACTTTCATCAAGTGATATGTATAATTTAAAAGATGTTGGTTTATGGCCTTTTCATATAGACGAGTATACCCGTATGATTTTGGTACGACAAGGTGCTGCTGTTGTCCAATATTTAAACAGTGATTTTAGTGAAACCGGAACGCTTAGAGCAGGTGGATTAATTAAAGGTCAAACGCGAAAATTAACACGGGAATGGTTTTTTAAGACTCTAGCAAATGGAGAAAAAATGCTGAGGTCTTGGATGGTGTACTCTCCGTCAAAGAAAAAGATTTATTGTTTCTGCTGCAGAATATTTTCAGCAAATGAATCATGTTCTAATTTTGCTTCAGTAGAAGGTTTTGGGGTTTGGTGGAAATTAAATCCAAAGATTTGGGAGCATGAATGTAGTTCAGTTCATATTCGGAATTTTACTGCTTGGAAAGAAATAGAGCTAAGATTTCAAAAGAATATGACAATTGACAAAACGCAACAAAAAAATTTAGATATATGCATTAATAAGTGGAGAGAAATCCTTGCCAGGGTATTTCATGTAATTATTTTTCTAGCAAAACAAAATTTGCCATTAAGAGGGCACCGGAAAGGATTTTGTCCTGACTCTAATGAATATATTGGACCTGCTGAAAATAGAGGAAATTTTCTGGAGTTGATAGATTTGCTGGCAAAATATGATCCAGTGTTACGTGAACACGTAACAAAAATACAACTCCGAATAAATTCAAAATCTTATTTCTCTCCTTGCATTCAGAACGAGTTTATAGAAATTTTAGGCCAGAAAGTGAGAAGTAAAATCCTTGATGAAGTAAAAAAAGCAAAATATTTTTCCATAATATTTGACAGTTACCCCTGACATATCCCATAAGGATCAAACAAGTCAAGTACTACGTTATGTTACTATCGAGGGTGATAATATAGAAATAAAGGAATCTTTTATTGACTTCATCGAAACCAAAGGTAAATCAGCGGAAGAAATAACAGAAATGATTTTAACAAAATTAAAAAATGATGGAATTGATATTAAAGATTGTAGAGGACAATCATACGACAATGCCTCTGTAATGTCCGGTCGACACACCGGGGTGCAAAAGCGGATAAAAGACATTAACGCAAAAGCAGACTTTATACCGTGCACGAATCACTCTCTTAATTTAGTAGGCACACATGCAGCTTCAGTATCCATTAATTCTCTCACATTTTTCGGAACTGTAGAGCGTTTATTTACATTCTTTTCTTCTTCTACTCACCGATGGGCTGTTCTCATAACTGCAGCTAACCATGGAGTTAAGCGTGCCATAGAGACACGGTGGAGCGCACGAGCTGAAGCAGTGACCGTGGTAAAAAAGAATTATAAACAAATTTTGGACGCTTTGGAAGGATTAACAGAAGAGGATGAAAATATTACTACGCGATCAGATGCTGGTGTTCTTCTGAATGCCCTGCAATCTTTTCCATTTCTCTGCTTCCTGGGTCTATGGGAATCTATTCTTGTGGAAATCAATGATGCTCAGAACTATATTCAAACCAGGGGTTTAGATATTACTCTCTGTAGCAAAAGACTTAAGGCCCTTCAAATGTTTCTAATGGACACTAGAGAAGAGTTAATAAATCGTTCTATTTCCTTTGCTACAGAAATATGCAATGAACTACAAATTGTCACAAAAAGACCGCGTCGAAGAAAAAAGAGAAAAATAATGTTTGATGAGCTGTATAATGAAGAAGAACTTCCTTACGAGACTGAAATAAGAAGGGAAATGTTCCTTTCATTTGACAAAGTGGTCGAACAAATACAAAGTCGTTTTGAACAGCTTCACAACCTCTCCGAAAAATACTCCTTTATTTTGCCATCAAATCTTTTGAATGAAAGTCACAATATTGAAATAATAGATGATACCATAAATAATGAAGATTTTCATACTGAGAGAAAAAGGCTACAAAAATTTGTTCAAATTGCCACGTCTGAAGATGCAATAAATATAAGTGATGGGCCGTTAGAGCTTCTGAAGTTTATTAAAAAGTTCGGTTTAGAGAGCTCTGTTCCTCATATTTTTATTCAACTTAGAATACTTTTAACTGTTGCAGTGAGCGTCGCTAGCTGCGAACGAAGTTTTTCGAAGCTAAAAATAATAAAAAATTATTTGAGATCAACCATGGGTTCTATTAGATGTAGAAATCTCGCTTTGCTATCAATAGAGCGTGAAGTTGCAGAGAAAATAGATATAAATGATGTTGTTAACGACTTTGCACAAAAGAAGGCACGGAAAGTACGTGTATAAATATGTAAATAAATGTAATAAATGTAATAAATGTTAATATGTAAATTAATTTTAATTATTAATCTTATTACTTAATATAAGCTTAAACATATTTAATAATACATTAATATTCTATCTATGCTACACTGGAAGTAGTAATAATACTACAATTAAATTAATAAACAGCAAATAAGAGGTTTAGAAGCAGCGTTTCAGCACTCTGTTGGGGCGCCAATTTGATAAATCGCCCCGGGCGGCATAATCCCTAGATACGCCACTGTACGTAGCCAGTCTGGAATAACATCTTATGCTTCTCATCGAATTTCTAACATCAAAGATTCATTCGATTTGTGTTTTACAATGCAAATGAAAAAAATAATCATCGATTTCACTAACATCGAGGGAGTCAAAAAAATTGGCGATAGCTTCAAACATTTAGACGAAACAGAATTGAATACATATCTAGGAGTCGTAATTTTATCAGGTACTTAAATTTCATACATACATACATGCACTTTGTGATATATATGTACAAATGAAATGGTGTAGGAGTATATCGTTCCCATGGAGAGTGTCCGCAGTCTTTGGGATGAAGTTCATGGTCGACCAATATTTCGTGCTGTAATGTCGCTTCGAAGATTTTTGGAAATAAATCGTGTTTTGAGGTTTGATAACAGAGACAATCGCAGACTAGGAAGAGTCAATAATAAGCTTGCTCCGATTCGCGACTTGTACGACAAATGGGTTTCTAACCTACAAATATTATTTGTCCCTTACGAAAATATAACAGTTGATGAGAGGCTCATTCTATTTAGAGGTAGATGCCTATTCTTAGTATACATGCCAAGTAAGCCCAGCAAACACGGAATGAAGGCATGGGTAGCTGCAGATATGCGAACAAAATTTATTTAGGAAAATAATGCACAACTGCCCCACCAGAGCGAAACAAGGTCAAAGAGTCGTGATTGACCTGGTAGGAGAGTATAATGAGCGAAATATTACAACGTATAATTTTTTTACCACGAGAGACCTTGCATTAGCATTGCTGAGAAAAAATATAACTTTGGTTGGAACTGTCAGAAGTAATAAGCGTTTCCTTCCAGTTTGTGGCACTAAGAAAGAATTACGACGTTTGCCTGCGCTATCGAGTCGGTTCTTTTTCAACGATCAAATTACCATTGTTCAATATGTTCCAAAAAAAATATAAGATGGTTACAGTTTTGAGCTCGTTGCATCACGACAGTAATGTTCTAGAAACCATCCAAAGCAGTTACCTGAAATTATCGACTTTTACAACTCTACAAAATCTGGAGTTGATACAATTGATCAGCTAGTAGAAACTTACACGTGCAAGAGGCAAACTAATCGTTGGACGGTGGCGCTATTTGCAAACATAATAGACATTTCTGCACTCAATGGCTACGTACTGTGGACAGAAACAATGCCGAACTGGAATGCCTCAAAAACATTCAAAAGAAGAATACACCTTGAACAGCTTGGGTGTGATCTTGTTCAAGAATTAATTCGACAAAGAGAACGAATGCCTAGAACTTAATCATCTGTGGACATTGTCCGGTCAATACGGGCAGAAGCCGAACAGCCCACTACATCTACAGGTGCTGTACAAAAGAAGAGAAAGGCCAGCCAACGAGCCACATGTGCCGTTTGCCCATCTTCAATTTGCCGCAAAACATACGAACACTGCACTGTTTGTCAGAAACCAGTATGCCCACAACATCGTACCACGATTACAACATCGACAAGTTATTGTCACGAATATACAAAATAAATATTTAATTTATTTTAAATAACTATTTTTTGTTTGTGTTATTAACTACTTTTAAATAACTAAGTAATGAATTAAAATGTTATGTTAATTTAAATATATTGAACAACAGGTCATTTCGTGACCTTAGCATAACATATGTGAGTTTTTCTTAAGGTAACAGAGGGGCTAAGACTCTACTGCTCACAATCAAATATAAATTCTCAAAGGGTCGGATTTCAGTAGTCGAACCGTTTACGGGTAACATTAAAATAATTTTAATGGTCATGTAAGTAGTTTAAAGGTTATATATTTTTGACAGAATATATAAGACCCAAAAATTTCTTTTAAAAATCTACTAAAATACTGCTGAGGGAAAATTTCGCATAAAAAAGTAAAAACTAGAAAAAATTTATATACACAAAACGGTTTTTGCTCACATTTCTTGGACAGATTATTTACCCATAGGAATTAAACATACGTGCCATTATCATGATGATTGAATTCCAGTAGAGAAACAGAAGGGAATTACACGGCGCAACAAGATTTTCCTCCAAAAACCAGATAGTGATTTTCTATAGGAAAATTTTCCGCTGATTCCGAAAATGTTGTTAGTTTTCTAGTTGCGGCTTTAGTTTTCGAGATATCAACAAAAACCGTTTTTTTGGTATTTCGAAAACATAGATTTATATAATTAACTGTGGCTTCCTAATTTTTCAATTTTTTAATAAAAACCGACCATGGAAGTAAAGTCAATTTTCTAACAAAAATTTTAAGTCTACGTTTGTTAAAATCAGCTAAGGAATACCAATTCTATCGCAAAAAGAAGTCAGAAAAAAATTTATTTTTTTCGATTTTTTGAAAAAATATTGAAATCATCAATCCAAATAAGTTATAAAACGTATCCCTCCAAAAATGAAAACTCAAGTTTCTAAAGTGAAATTTTATGCGGTTTTCAAAAATGCTATTAGCTTTTTCCTATCTCATCTCATTTTTAAGCTATCGCCATTTATCCAAAAAAAAACATTTTTTTAATCATACTGAATATAACGGATATAATGAGAGTAATCAGCCGCAGCTCCTTTATTTCTAATTTGACAGGAAAAATTCTAGGTGTGCAATGACAGGTAATCCCTTAATAAAGATTTCAAGACTTATTTTGAAAAAATCGGTTGTAAACTGTTACCTCGGGAATTGAATTTTTGTCAATTTTTTATGTTTATATTGTTTTTATCCATGGTCGGTTTTTATTAAAATATTGAAAAATTATTAAGCCACAGTTAATTATATAAATCTAAGTTTTCGAAATACCAAAAAAACTATTTTTTGTTGATATCTCGAAAACTAAAGCCGCAACTAACAACATTTTCGGAATCAGCGGAAAATTTTCCTATAGAAAATTGAACTTTCGTTTCTGGAGGGTAAAATTTTTCATTTTCTGTTGCGCCGTGTTATTTATACCTTTTTTGTGCCTTTACTTTAGATATAGAGAATGATAATTTTTTTGCATCTGCCAATTTAGTTTATGGTGCACAAAATTCTTTTCACTCATGTATCTTACAGTATCTTTTCACTCTGGGTCTTCCAGAAATTGTAAAAGCTGTCGAAGAAGAAATGCCTTAGTTACGTTTGACGTAATAAGGCCACAAGGAATTTATTTCTCCTTTGTCCTAATGCCATATGTCTGATTGCAGTTACAAGGGAAAAGAAGAACAAGAGGATCAGCACGCCAGCCTGTTCTGTTTTGACATATCGCCGCCACCGAAACCGCGAGATTTTGTATGTTTCCGGCATTATTTAATACTTTCTTAACTATCTGATATATATAGTTTTATGAGAAAATCATCATTAGGTCAAAATGTCTATTTCACAAATTCCTACCCTCAGTTAACTATCTGCCAATATGATCGTGGTAAACATGTCATCCCAAGCTAGCTGAAGGACAGCCAGAACTAATTTGCCGGCTAACTATATTTTAGCTTACAGGCATACTATCTGTCGGACTTATGGCTTTTATTATTTTGGGATTAATGAAACTTCATTTAGAAGGTCCGAAACTTCATTTAGAAGGAACTGCGGAAATTCTATTAAATTGTGTTTAGAAAAATTTTCCAATTACTGTTTTTTCTTGCCGCTTTATATTAAATGACTGATTGTTCATATATCGCCTGGCTTTATCCCTAATTTTTATTTCAGGATTGCCAGTGTTTCGAGGCGAGTTCTCCTTAAGATTATACTAAACGAAGTAGTATAAATTGCTACATGTATGTGAATATAATTTAATATAAATTTAAATAAAATCGATACTGTGTGACTATTGTGTTATTAAATTATTTTGTAATTAAATTAAACAATTTAAATATGTTTTAATCTCATAATTGCTCTACAGGATATAGAAAATATACGATATTAAATAAAATATTCAAAACTTCTGATGCCCTCTAATTGAACACCGTAAAACCGACCAACTTTTCTGAAAGAAAATTAAGTTTCCAATTACTATGCTCTTCTTATTAGTGAAGAAATAAAAATTTGAAGAATAACAATTTTAGATATATTCTTCAGTGCAAGAAACTAATCAAATTTTTCCACACTATTTTATTTTTCTCTAATAAATTAAAGCGATCAAGTTCAAATTTAAAATTATTCTTCACTCTTTTAGATGTGAATAAAATATCAGTTACAACATACATCTCCCATTTTCTGCGTTTATATCGTTATTTATTAAACCTTTAAAAGTGTTCCTTGCGGAGAATGTAATATCGGTTAACTGAAACCCTTCCCTGGTACGCTTATCAACCCCTTTATTTCCTTCTATGTCAGAAAATCCGGGCACCCATATTAATTGTGCGACAACAGACAGAGGTGTCATAGATTCCCTACTACTGCGATTCAGCTCGGAGGCTTGAATACGACTTTAATGGCTGCCTAACTATCTAAATGCCATGTAATAACCCATTTTGTCATTCCCGAGATACATGCAAAATCCTAAAACACTGTTGCCATAAAGTCTGAAACTATCGCCTTTCTTTAAATATTTACGAAAGAAAATAAGCTTCCCGGTGCGTCCAAGAATCCGGATCCTGTGCGTCCATACAATTTGGATTCGCCCATTTATATTTAAACACCTCCATCTGCGGCTCCGGTTAAACTGATTTCTTCATAATGAGTATTATGATATTATTAGTATTACGATAAATACAATAGGATTATAATCGAATTAATGCCATCAGTGCTCGTTTTTATAGTAAATATATTTTCTTTTATTACTCCACCTGTTTACTTATTCCTTAAACGATTATGTATAAACTAATTGTCAAATATGTGTCAAAGCTTTGAACCAAAATAATTTTATTTTAACATCATTAGCGTAATTAAGTAAATTTAGTAAGAGACCGTCATGGCCATATCCCTTAACGTAGTTTTCTTCAAAAATTTCGAAAAACTTTTAATTTTTTTATAGTAAATTTTTTCAAAGATTCATGTTTTATCTCTTAGTTTTTCTTCGTTCTATTCGTGGAATATACGAATGTAAACAAAAACTCTGCCATTAAAACATGAAAAGTTTGACATTAATTTAAATTTAAATTAGACACTTTTCATATAAGCTCATAATGATGTGGCTAAGGATAACTCGAAGATTTTAAAAATGATTTTTACTGAATGTAATCAGACTTTTTCCTAAATTAATGGTACAAGAAAGGTTCAATTAATCAATTTTTAGGGTGTTTAAAACCTTAATTGAATTGACGGCATTTAAACGACCGATATACACGCAGAAAAATGGGAAAAACATTCTCCGCAAGGAACACCATTAAGGGTTTAATAAATAACGAAATTTTGAAATTGTCACAAAACCTACAAAAGATGTGTGCATTGATTCGGTCGGTTCCCGGATAACCAAACTCATATGGTACAATCCAGATGCTCTTAAACGGTAAAGTATATCGCCTGCAAGAAAGAATTAAGAATACTAATCGAGAGACACAATGAATTCAAAATATATCTTCGGATGATTTGAATGTTGGGACCGGAAACATGTAGATCCTTTCCGGAAGATTCTGAATGTGGAGCGCGACAGGAATGGACAGCGATTACATCCTTTGTTTAGGGTACTAAGCTCTTTGATCCAAATGTCTTGCCTGCATGCGAGGAACAAATTGGCCATGTGGCATAGGTGCGACCTTTCTTTCGTCAAGTCGGCATCGGTCGGAGTCCTCCTTTTTAGCTTAATCGAACCAAATGAACTAACAAGTGGATAAATAAATAAAGAAATTAATAATAAATAAGTAAATACATAATTATAAACCAATTAAGAAATTAGTTAATAAACAAATAAATAACATTTCAAAAAAGAATTAGATCAGAATAATTAAAATTAATTAATATTTCAGTATATAAATAAATAAGGAAATAATTATCTAATTAACAAAATAAAAATAAAACCAATAAGAACGTTATCTTCGGCCTAGCCGAAGCTTATATATCCTATTCCCGAATCTCTTGATAACAACGTTCAAATAAAATGTCGGCGGCTTATTTAAATATATTATATATTTATATTTAAATTATTATATTTACTTTTATAACCAGCCTGTAATGACAGAGAACATTCGTACCAAATTTCTTTTCAACGCTCATTTCTAATTGATGAGTGGGCGTAGCAGTTTTCTGATTTCACCCATTTTCAACACCACCCATCCCATGCTGACGGGTAATATTTGTGCCACATTTCATGTCAATATCTCTGTTTTTATGCCTGTACGCCTGTACGAATTTTGAATCTAGTGGGCGGGCCACGCCCATTTTTTGCTTATATTTTCAAATGAGGTAGTATACTCGGATATACCACCTCCAAGTTCGTAGTCGGAGCTGAGAATTGAGCTCCAACACGATTTAAATCACATTTAATACCAAAAGTAGGCGTGCAGGTTGTCCGATTTCGCCTATTTTCAATACCAACGAGCCTATCCTGATACGAAATATTCACATCAAATTTCATTACCATAGCTTTATTCGTTCTTTTGTAATCGTGGTTTCCACAGACAGACAGACAGACAGACAGACAGACAGACAGACAGACTCAGGGGATCATTCTGAGCCAGTATATATACTTTTCTATATCTATCGTAGCTCCTTCACTGCGTTACAAACTTAGTATCAACGTTAATATATCATATTTCCCTTTTCTAAAGGGAATAGGATATAAAAACAATAGCAATGGGGCACCAGTGACTGAAAAAGTGAGCGTCAGTATTGTGTCCATTCGTTCAATCCTCCATTCATTCGTTCATTGATTCATTCATTAAATGCCAATATTTCGTTGCTTAAGATTCGAGTACAATAGCTTATAAGTTCAACCATAGAGTAAGAAACAACTTTATTACTATTTCTTACTCTATGGTTCAACCTTCAACGATGCTTAATTTTACGCAAGCATTTTATGGCTCTCACTGTGGTTATCGTTTTTGTATCTCTTGCCGTTGGTTGCTTGCTGTTGGTTGTGTGCTGAAGTATTTGTATGTATAAATGATGTATTTTTAGCTCACTCCAGTTTTTGTTTTCTTTTTAAAAGTTAACAAATATTTTGGTAACAATATTTCTGTTTTCCTTTTTGAAAGGTATGTCGCCTCGTGGAAATTTGTTGTTATTTATTTTGCTTTTTACGTAAATAAACTTAAATATAAAACTTGATAAGTATAATGAAAACAAACCTAAAAACTTGCCAATATATTTTCCCCCGAAACAGTGAGTAATAATTATAAACTGGAACGTAATTGAGATTGCATCAATTGCCAATATTATTACTTCCAAATCAAATATTTTTGCATTTTTGCAATTCGTATGATATTTTATATTTTATATACAATACAATACAATTTATACAATTCATATGATAGTTTACAATTCACATGGTAAAACATGGTTTTTTGGAGCAAGTAATGCCAAAGAATTTTCGATTAGGAGTTTTAAAATTGGCAGATTGTTACAAAATCAATTGGGTTGCATAACACTGAATTTATGACGTTACAATTTCACAAAAATAACTCCCCAAAATTATTTCCAAATAATTTATCATCTAACGTGGTAAAATAAACGAAAAAACTGTAGCCAGTTTAAAGAACGTAGAAAAGCAGAATTTGAAATATTGACATGTGGTTTTCGCAGGACGGCGCTACGTGCTAAAAAGCGAACGCCACGATCGCCATTCCGCATAAACGATTTGAGGATATGGTTCTCCCTCGCACAGGTGGCGTGCATTGACCGCCAATATCACGCTATTTGACCCAGATAGACTTTCCTTGTGGGTCTCCCTGAAGTCACAGGTCTACACCAATATGTCGCAATCAATCGGTACCTTTGAAGTCAATATAACTCACGCCAATGCACAAATTCAGCCGGATTCTTGCAGCAAAGTCCTTGAAAATTTGGTCACTTGGATCTGTGCCACCGCGACATGCCGCGCAGGCATGTGAATGATATTAAATACGTACATATGGCATATATGAACCTTAGAGACCCTTTATCAGCTTAAAGAATTGGAGAGTTACGAAGAACTTCAGCGGCAAGTGATATTTCCACTAGAGCGGTTGGAATGAACGAAGGAACAGAAGGATTAAACGAACGAAATTGTGGTTGTGCACTTAGCGAAGGCTGAGAAAACATTATTACACACTTCGTGACATATAGTATTGTTGTGGTATATAAGGGGTCTTCCATAAGGGACGTAGCGTAACGGAATATAAGGGTATAATTGGAGAATTCCTAATACCTAAAATGACCAAGTAGTTTCCGATATTGGACTAATTTAATATTGTAAATGAATATATGTAGAGACAATCTGTCACAATTCGCCTAGTTGCCTAACATCGCATGGAACTTATTGGTTTGGCTGCTTCTAATTTGAAGCGCTTACGATAGAAATATTTTCGTTACATTGACTGGTGTACCGTCTTATTGCCACAACATTTCATAGTAGTTTATATTCTAGTTTATATTCTAGAGTAGTTTATATTCTAACTGTAGCGCCTCGTAGTCTATAAGAGAACGACCATTATCACGGAAAGCTGAAAGAAAAGTGGCAGCCGCTGCGTTAGCGGTCTTGCACAATTTCCGAGCACTGCTCAATCCTAACACATATGGTGATGAAAGCGTGTGTATTATCTAAAGTCGTTATGTCGACAGATTGGAGAGAGCACTCAAAACTTGCATATAAACATCACATGGTTATATTGGCACATTGGAAGGTCCGTACGTTTTGTATGCTCTTAAAAAACACACATATCGCACAATGCGAGCATGTAATTAATCTTAAAACTGATCAAAAACAGTCTTAGAATGAGGTGGGCGATAATGATATGTTACAGAAATTATATTCATTTCTTCAATCATTTAAAGAACCTCAACCATTGCCACACGCATACATAATCTCGCTAATGTGCACTCACATGCATTCACTAGTGTGCTATATACTCAGAGTATAATTTCAGACTAGAATATTTAAAATGGGCTATGGTTTCCAACTGCGTCGTTATCTTATCGAATTTAAATAAAAACAAAAGTTATTTTTTAAAGCTTTTTTGTAACACTTGTATGCGAGAGTTTGTGTATAAAAGGGCAATTGTGGGCGCTTATATGCGGACAGAGAGCGCGTATCGTGAGGTTGTTGTGGTTTTCAGGAATTCCAACATCATCTTGCATTTTTCAGTTTGTTGAATGTTTCCACAGCGTGTCCTCTTAGCAATTTCGGTCAGGTTTGAATTAATTTACTGTCATAATTTTCTGACACCAGTTTTTTAAAATCCACTTCCTTTATTTTTCTCCTTTTCAATAATTTCAAGAGATATTCACCGAAAATAATAACCAGAACTACAGGTTTTTAAATTTATTCAACTCTCTTGCATAATTCTAATGCTGGATTTCTCTTCTGGTTGTGGTTCTTACCATCAGCTGCTGCTTATTCAATCTTCCCGATTAATATTAATAATATTTTGGCCTGTAGAGAACTGAAAGAGGCAAACAGCAAACAACAGTAGCAATAACTAGTAAGAACGTTATCTTCGGCTAGGCCGAAGCTTATATATCCTATTCCCGAATCTCATGATAACAACGTTCAAATAAAATACCGGCGGCTTATTTAAATATATTATATATTTATATTTAAATTATTATATTTACATTTATAACCAGCCTGTAATGACAAAGAACATTCGTACCAATTTGCGTGCTTTATTTGTTCTTTTCAACGCTAATTTTTTGTGAAACAGTTCTAATTGAGGAGTGGGCGTGGAAGCTTTCTGATTTCGCCCATTCTCAAGACCACCTATCCTATGATGACAGGTAATAGTTGTGCCAAATTTCATGTCAATATCTCTGTTTTTATGCCTGTACGCTTGTAGGAATTTTGTCTTAGTGGGCGGACCACACCCATTTTTTTGATTATATTTTCAAATTAGATAGTAGACTCGGATATACAATTTCACCTTTAAGTTCGTACACGGAGCTGAGAAATTGAGCGCTAAACGCGATTTAATTCACATTAAATACCAAAAGATTCGGTCCGATTTCAATACCAACCAGCCTATTGTAATATGAAACATTCATACCAAAACTCATGATAAGAGCTTTATTTATTCTCTTGTAATCGTGATTTCCACAGACAGACAGACAGACAGACAGACGGACGGACATGGCTAAATCATTAGCCGGACGGACTCAGGGGATCATTCTGAGCCAGAATATATATACTTTTCTATATCTATTGTAGCTCCTTCACTGCGTTACAAATTTAGTATCAACATTAATGTATCCTATTTCCTTTTTTTAAAGGGAATAGGATATAACAAGCGGCATGTGAGGTATTAACGCAACTTTTTATTTGAGAGTCCTATTATTGCCATTATGTACGGAATATGACATCGTTCAAATGTCTACCACGGCTTCGCAACGTCCAATTTTCAATGACTCTGCCGCATAGATCCGGCTGAATTTGAACGATGGCCTGGGTTATTTGACTGGGCTATGTTGACCTAGTTGACTATGTTGAGAACATTAGTCGATTGCTGCTTATTCGCATAGACCTTCGACTTCAGAAAACCCCACAAGAAAAAGTCCAGTGGAGTCAAATGGCACGATCTTCGTGGCCAATTCACGTCATCTCCGCAAGAGATAACCGTACACTCAAATCGTTCATGCAAAATGTCCCTTGATGCGTTCGTTGTGTGGCTCGCAGTGCCGTCCTGCTGGAACCACATATCACCTACGTCCATGTCGCTCAATTGGGGCAAAAGAAATTGGTCCTCATCGATCTGTAGAGCTCGCCGTTAGCGGTGAACCAATTTTTGGACCAATGACGCCGCCGGCCCCAAGTCCACACCAAGCAGTAACTTTATGCTTATACATTGCCACCTGGTGAACCTCGTGTGAATTCGCGTCGTCCCATTTACTGCAATCTTGTTCACATATCCAAAAATGCGCCTCGTCGCTAAAGATAAATTTTCGTTTGTAACGTTTAATAACGAACACTCATTATGATTATATAGTTTTATTATTTAGACGTGCTGCTCAATACTGTGACTTGCCGTGGCGATATGACATTTCGGGATGATCCTGATAACACAGTCATATCAGGAATATCCCGCTAACCTTGCTTGATTTTGCTTGGTGCCCATACAGTATTTAAACTTCTCAGTATCATTCTGGAATAAGAATTCAACTATTAAAAAACCTGGAACAAGCCCCCACGCCCTGGGAATGTTTTGGAACGTAGACAAATTTGTCGAAATGCTCCCCTAATGTCAGCTGTAACCGACACAATCTTTTTCATTTTTATTATTGATCATATTTTTATATTGGTATCAAAACACACTTCTCAAATAGATGAAATAATTAAAATTTTAAGGCAGTGGCCAGACACCCGGGTTAGTGTACATGGTTAACTTTAGCCTAGTAGCCTTGTAGCAGTTAATCTGCATTGGAGACATATCATAATTCATACTCGGCACAACAAGAGATGACATTTGGTATAATGTAATTTCGAGTGGTCCACGACAATTTTTACAAAATTATTTAATATTTGTGGGTGAGTCCTATAACAAAATTATGATATACAATTCCGCCTTCAAATATCTTATCCGATTTCTCACATTCTTAAAACCAAATAGCTTGTAATAGTAGTGATTATTTGGTACAAATTTTATGGGAATATCTCTTTCCTTTCTCCTCTGCACACGACAGATGTACAGTGAGACATACAGAAGAACGGACAGAGCTAAGTCTCATGGGATAATTCTCCGTTAGAATATACACATTTCCATATATCCTTTAATACGTTGTAGACGGAGGAACAAACTTAATATAGCCTGATAATTCCGGTGTAGGGTATTAAAACGTTTTATGTGCTTTAAATAGGCCCGTTTGGGGAATTTGTAGATTTTATTATTTCAATCATTTCCGATTTCGGGGTAAACAAAATATTAATGATGTTAATTATGTTTTCTACGTATCCATAGAAATCTGTTTATTTGCCTTGTATTCAGTTGTGTAATAATAAGATATTACAAAAGTTATATTACATATTACATATTTTCGGGGGAGACTTCGGGGATAAAATTGCATAATTCAATTCTGCATAAGTTTGACGTTAAATACACATGAGATATATTCGTAAAGGACTTTCCAATAAGAGTGAATCGATGTTGGCAGTCTGTGGCGATCAGGTTGTTTAGCCGACGTCTGGTAGATCAGGCGTTTGTAATTCAGTCAATAATGCCAAATCACCGCGGCAAGATACACTATTGAACAGTCCGAATGATAAAACGTTATTATCAAAATGAGCGTTTGTCATTGCAAACGTTGCAAACGAAATTTGCGCGTTGCACATTTTTCGATGAATGGCTATGTGAACAAGTAAAAGTGCCGTATATGGAACGACCCCAGCCCAAACGAGGTTCACCAGGTGGCAATGCATCCAGAAAAAGTTACTGTTTGGTGCGGATTTTGGTCCGCGGCGTAATTTTATAAAACGACGTTGGTGAAGCGATCACCATTAACGGCGAGCGCTACAATTCGATAATAACCAATTTCTTTGCCCCAAATTAAGCGATATGGTCATAGGCAACAGGATGGTTGCAACGAATTGGTCATAGGTTCCAACAGGACGGTACTACGAGCCACACAACGAACGCCTCGAGGGACGAAAGGAAAAACGAAAGCGCACATATGATTGCGAAAAGACTAGGAAATTAAGAAAATTCTTATTTCCCTAAATAATTTGTTGACGAATTGCTCTCCCCGTTGATTCAATCAGACTCCAGACGTTTGAGTTGAGTAAGTTGCTGAGAGACCAACAAAGAGCACGGGCGTGTCGTAGTGGTACGACAGATCCTGGTAGCCTAAATAAGTCCCGATTACAGGAGAACTAGGAATGGTATTCTCATGGTATTTAGCGCAAATATTTACTACTTGTTTAGGATGTATGTATTGGTATTGAAAATGGAATAAACCAACTTTTTGTTGTTTTGCTTTTAACTTTTGTAGATTATTACAAAATAATATTCTCCGAATATTCTCCGCTATTAAAAATTTTTTGTTATGGAAAATGGGCAAAAAGTTAGGCGTAAAGGGAACAACGCCCAATTCTGATGCCCAATTTGGATGTGTGTGTTAACTAACATATAACTCAACAACTGATTTATTATTCATTCTGTGGAAAATAAAGGAATTCTATTTATTGAGTTAAACCTAAAACTTTTGTCAATAAACCGTCAATGACGACGGTTTCCATTTCTAGAATTTGAATTAGAAAGTCACTCCAGAAAACCAGGCAAATAATTATTTGTTCTATTTGTTCTATTTTTCTACATTGCCTCATACTACTTTTTTCTATAGCTTTAATACTTTAACCAATTCTTCAACACTTAATTTCCGCATATTTTCAAACAAAAAATGTTTTAGATGCGCAACTGTTTGTTATTATTTGCTTTAGGGCAAAATTAATTATATAGTAAATGAGCTAATTGTGCACTGCACAGCCTTTAGCCCCCTCCCTTATAGAGGGTGGACAAATGCAATTATATGCTACTAAAATTGAAAATATTGCAGTTCCGAAAGTTTTTCAAAAATAGCAAATTGGGTTTTAGAACTGTGAAATTGTTTTTACAATTTATTAATAATATTATTTATTAATAATTTATTATTAGTTTCTTTTATTTAATTTTTAAAATTAATTATTTGAAAAGCTAAATATTTAGAAGAAAGTAAATATCAGAAAAATTAAAAATAATGTGTAGATAGAACATAAATATCGGTTAAATATTTCAATTTTTATTTAATTACAATTTGCAAATATTTATTCCGGATATCAGAGTAATATTCCTTTCTGAGTAATATCAGAGATCTGAGTATGTCGTTTTTGCGAGCCTTTTTTTTTGAAATTCGCCCTTTACGGCAATTTGTTTCTTATCTTGATTCAATCTGCTGATTCTGAGCTTTATATACTTATATATACGACATGTCTATTCATTTACTTTGCTGATCACATTTCATTTCATTCCATTCATTTCTTTAATTTGATGCGGTTTATTTGCATACTAAATATTTCGATTGCGCCGAAAATGGATAGGAATGAAAAAAATCTTTATATGAAGCAAACATTTAATCATGTTTAGGCAAGTTTAACAGGCAGGCTTGGCACATCGCTTAGATTCGAGAGCATTTATCATTGTGTTGGTTTTTTCTGTGCCTTTTTATATGGACGTTTCTTTAAGACGCGATATTAAGATAATCAATTGTTGATTAGGGTGCCATTTCTTTACTACACGACCTTAAGTCAAACAAATGCAACAAGGTGGAATAGTTTTGTATCTGCATTAATTTTTTTTTATTTAAATTATCGTGTGAAGCAATCTTTTGGATCTATTGTGAATCTTATAGAACAAAATAGAAAATTATAGAAAATTCGCCTCTCGTTTGAATCCATATCTTCGTTCTTATAATATAATATCGAGTGAATACATGGATTATTAATAATTTCATATGTGCTTAAATCGACGGTTCGATTTTAACAGCAAATTATTTTAAGCTGATCCGCTTATCTTGCATGTATTTATCACACGAACATGTATCAATCGACTTTTATTGAAGGTGTTGTACGATATCTGCGACATATTATGTGATGGAATGCACATCAGCGGGTGTAAAGAAGCGGGCAGATTAAAACAGCAATAACTGCCTAAAAATAAATCCTAAAAATTTTTATTTTACACAGGAAGGAGACTCAACTGGTGATTTCTATTTATTATCTCCGATAACTGAGAACTGTCAGCAGACACATTTAAAATAATTCGGTCTTCGAGACCGAAAAAGTCAAAAACGTCTTCGAGAATTAACTGTAATTTGGTGTCTCTTTAAATAATTAGTTATGAATTTCATCAACGTAATTAATTTAAAACAAAAATTTGTATGAACATAAAAAATAACTATCTTATACAAAAGAGTTTTAAAATGTCGTCGGTAATCTGTTTTAAAATAAAAAAATGGTGCGCGTGTGTGATTCATATTTAATTTTTTATTGATATCCAGTTCTGACTTATGGTTAAAATTTCGAGTCTTTACCGCACCTAAAATAGCTAAAAAAGTTGGCTAAAAATAGATTACAAAATTTTTAGAAAATGTAAGAAGAAACAAAATTTGTTGCACCAAAGTAGGCGTGACTGGTTGGTTAGTGCTTATTATTACATTGTGATCTAAATGTGGGCTATGCTTCAACTTGCGAGCTTCTCTCTCATCAAGAAGTTAGTTTAAAGCAATTTCAAAATTTGTTCCGAATACGCAGAATATTTTTATATTTTTTCGAAAGAGGGTCCAAAATGTCCGTCTGATAGATGGCAATGCCATCTAGTCTATATATGCAATGGTTAAAATTTTAAGCGTCAATCTTGTCGAAAAGTTTGTTTGAAATCAATATCAAGGTTTGTACCGACATTTTGGAAAGACCAAAATTTAACGGCTGGATAGGTTATGATAAATAACATATTATGACAGATTTCTGAGCCATAGTTCAAATTCCTACCCTGTAGGTTGCTGGGAGGTTCAATTAAAATCAATTTCAAAATTTGAACCCAACATGATTAGCAGAAAACTGCTAAAAATGCTCTAAAAAGAATTTCTGAATTAAATTGAAATTGAAACTAGATAGAGCAATCTTTCTGTTATGTTTCCTGCTTTTGTTTTGTTAACCTTTACTTTCAGATTATGTTATTTTTATTGTATTGTTATGATTTCATGAATATGTTGACAACATAGGTGGCGCCAATCGGTAACCAGAGACGTTTATCGACTTTTGAATGCAACTTCTTTTGCTTACTTATATTAAAATCAGGAGAGTTGCGAAACATCCAAAGGGAAAGCCTTAAAATTTTCTCCAATCATACCCAAAATCTCCACATAAAAGCCCATGGTACAAAATCACGTGCTTTGCCTACAAGCCTAACCGCCACGAAGAAAAGTTTTATAGATAGAGTGATTTTATTCTTGCGAAATGATTTTGATAATGAAAGATCTTTCGAAATCCAGCTTGCTCCAAAATATTGTATAGAGAAGGATATTCTTAAGAGGGACCAGCAAAAATCAACCCGAAGCATTATTTTCCAGAGCTTTTACGGAACTTGTTTTTGCTTTAATGATTTTGTACTTTTTAAATTTTGCAGTTTTAAGAAAATTAAATAATTTATACACTTCATTACTTACGCAAATTATTATTGTTATCTACTCATCGATTCCGATGGCATTGATGAAATTGAGAGATAATTATTTAGAAATGATCGTTTAGTAATATTTATTGGTCGCAGCTGTTTTCAACATAATGTGACAAATTTCAAAAAATATAGATAGTAAATGAGTTAGTATACGGTATAATTGAATTCAGTTAATATGGCGATAATAATTATTTCTGAGAGTAACGTTTGATAAAATATAATAGTTTGATTAAAATTTCGAACCAAATATTTTTTAAAGTGTAAACTGAAGAAACAATTTTAATGTTCTTGAAGTTTTAGAAAATTGATTTTTACCAATTTTGTCGTTTATTGCGTTGAGTTTGTCCATCGATTTCTTACTGTGTTTATGCCCTATATCCGAAGAGATAGGTTATATTCATTTAATTATTGCCTTTGTAACGCATGAAAAGAGACGTTGCAGGTGGAGAGAAGTAAACATATTTCTATTTAGAATAACCCCCCGAGTCGATTTCGCTATTACCGTCCGTCTGTGTGTCTGTTTGTCTGAATGTGTCTCTCTCTGCCTGTCTAAATCTATCTCTCTGCCTATCTCTCTGCCTGTGTAAATCACGATTGCAGTCGACCGGAGGGAGAAATCAGCATGCAATTTATGGTAAAATGGGGTAGATCAGATCATTGCCATGCTTACCTTTAATACGAAATCAACTTTTAAAGAACGATTTCTCAGTTATTTGTATTGATTGTATATGATTAGTCCACCAAAAGGGGACGAAACATACCCTGTTATCAGACTTTATCATGCGTATGCGTCTAGGAGTTAAAACAATAAGTTAGGTGCTAAAAAAGCAAATTATTTTGAAAAAACGAGGAATTATTGAAGGTGTGGAAGAGAATATGTGCGGATAATGTACGGATAAAAACAAAACAAATTTATATATGGAAAGTTTGGATTAATTCGTATATCGATCATAGAAATTTTCTAAATACCTTCAAAGACATTTCATGTCTGAGTGTGAGTGACCACATCTTGAGCTCTTTTGGTATTTGTTGAACAAATTTAGAGGCTTGGCTTACCAAAGATGTAAATACCAAAGATGTATATATGGTAATATCATGATATTGAATTTTACTCAACAGAACAGACAGAGCTAAATCGGATCTGGGGCTGATGTCTTTTTCAATGCGTTAAAAATGGAAGCACAACTTAAGCATACTCTCAATCCTTCGAATAAAGCGATTATTATCTATACAAATGGACATCATAAAGCGCGACAGTGTACTGAATAGTTAATATTTATAAAATTGGGTAGTCCGAAATTTTGTTATTTGCGATATCTTTGTTTCGAGATATTGTCGCTGGAGTCTGGTTTTTTAGAGTTTTTTTTTTTGTTAATACATATTTCTTTTGTTGTGTCCTTGTTCAGAATTTTTTTAGTCACTTTTATTTATTTACTTATAAATGTACAAGTATTTATAAATTATAAAAGTATTTTGGTCAGTATATCCCCAATCCGGAGCAATTTTATGTTTCAAAACTGTTTCTTTCTTTCCAACATGTCTACAAATGTCCACAAAAGCATTGTGAAATTAAATGGCTCAAGAACGATTTCAGATTTGAGGTTCAAAAACATTCTCCCCTCGCTCGATAAAGAAAAAGTAAATGAGACACTTTGATTAACCATAGAGTAAGAAATATTTCTTACTCTATGGTTAAGCCCATTTAGACTCATCCCTATGAGATTAATTTTACCCAAGGATATAACAATATTTATCTCCTGAGCTCTGGTACAGTTTCAGTTGTTAGCAAAGTTCAAAAGAGAACTGCCAAAGTGATCAATGAGCGGTTTAAGCATAAAGATAAAAGTTATTCCCTTAATTATGACAAGTTTGGTTCGGTCAAGCTACTAATAACTCTTCCTATTTATGCTGGTCGAGTGGGAGGAAAAATTTCCGACGGAGGTTCGTTATGACTGGCACCCCATCTTTCAGAAATCGTTATCAGATTGTTATCTTATTTTGTGTGTTAAGTTGTGATATCAAAATACGTGTTGATGGCGATCACACACGATATCACACATCATATGACTATGAGAATATCATATGTCTATATCATTTGATGACTAAGAGAATTAATAACAATATTTCTCGTGTTGTGGAACGAATTTCCGTCATTCCTTGTCATTTTTGGTTTGTAGACAAACCGGTTTCGGCGATATGCCATCCTCAGTGTCTTTTTCGTTCTCAGAGAACGAAAAAGACACTGAGGATGGCATATCGCCGAAACCGGTTTGTCTACAAACCAAAAATAACAAGGAATGACGGAAATTCGTTCCACAACACAACAATTTCATACCCTGTCGGAAAAATATATCAAAATCAAGAAACTAACAATATTTCTCCCATACTATTGAATTTATGAGCGAATTCATTACAAATTCACGTCTTTTGATGAGGTAGGAACAATTGTCACTGCCATTGAATACAAATGCCATAATGCGATTTATAAGTGAAAAACACAATACTAAAAATACTTATTTTTTAGGAAATAATAATTTACCAAAAGCTAGAGAATAATCGTCAAAATCTTTTACGCTTAATTTTATAACGCATGTAACATTGCCTAAATAAATTTTGTATTTTATTTTTTCTACGAGCAGATATATATTAAAGCAGCCATTACAAATATAACTTTAAGCGTACGCTAATCTCGTATTAAGCACGTAAGCACAAATAAAAGTAATTCCCATAGACATTCGTATCGTACTTCCACTCAAAGAGTAAAATAATGTAATATATATTCAGTGATACTTTCTCCTAACTCATAACACCAAAATTTTTGTTTTCTATACTATTTTATTATCTTAATAAATATTTGTAACCTGAATGAAAAGGGGTTGCGTTGATATGGAGCCCTCGACGGAAAGAAAACGGAAATAAGTCGGAAAAAAACGAATTATATTGCGACTCAGAATTAGTCATTGATTCGATTTTGGTCCGTTCACTCGTCTGTCTATCAGTCTATCTCTCTGTTTGTTTGCCTGTCTGATTGAAATAACGAACACACGAGAACGAGCAAAATCTTTGAAGTGAAATTATATATTTTTTGCCTTTTGCCAATCTTTGCCTTTTAACGACTTGAAATCCGAATTCGTACCGGTGCTACGCGTACGTTTCAAAAGTAATATAAGTTCTGCTGCCTGGTATTGAAGATACAATTTTTCAGTTTGTAAAACAAACTTTGAGTTAACATTGTGTTTCCAAATTTAATTATTGTTTTCACCATATCTTAATATTTCGTCTTTTAATACCATTTTTAAACATACTAAAATATTCTGACATCTTACCAAATTTTTGATATTTTCACACTTTCATAACGTTATTACACATTTTCAATGGTTTGGCATTGAGTCTTCCTCTGTTTTGCTCTTGACACGCTTGCTACCTTCATTCAAAAGATAGATGGAGACCACAACCTATCATCACACAAACAACCCTTGGATTGACAACGCGTAAAGACTTACAATTTTTTTTTCTGTGCATCAACACTTGTCAGCGGCATTTTTAAGATTCTTTTGTGCAGTCATCCATTCTGAATGTAATCTTTATTCGTGTTTAAAATTTTAATTAGTAAACATCTTCCAATCCTTTTAAGAGGCACCACAAGGTGCCACACTCCACCTATTTGTAAAATATTTGTAAAATACAGGCTTTGCATTCTACAAACTAATTTAAACTAAAGATATCGATATAAAGGGTTTAACGAGATGGAGCGTTGTTTACTTAAAGTGCAGTGCGCATATTGTTTGAAGGAAGTGTGGGAAGCACGAAACTCCCGATAAAATATGTCTTAACAGAAAGAAAGAGGTAGAGATCGCAAGGATATATTTTACCAAATTAATGAAGATTGCGAAAGCATTACCTTTTGAAGAAGACATTACCATTATTCAAATTGTTCTGAAATCTATTTTATCCATTTTATTGGGAAAAGTCAACAACTAACTACTCCCTTCGATCTATGAGCGGTTACGCGGAAGCAGATCCGTTGTGCTGGTTTATGTTATTATTAAAGCCAGTATCCCACATGAGAGTTTACGAAAACGAAACTCCCATGTCCGTTTTACCAAAAAATGTTTCAATAAATATTTCTTTATGCTTCTGATAATGCCATGCCATGCAATACTCGATGTCAAACTAGTTAAAAGTAAAGAAGTATGAAGAGACGATGTAATTCATCTGGGAGTATTTCGACGTATCTAGTATGTGCACAAAATATAAAATAAAGAAAGTGTTTACAAAGCAAAGCGGTTTAACACTTCTCCTCTATTTCTCACACCATCCTAGCTGTTGCAGTTACATATCGTATAATTTAGTGTTGAAAATTGATGCAAGGACGATGGCTTTGATTGCCTTCCATTTCTAATACGCAACTGAATCATTTTCACCTTATCCTCTTAACATTATCAATAAGTGACAATCATCCCTTGACGGGAAAGAAAGTGTATCACAATGTCGGACACAGTCGATTCCCATTTAGATTTAAATGGAAAGATACAGAAAAGAATCAAAACGCCGGCAGGAAAAAAGCCTTAATGTACACTGCAGCCAAAATATTTAGCAACAATTTCATATTGGTGGTAAAATATTTATTACTTTGTGGTAAAAGATTTTTTATTTTGTGGTAACTTATTTCTTATTTTTTCATATTTTTGTGGGATTTAATTTCAGTTTTTGTTTATATTACGAGCATGTTTTTTCTATTGAATACTTTAGTCGAAGAACAGAAGTTCATCAGCGAATTCTTTGAATTTATGCTTGCTATGCGCCGATCAGAGAAAGTATAGTTATCGCAAAAAGTTTCGACATTTGAATTTCGATGGAAATATAGCCAGCTGCGTCGTGGCGTCCGTACATCCACAAGCTTGTATGGGCGTAAAGCAAAAACGACATTTTGTTGCGAATCTTTGCGGAATATTTTATATATCTCAAATTTGAAGTAGCAGTAGAAGCCCTTGAAATTTTATATATATGACTCTTATAACATCGATGTCTCTGCCTCCGTTTTTGTTATAATGGGTTGAGCAAAGGACAACTTTTCTCAAAGAGATTCATAGAATTTTACAGAAAATCTGAAATGTCTAGACAAATTCACTTTTAACTATGTGACCACTCCTCTTAATCTTAATAACTAATATAATTAATATTGTTTTATAGCTAATTTAAAATATATAGGGGTCGAATAGGAAAGTCGTGTGTTGTCCGGATCATTGTTTTTGTTGTCTTGTTCAAGAATTTAATAGACGGGCCTTATGAAGGACATGATTACTTGTTTTTTATCCAAAGGAGGCGGGACATCAGTCTGATCAGTCATTATTGCAAAATAATCCTAAGTAATAAAAATAGAAAGTCCCGTCATTTATGTCCAGGATAATAATTTTGTGATTATACCTGTACGTTCTCGAGGGGTCAGTTTTGATATGAGTTTATGAATAAAATTTGCGACATTTAAAAAATTGCCCAGGAATTGTTTTAGTGATGGTAAATTTCTACGAAACGGAACGAAAACGGACACTGAAGATGGCACATCGCCGAAACCGGTTTGTCTACAAACCAAAGTTGACTAGGGATGACGGAAAATCGTTCCAAATTTTATCAGTAAATTTCTACCATTTAAATTATCTTCACCTTTTGTCTTCACACTCCTTAGTGCTTTAATCAAATATAAGCCATGTAAATATTGCCACCTGTATTTAAATGACCATTGCTTTCGAAAAGATACAACGGTATTTTTAGTACGAGTACAAAAGTAAAACAGAAAAAGTTCAACATTTATGAAGGAAATTGCTAAATACATAGAGATAAATTCCCTTTACTTTTCGAAGCACATTCAATTTTGGTGATAACTCCGGTGTGAGAGTACTGAGCCCGGGAAAGAGAGAGAAAGAGAAAAAAGGAAGAGCAAATAAAAGGAAGTAAGAACCCCAGCTTGGCTTGGCAGAAACTCATATTGCCAGGAGGCGATGCATGCTTATATTTTGTGTTTTGCAAATGTCCGAGCCAGTTATCCCAGCTATGGAATTTTATATTCAAAACCGCGCTATAAACTGGGAAATATTGATAAAGGTAATGTTACTTTTGGGTTCTTATCGAAAAGTTAAATATGAAAATTATTTGCTCAAATTTTCTACAAAAGTAGGCATAGACGTCCATTTTCAACACCAAACACCTAGGTAGGCGTAAAAACTTCGTGCCAAATTTAATGATATAAATTTCATCAATTTTTACTTAAGTGGGTCACGCTCACTTTTGTCTGTAAGGTCTCTGTGGGAGGCTTTATTCGGAAATGTAATTGCAACTTAAAACTTAATTAGATCCCACAAATTGAGCTATAAGTATGAATTAATTCTTGTGTATCTTCCCCGATTTGACCCATTTTCATTCCTAATCAGTTTGTGATGGCAGAGGTGACAGAGAGATAATTTCCAATATTTCATAACCATACCTCTCCTGTATTTCTGCAGACGGACAGACAGTTTGAGGGACGTACATGAATAAATTAACACAGGTTCTGAACCATAATGCATAAATACCTTCCTGTAACGTCTGTGTCCCCTTGAGTACATTACCAACATAGGTACAAAATTAATATAATCTTCCCTCGCGTGCATGAGACTATAATCAAGAACTGGTAAAACGAGTTCATTAAAGTTCGTTAATTAGAGAAAAGCTCCTTAATTATTCTTAAAATTTTGGAATTTGAATTTCTTCTTTTTCTGATTCAACTCCAAACAAAATTCTCTTATACGATTTTCTGAGAATGGAATTAACATTAAAGTAATCTGCTTTGTGTGTTCACTTAAGAATATTTTTTCGCTTTTGTGTTTGTATCCTGTAAGCTAAAACTATAAAGAGTTCTATTTGCAATAATTCGTTTTTGTAGGCTCGTGATGTGCATTACATTACATTAATTCCTGCATTACGTGACATAATTCATAGTAACAAATTTTTCCCTGATATCCGACAAAATTGATTCATGCGTGAGAGAAAAATCTTGTAAATTGCATTATCCTCTTATGCTTTAGGGGAGCATCAATGATTGCGTTTTTATTTGCTTGCCGGGTTTATCCTTGGATTTTTGCTGGTAAACAACGTTATACAGCCGCGGTTCCATGCAATCGCTACATAAATATCATCCCTTTAAAATGGGCAGAGAAAGGAATAGAAACTAAAAATCATAGGAAAATCTGGGTCCATAAGATATAGAGGCTTCTTATTTTGTTGGGCGCATGGGACAATAACATCACAATATTTTTGGTTTGTAGACAAACCGGTTTCGGCGATATGCCATCCTCAGTGTCTTTTTCGTTCTGGTCAGTATTCGTTGATTCAGTCTCTTTTATAGTCAGGTGGCTGCGTCTTGTCTGCGTGATTTAGTTGCCGTCGTTGGTCTACGTGACCGCATGCTGCTTTTTTACAGGTAGGTGATGTGCAAACCGGCGGGCTTATCGCTAATTAGTTGTTGATCCGTTTTTATCGTAGGCACCTAGGTGAGCATTATTACGGGTTTCGATGGGAAGGTAGAAGTCCGTTATCCTTGGTTTCTTTCTTAAGGCTTTGACCTGCGTTTCTGTATTTATTATCTTATTGCTGCTCTTGTTCTGCTTTTTGTATAATAATTTTAGGGGCTCAAATATTACGTCTGATGGAGTATTTGTTTGTTCGTTTATTATCCTCCCGTCGAAGGTTTTCTGCTTGTAAATTTCCATGCTTTCTAACACATTTCCATGTTTTGTCTACAAACCAAAAATGACAAGGAATGACGGAAATTCGTTCCACAACACAACAATTTCATACCCTGTCGGAAAAATATATCAAAATCAAGAAACTAATAATGCCAGTCAGGCTTACTTCTTACAGACAATCGGACTAATAACAGTATACCAACGAAACTCACTTAAGATACACAACACTAAAGCAAGTATTTGGTTCAACAGACAATGCCTCGCATTTAATGTTACACCGAAATTCGCTCAAATAAAACTGAGAACCAACACGGAGGCTGCAAAACGGACCATCAAGAGGGCGGAAAAGGACTTCATAAAAAACGAAATAAAAAGCCTATACGCTAAGAAAGAGCGCCTAAACAAAAAGGCACTATCAATGCATTTGCAACTAGCGGAACGTTTACCAACGGGCATACTAATGGACCTGCGCGAACAAATAGAAGAAGATATCCACAACACAATGAAGGAAAAATATAAAAGGCTAAACAAAAAACTCAGCAAACTAACTGAAGGCAAGAAAGCAGCAAGTAATAAGGAGCACGCATCACCAAAGTTTCACGCCAGACTTATCAACTTAACGAGCATCGACATCAGCGAACAGGAAACAAAAGTATTGGAAAAAGGTCTAAAACACAACGTCTACGAGGATAACAAGAAGAAGGAAATTGAGCAAGCTATAGTGGATGTAGAAACGGCAATATCCACTTTACCAAGAGAGGATCAGGATCATGCAAGGCATATTGCCAGGGAAGTAATTGAAAAGAAAATAAGAGTGGAAAAGACAAAGAGGGAAAAACGGTGAAAAACCTAAAACAGAAGCTGAAAAGGAACAATATAATTGTAACAAAAGCGGATAAGGGAAACGCAACTGTGTTAATTAATAAAGAGGACTATATCAGAAAAACAGAGCAGCTGATTGAGGAAACAAAATGCAGGAAAATACGGAAAGACCCAACCGACGAATATCAAGCTAAAATTAAGGATACCATAAAAAAGGCAACAAGAATCATCAGGCCAGACAAGGCACACACGTTAACAAACATGAACCCATCAGGACCACCGATGATCTCACTTCCGAAAATTCACAAACCGAACGCGCCAATGAGACCAATAATTAACTACAAATCGGCGCCGAGCTACAAGCTGTCCAAACACTTAAAAGCGCTACTAAAGGAACATCTAAAACTGTCCAACGAGCATACAATAACCAACACTACAGAACTGGTAAATAGATTGACAGCCACGCAAATATTAAGCGGATATAGACTAGTGTCGTTTGATATCAAGGATCTATACCCATCGATACCAGTGTCGGAAACAGTAAAGTTGGTACGCAAAATTATAATGAACAACACCGCAGACAAGGAGCTCTCTACACAACTGACAGAAGCCGTAAAAATCACTTTGGAACAAAACTATTTCCAATTTAATAACAACATATATAGACAAACGAACGGTTTAGGAATGGGGAACCCGACATCAGCGATCCTCATGGAAGTGTTCATGGAACAATTGGAAAAACAGTTCATGGATGAACTTAAAACTAAACTCGGAGTGGTATTTTATGCAAGATATGTGGAAGACATCATATGCATACTGGGAAGAAATAACGAAGAGCAAGTGCTGAAATTTCTGAACAACCAACACGGGAATATTACCTTCACGATGGAAATGGAAAAAGAACGGCAAATAAATTATCTGGACCTCACGATAAAAAGAAACGAAAAATTCAACAAATTGGAGTACGAAATATACAGAAAACCAACAACCACGGATACAGTAATACACAGCACGTCAAACCATCCACATCAACACAAAACAGCGGCATTCAGGCAACTAATAGACAGACTGGAACGGATCCCACTAATGAAGGAGGCATACAACAAGGAGCTTCAAACGATTTACGCAATCGCAAGAAATAACGGATACCAGAAGGAGCTAATAGACAAAATCAGGAGACAAGCAAAAACCAGACAAAACCCCAATAATAAGAAGGAAGAAGAAAAAATTTGGACAACTTTAACATATGCTAATGAACACACGTTCGTATTAGCAAAATTGCTGAAAAAACTAAAATTCAACGTAGCCTATAAAACAAACAACAACCTGGGACAAATACTACGGAGCAACATTAGTAAAGAGGATCCGCTGGATAAACAAGGCGTATACAAATTAACCTGCGCATGCGGATACAGTTATATCGGACAAACCGGACGTAAACTAAAAACAAGATTCCGGGAACACATACGGGACTACAACAAGAAAAAAGGAAACCCAAAAACAAATCCAGAATCTAATTTTGCAAATCACATGCACGATAATAAATGCACACCAAAACACATTAGGAAGACAATGGAAATCCTGCATAAACAACTTAAAGGACGGCGGCTGAATGTGTTAGAAAACATGGAAATTTACAAGCAGAAAACCTTCGACGGGAGGATAATAAACGAACAAACATACCCTGTCGGAAAAATATATCAAAAAAAAAAAAATATATCAAAATCAAGAAACATCACAATACTTTACAAAATGTTCGGCATTATTTAGATATTATTTCAGCTTTATTTATTAAAACGAATAACAATGTAAAGCCCAAATTTCATTAAATCCCTCAAAAAAAGTAAGACAGACCATTCAACCTGGCCGAAATTCATACATCCGTATCCCTGATATGAAATTGTAGTTTGATTCTAACAATCAGTGGGCAGCGCACGTCCCTTCTACGTTTATTATATTTCCCTTTTCTTGATTAATTTAGATCAACTAATTCGTCTTCAAGACAAATATTTCTTAAGGCTCAGACAGGGTGGGTTGATAATTTGGTTGATATTTTGGAGATACCGTGCTAATTTTTGATGAATTTTTACTGTTCAAACCATGGTTATCTCAGCCATAAAATTTCAGCTCAAAAATTTCAATAGAGGTTGAAAAATGTGGATTAGTAATTCTATTTCATAAAAAACGAGTGTCGGCGCCACTTCCACCAATTTTCGATACCAACTAGTTTATGACATCAGAGAATATTCATGGTATATTTCATAAAACTACCTCCTTCATAAAACCTTCATAACTACTCCTTCATATTGTTTGAAATAAATATTTGCTGCGTTTACTAATGCTATAAACACAACCTCGCGACAGTTGTCGCGTCGACAAATCAAAACTCTGCTGTCGCTGAAGTTAGCAGAGAACATCTGTTTGTTTGTTTATAAATTATATTCGTTTGTTTGATAAATTTCTGTGGGAAAATCGAAACAAAAATGGAATTTTATGAAGATGAAAATTTTATAATAGAAACAATGTGTTCCGTATTTCAAATAGTTGGAATTGTTTGTGTTGTATATGAGGTACGTTTTGCTAGAAATAAATCAATTTTAAGTTGAAACGAATAATCTAATATAAGATCACAAATAGGCATATAAGCTCAACCAAAGAAGACGGCAAAGGAGATGGTGGGTTCGCCCAGTAAACTTGGAACGCGATCGGTTAGGGTTTTTTGAAACGTGTACCAAACAACAACAATTGATTGATAAGGAACATTTTTACAAAGCGACGGGAATGAATAGCAGAAATTTTATTGCCCCGAACATAATGAGGCCATTCCCTGGGCGAAATTTATCCTCCGATAAAGAATGCTTCAGTAAGACGTTGTCTAAAGCTCGAGTTCTAATAGAGAACGGTTTTGGAATTTTGGCGAACCGTTGGAGAGTGCTCCACACAAAAATACATACCGACCCAGACAACGTTGACAAAATTATTTTGGCAACAACAGTGCTACATAATTTTTTGATGCTAAAACGTGACAACCAGTACTACAGCAGTGAGTTAGTTGGTAGAGTTGAAGGTGGTGTCAACATCGACGGAAATTGGAGAAGCGAAATAAATGCTTTGCGAAATAAACCTTCTATGAGAGCAAATCCAAATCGTTCTGTAAACGCAGCATTTTCCTTAAGAACCCAACTCAAAGAATTTTTGTATAGAAATAATTAAAAACAATAAATAAATATATTCATTTCATAAACATTTTTATTTCATATTTGACTACATTCTAAGTTTAATTTATTATATGTTATTATATATTATATATTTATAACATATATATTTAACATATTTATTTGGTTTCCCCGCTCGCAACTGATTTAGAAGTTTTAGCCCTCTAAAGTTTGAAATTCGCAGGCCGATATCTCCTAAAATTTAATAAACATTCCTACGATATTGGTATCTTTGTAAGTGTAGTTAAAATATCTTGAGTGAAATGTATGTAAATGTACGTAATGTAGCGTAAATGTCTAAATGTAATAAATGAGTAGGCCAATTTAAGCGTTGTGGCTGTCGATGAAGTTGTGGATTACACGTCGGCATTCTTCAAATACCGACCGTTGTCCCAATGACGGTAGTTTAGCATCCACCAGCTCCTGCACTAAGGCTGCAAAGTAGGTCCTGATTGGTTCCTGCTTCCGTTCGCTCCTTTCCACCATGGTATTTGTCAAAGAATCCGGACTCTTTTGGGCCGTATGGATTAATTGGCCCAATGCCAGATCATTCTGAAATGTTCAATATTTAATAAATTGATATTTATGATAATAAACTAACTTTGTCCGGCTTCTTTCTCTTTTCGGAACATCCAACAGATGTTCCTGGTGAAGGAGAAGGCGACGGCACAGAATCCGACAACACCTCTTGGACAGGCGGCGAAAACTCCGGTGCAGGATCTATTTGGCAGTGTGGAAACTCCGGTACAGGAAAAGAGGACATATTCCTGATTGTACTAAAATGTCTTTATGGTTTACATTGTTCTATTACGGAAAGTAGAACCCAGCAATTTACCTTCTAAAGTGCTGCGTCCCATGAATAAAATTCATCGCCTCCTCGTGTTTCCAGCGACGTTTCCGGGTGGGTGCCACACTGCCTGAGGCCAAAAATCCTGCTCGTCTATATCGCCTGGTCATGTTCCGCAAGTTCTTCCATTTTTTTTAACGGAACCGATTGAAATATAAAATACTTGTCATAAATTCGAGCTAATACTTATATTTACCATCATGGTTTATTTTTGTAGCTATTTCTTCCCAAATTTTTTTCCTTAAATAAGATATTTTTGTATGATGTATCCTCCATATCATACAGGCATTTATATTGCCTTACTTGCTCAATAAGAGCTTCCTCTATATCAGCCGTTCTGAAAATATGGAATCACTATAATTTTAGTAGCTATATTTAAATTTAGTGATACTCACTCAAGAAAATTTCGCCACAATGTCTGTAATTTCAACACAATTTCAATAATTTCTAATGTCATTTAAAGTAAACAAACGGAGAAAAGGAGAACAAGACGAGCGACAACCAAAAAAAAGTAGAAAATTTTCTACCACTGTCGTTGTCGTATGCGTCAGCAGCGCGACAGTTTTATTTTTTCTCAATTCCTGTAAGACTCTATGTAATTTTGACAAGTCTCGGCGAGGATAATCAAACCGTCGCGAGGTTGTGTTTATAGCATAAAGGAAAAAGATCGTTTTATTTTTTATTTCTACTTGAATATAATAAACAACAATTAAAAACGATTTCTTCTTTAATTATTTAAAAAACGAATTCTTATTTAATTACGATTCGAAAAATTTTTTCGGGATATCAGAATAATATTTGTTTTACTAATTTACATCATTACTGTAATTTGAATGTGATGGTAATCGCTTTATTTTATTTAGAATATGAAGAGAAATCAAAGCCTTTAATTTAAACAAAGCATCGTTTAAATTAGACAGATTTAATGAAGAAGCCGTTCAGATTCTCTTGGAAATGATGGCATTTGTACGTCAGTTACCTGTGTCAGGTACCTATTGGATGAAATCAAGGAACTATGCAGACCGTCTCATACAAATAACTAATTTGTTTTAACATAATAAGAACACACGTAACGTCAGTAATGAATGAAATAACAAAAGAACCACCAGGGGGGGGGAGGAAAGGAAAATGGCAAAACGGCAAAAGGTGAAGGAGGAACTAGAGTAGGACGGTGCTGACATCTGAAGGAAATTAAGTTGTAGAAGAACGTTAATTCTTTACGGATTGTGAAGACGAAAAACCTCGCATTAATTCACGAAATACTTCATTTATTACGTTATTGCATGACTGTCCAGATCAGGTTTACCGTAATTTCAGAAGAGTACGTGGACATAACGCACAGGGTGCTTCACATGAGATGCGACAACAGATCGATGAAGAAATTATATTTTTCGTGGGAGTGGAAAGGAACAATTTCTTCCGGTATAAGCGTAAGGATCGTTTAAAAAAGTTCATGCGATTGTAGAAAACTGTTAAAAATATGGGTGACGCCATTAACACAATGTAGGAGCGCGTTGGAGAACAAGAATATCATTGTGTCATAAAACTTTTCAAATCGCATCATGAGATCTATACGGCTACAAAAAGAGTGATGTTTTGATGACTCGTGGGATAGACCTCCACGATAATGAAGTGGAAGAGATGAAGGTGACAATTTTTCACAGGTTTGGCCGATTGATAATTGTAACTATATTTAAAAATTTATAATATAATCAGTACCAAAAACGTTCTAACCCCACTTCTGCTCCCACCTGCTGACTATTGTCTTACCAGAAGTAAATATGGTTTTGTTGATAAAGCTTTCGGGAGATCCGCTTGATAAAATAGAGCTAGTTCTACTATACTACCTGTCCTACTACTACTACTAGATAATAAGCTTGTCCGGAAGCTGAATTAACCGTTTTTTGCAAGCCCTTTTTCGACATCGCCTCTTAAGTCTAATTTCTTCCTCGTCTCGATCTAATCGATTGATTCTTAGTCACAGTCGCTGCATGTACTTTTCTACATGATACGTCTATTCCTTTACTTTGCTGAACACAATAAAGATGTATTAATCATAATTTAAAAAATTAAGATAAAAAGTAAAGTGAAAATAACAAAAAATTGCAATTCTTTTCAATGTTTTTCGCAAAAAAAGTGAACGATAAAACTGAAATTAATATCTCACCTCACATTAATTTAGTCTTCTTAGCTATTTCATTTCTTTCATTTATTATATCTGTTTGAATCGCAAATACGTCGACTGTGCCGAAAATGAATAAATACCTAGAGTTGTCAATCGGCATAATTTATTTTCACTTTTTTCGAAACTGAAAGAAAAAAATACATGCAGTAAAATAAAGAGTATTATATATTATTTTTCATGACTTCTAACTGAAGTCAGGGGAGAAGTAAAAAATCAATGAAGTATTCATTGTTTTTAGTTCTAAACGTATGAAATATGTATGAGACCTAGCTGGCAGTCCTTTTCATTAATTTTTGGGGTTATTCTGGTTTAAGAAAATGTTGGAAAAACAGAAATGAAATTCAAGGACTAACTTTATGAGCATAAGGCTAATGAAAGCCGAAATACATTTACAGGGCTTGTATTACGATTTACTTGTACCGCATTTATTTCATAGAAAATGTGTTTTTTTATTTAGTCAAATGAATTTTTCCACAACAAATTACTTAAGAAACGACTATTCTGGGTTTATCTCGAGGTACGAGTAATAAGAAAAGCTTGTTTGTGGTTACGGTTTCTATTCGAAAGAAAATTGTATTCATTCTTCCATTCTCTGCTTTTCTCGGGGTATGTTTTTTCCACCAATAAACAAAATAAATTATTAAATTAGTTTTTATGAATATTAATATATTCTTAAGTAGCGGAAAAACCTGAATTTGTAGCAAACATTAAGCCGCAACCAAACCTGGTACATTTTGGAATCTGGAGAATTTAGCCTTTTGAAGATTTTTTTGTGTACAAAACTTTGTATATATGTTTGAAATGTTCATTCCTTTTTCAGATTTTGTAATATCTGCTTAAAAAATTGAGTTCGTTCTTCGCGAGTGATTCCCAAGGGACGCCATTTTAAATACATATTTACAACAAAATTTTACCATCTTCTATTACATGGCTTTGTATGCTTCTCCTGCTGAAATTCTATTTTGCATAAAATGCCGAGGCGAAGTAAAATAAATATTTTTCGAATTTTAGAAAACATTAAAAAAGTCATCTCGATTTTTTCTGTCAAAATTAAGCGGAAATAAATGAAAATTGTGGTAATAGTTGTTGAATATTTCACTATGTTTACTGTTTTTGAAGATCCTAAAAGCTGTTTATATTGCAATCGCAGCAGGATATTACTAAAATAGAAAGACTCAACGAAGCAATAATTTTCAAAAATCGTTCAACCACCGGTGGGGGTAGTTCTTGCCAAAATGTGTTTTCTCCTTTTTCTACGATTTCTGTGACTTCGTATTGAATTGAAAGCATAATTTCGAAATTAGTTATTAGACTATTATTTTCATTTATCATAAGAATTCTGATTTTATTTGTCTCTGATCTCATCGTTAGTGTTTTCTGTTTTTTGTGTATCCGTGTTTTATTTTGATGCGGAGAAAAGATATGATAATTTTGTGTTTTCACACGTAATTCCCAGTAAGAGTAGTTGCGCATTCGGAAACGTACATACACTCAGGCCCTGAATTACGACGTAGGAGAATGAATAAAAGTCTCGTCATTAAGTTTAAATATTATCTATCCCCACGAGCTCGCGTGCCAGTCCCGTTGCGGTGTGGGCAATAAAATGGCAGTGACTAATCAGGTCTGTTTTAAGTTCACTAGCCACGGACTAGACTTGGCTAGTTGGCTAGTTCCGAAGCCTTACCAAAGGCGATAAAATGGTGCCACGGGTGATGCGCATCGCATATAAGGGTCTTTCCAACCCTGCTAATCCAAAGCCCACAAATATAGCGCATCGTGTGTAGGCCCCCTAGTGGGAGCTTCGTGGTGGCTGTGTTTGCCACCTAAAGAAACGCGGGTAGAGACCTTGAGTCTCCGCGAGAGTTGCGCGAGGAGGCCGCCTCCGTCAACTCAATGCCGGTGAGTGTCCCCACCGGCATAAGGCCTTAGATAGTGCCGAAATAGTAATCTGCGAGGAATGTCCTGACACACACAGGTTTCCACAGGTACAAGATAAAGCTACGGTTGGCTACCGTAAGCGAATTGGGCGTCGGTTGTCGCCATGAATCATAAAAGGTACTTTCACAGAGTTCGTACTTGCAACCCCATGCGGGATGGCCCGCCGAGGAATTAAGCCATCATGGCAGGTGTCCTCGTTAAACACAAGACAGAAATCTATCCCCACGAGCTCGGGTGCCAGTCCCGTTGCAGTGTGGGCAACAAAATGACAGTGACCAGTGTGCATGCTGAGTTCACTAGCCATGAACTATGCACCCTGGCTCCGGGGCCTCACCGAAGGCTTTAAAACGGTACCATGGGTGATGCGCGAAGTATGAGGGTCTTCGAAACCCCGCTAATATAAAGCCCACGCATATAGCGCATCGTGGGTAGGCTTCTCACATTGTGAGAGCTTCGTGGTGGTTGTTGGTTGCCACCCAAAGATACGCGGGTAGAGTCCTTGAGTCTCCGCGTGAGCTGCGTGAGGAGGCAGCCTCCGTCAACTCGGCTGCCAGTAGCCAAATACCGGAAGTGGCTTTAGATGGTGCCGCGATTGCAACCTGCAATGGGATGTCCTGCCACACACACAGGCTCCCTCAGGTACAAGATAAAGCTACGGTTATCTTACCTTAAGCGAATTGGGTGCGGTTGTCGCCATAAATCATAAAAGGTACGTTCACAGAGTTCGTACTTGCAACCCCGTGCGAGATGGCCCGTCTTGGACTTAAGCCTATCATGGCAGGTGTCCAGTAAAACACCGACAGGAATCTATCCCCACGAGCTGGTACGAATTCAAAATGTTTTATTACCAACCAATCAGATTTTATTACCAACAAATCAGATTGGTTAAAGTTAAGTCACAAGTGGGGACACATACATTTTTTGCGATTGTAGCGTACAGAAGCTGCGGTTAAACCCGTATGAACACAGCTATTAATTTAAGATTTTTTCTTTCTCCAGTAAAACAAAAGAATGGTGTCGATCCTATTCGTTAGTCGTTGATTTATTTCCTCTACTTCTAAAGTGTAATCGTGCTTTATTTTTCCCTCTTTCTTGCGGTTTTAATACTTTTTTTTATACCGTTTTTCAGCGGTATTTATTCGGGTTAGTGCGAAGCCCGATCACTTTAAACTAAAATTAATTTAGAAACTTTTTGTTTGCTGAAAACGAATTTTAGCTGCCAATTTTTTTATGCAATTTTTTAGACTTCTTAGATTTCCTAGTATTGGATTAAAAGATTATTTTCACGTTTGGATAACGATTTCGAAAATCTTCCTTTTTGAAAATCCGCCATTTCAATGAATACCTTCAACGTGTTGAACAAGTATTCGTAGAAATCACTAACTAATGCGTGTGTTAAATAAAGATATGAAATAAATAAAAAAGTCTATTGTAGAAAATATTTTATATAAATGGTCCCTGACTAGCTCAAAAATTGTATTACAAAGTCCGATTTTAAAGTCCGGATTTTAAATATTTTTGACGCCAACCAATTTTTGGCGGCCATTGTGGACTATTTTCAGACAGTGTCGTTTTTCAAATGTCTATAATTTTTTTGACATCTACCTGTTTAAAATATTTCGTGAATAATTTCAGTTTTCGAAAACCCATGAGACACACAATAAAAATTTGAAACGCAGAATACCGGTCTTGGCAAATCTATTACGGTCATGATCGGTTACGAACGCTTAACAGAAATCTGAAACAGTATAATAATAATGCCAGAAAAGTTCCTAATTTTTGTACCGGGTGTAGGGTAGGATATATTCCTATTTTCATCCCTTACTTCTTCCATATGAAAGGTATGGAAAATTGAATATATCCTGGTTAGTTTCATCGCCAGAATCGATTTATCCTTGTCCATCTATCCATCCGTCTGCGTGCCTCTCTGTTTAGAGAAATTACATTTGCGGGAGAACGAAAAGATTTATTCTCATAAAATTTGGGATGAATTTTTAATATTTTATAAAAAATATATAATAATACCATTATATAAAAAATAATATAAATAATATAAATATTAAAAGAATAAAAAAGTTATGTAATAAAAATAATATCATAGAATAAATATTATAAATAAAAAATAGTAATATTAAAAAATAGTATATTAATATATAAAAAATAATATAATTATTATGTTAAATATATTGTAAACTTTGGTATTGAAAACGGGCGAACGGATTTTTTTTTTTTGGTTTTATTTTATCTAGATACTTGGCAATCCCGGAACATTTTCTTTTGCGAAAAGGTTTACGGCAGCTTTATCATGTTTCCATTTAAAGATTTCTAAAAGTGTTTGTGCGAAGGAGATAGTTTTGCGATTAGAGCGATTGTTTGAATTTCTATAGAACGCACAAAATTGGAGAATTCACCATTCTCATTTGAATCCACACACTAATTCTCATAATATAATATCGAGTAAATACAAGGATTATTAATAATTTCATCGGTGCTTAAATCGATGGTTCAATTTTAATAGCAATTGACTTTAAGTTATCCTGTGAGAATTATCACACTAACATGCATCGATTTACTTTTATTGAGGCTGTTGTACGAGATATAGGATGCTTATATGTATTGCAATGCACACCACCAAATATGAACGGGCATATTAAAGAAACAATAAGTTCTTAAAAATATATGTGAGAAGAGCGTGGATATCTTATTTCACCCAGGAAGGGTAGTCAAATGTTGACTTGTTTTTGTTGACGTGAAAATGACCTATTGAATACTTTTATTTGATTCATTACATTATTTGTTATTAATATCCCATGCAGTTAATATTATTTATTGCATATCTTTATAAATTAGTGTATTCTTCTCAAAAGGTCATTTATAATCATACAACTTTTTGTGATAGAAGAAAACTGACAACAGTCATATTTAAAATAATTTCAAGGTCTTCGAGAATTAGTTATAGTATTGTGACGTTTCAAATAATCAGTTATAAAATTCGTTAATGTATTTATTTTTTAACAAAAATTCATATAAAAATAAAAATACTAATGTACTTGTTGCGAAGCAACTCGACAATTGAAAAATCAAAGGAAGACAAAGTAGAATGTTAACATGAGCAGAGAACAGATATATGTCTGGTGGCATAAAGTATTAAGTTTCTTCTACATAAGTTTGGGTCTTAATATAGAAAATAATTCAGTTCAATCAAACCAAAACTTGCCCCAAACGCTTAATCGTATATGGTGTTTCATGATAGTGGTTTTGATTTTGATTTTCGGAAATGATAAACTTTTAAGTGTTTCCTAACAAAAACTGGTTTTATTTTAAGAACCAGCTGTGTAGTATCTACAAATTTATGATTAAAATTGAAATAAAATTGAATGAAAATAAATGGAGAAAAATGTATAAAATTCAAAAGGTATTAAATAGTACACAAATTTATATTTCAATAATTAATAAAATTAATCAATTGCAAGGAATAGAAAAGGCCACAAATGTCAAATTTTGAAAAGCAATGGATATTTACATATATATCGCACCATATGCTCTCTTATATTCCTCCCTTTCTTTTAAATTAACTGTAGAATGACACAAAGAATAAGAGGTTTCCAACAAGAACGGGTCGATTTTGAGACGGAATAAAACATGCTGCGTATGAGGTATTAACGAAATTTTAAAAGCCCCGTCTATACCATTATGTACGGAATATGACATCGTACAAATTTTGGCCGCGGCTTCGCACCGTGGAACGGATACGAGAGGTCAAATTTTCAATAACTCTGCCGCATAGATCCGGTTGAATTTCAGCGGTGGCCTGGGCTACGTTGACCTTGAGGGCATCGGCCGATTGTGGCTTATTCGGATAGACCTGCGACTTCAGAAAACCTGACAAGAAAAAGTTTAGCGGGGTCAAGTCGCATGATTTTGGTGGCCAATTCACGTCACCTGAGCAAGAGATAACAATACCCTCAAATCGTTCATGCAGAACGTTTTGGAAAAATTACGGACCAATGACGCTGCCGGCCCAAAATTCGCATTTGTGGATGCATTGCTATTGTGGTGAACCTCGTGCGGGGTGGCGTCGTCCCATACATGCGCCTCATCGCTAAATAAGATTTTTCGGCCAAAATTGAGCCGACACGAAGGCTCATTTTGATAATAAAATTGCTACTCAATAATGTAACTTGCCGTGGTGATTTGCCATTACTTACTGAATTACAAGCACCAGATTTAATGGACGCCGGCTAAACAACATGACCACTACGGACTGTCAACATCAATCCACCTTTATTGGAAGGCCCTAAATAGAGTACAGAGTTTCAAAAATAGTTAAATGTTTTCAAACTGATAAAATCAGAAATATTTCTCGCTTTGATTTGATTAAGCAACATCAATGACAATAGATTTTTTTTGGGTTTGGCTTTGCTTTTGTTTATAACTACTTTCAAAAGACAATAATATTAACAATAATATTAAACGGAAGTATTAACCACACTCACTAAATTATCAAGAACCATTCCAAGAACGTAGTCTTTCATGGAAGTCTGAAGTATTTATAACTAGTCTCCAAATAAATTAGAGAAAATTTGTAATTTTAGATAAAAATCCCTTAAATATATCTCACAAAAAACCATTTAACTATGCTGTATCGTTTAATATTATTTATATTAGTAAGAAGCGTTATATTAAATTCTAATATTATTTTATTAATTAAAATCATAATTTTATTATTTAAATTTATTATATTCTCGTTTGTTTATTCGTTGCAGTTCCAGCAGGGGATTATTGTCACAAACCGTTTGTAGATTTCATGTATTGAAAGAAAATTTATAGAGTCGCAAGACGCAAGCCGCATGAATGATTCAGAAGATTCATAAGTACACGATTCAGACGAACGGTGTCATTTATTACGCGACGGCTCCTAACGCTTTGCTTCGTTTTTGTAATGAACTTTGTGAAATTGTATATTGTTTTGCAGGCCTTGTTGCAGGTCAACCCCCGCGGACAATAACTTGACAATAAGTTTCCTCGTGTTGGCTTACACAGCTGTTCGAAGCTAATGATTCATTAGGATATTTCAATGTTGTATTGCTATTAATGTTGTGAGACAGATTTCGTACAAAAGAGGTTATCCATTTTATATTTCATTGATCCATTGATTTTCCCCCTATATTTCCCTAGTTTTAATCATTTTCAAAATTCGGATGATTTTTAATCATATAATGAACTTCTTCACATTAATTTCCATATTTTTTTAAATAATTTGACTTTATTCACATATCAATAATCACAAAATTTTAGGCTTAAGCTTAAGTGATTCAGAGCTAACATTTCTAGTATTCAGTATACACATCTAAATTTTCTTTAACGAACAAGTATCTCTAAAATGAAATAATAATCTAACCAAAATAAGATTATGATCTAAAATATTCGTCGCTATTTTGAAACACCGCGAAGCAACTATTAAGTAGTAAATGACTTATTACTCTGTAAATAGCTTGTGAATAGATATTATTTCACTGCGATTTATTAAAAAGGTTTTCCTTTTCCTTGCTTTGTGCCACGATATCATAAATGTTGTGTTTAGCATGTTAAACCTTTCGAAAAATTATTTGAATTATTGAAATTATCCTGAAACAGCAAGAGAAATATTAAATGTGATTAAGTAATTTCTAAGGAAATGATAAGTAAAGTGAGAACCTTAATAACTGCTTTATCTTCGGCTACTTACGCTCAAAGCGATTAAAACAACAACTACAACTTCAACAAGAGCAAGACTAATAACATGACGAGACCAAACAACTCAAACAAAATCTTAGGGAAAGATTCAAAATTCTAACAACATTGAAAATAAGGAATCAGCAAATAAATTTGGTTTTACGACAGACTAGCTGCGTTAAAACACTACATTATTAAGGATTTCATTGATGCAATAAATGTATTCACCCAAAATATTTTATATTTGGCCGAAGCTTATATACATTGCACCTGTGATATTATGGTATCCTATGAAATTACAGTTTGGTTCTTACACACAGTGGCAAGTGCACGCCCGTTTTAATATCAGATTCGGCTTAAGTTTACTTCCCCACAAATTCTTCAATAGCTTCTAAACGACTGTGATGGGTGTTTGATGTGATGGAATTATCCCTGATTAAAGATTTAAGAATTGTAATCATTTTAATTAAAAAAAATGCCCATAACCATACAACGAAATATTTTAAGATATACATCGTTATAAACAATCATGTCCATTAATTCTGTACCTTTAAATTTTACCCAAAAACTTAAACCTTTAAGAAAACTTTAATTTTATTTTAGTACATCTAGAAAAATACTCATTCATTTTTTTAATTAAAATAATGTAAAAATACATGACTCAACTCAAGTCATATTATGAAACAGTATCTCCCTAGCTTCCTTCACGTAATTTTTTCATGAAAATTGGTGGAGGAATTTACAAGAAATTTCTTTTTTTAATTTCTACCCTACGATTATAACGTCATATTTTATATTTTAATACCTTCCAATTTCACTTATTATCTAATTGGTTATTTATGCAACCATGGTTGCTTTCAAGCTATTGTTCTTCCCCTTCACATAAGTTTTTCGGGGATTTTTCGCGTTTGAAGCGTGTGGTCGTTTACATTCATTCTCATTATTATCATTCTAAAATGCACGCTAGTGTTTTACGAAATGAAGGTTGTGGTCGTTGCCACAGACGAAAGATCATATACGAATACCTTTTATGTAAACAAAATTATACTTACGAGAGTATTCTACGTGTTGAGAGTTGTGATCCTTGCCGCGGTCGAAGGCCGCCATACATGAATACTTTTTATACAAACAATATTATATTTGAGATAATATTCTACGTGCTGAGGGTAGGGATACTTTACCACATTTGGATACATTATTGAAAAATAAAGTTTTTTACCCTCAGACTTACGCTGGCTGAGGATTATTGTCATTTCTGTAAATCAGTGGAGAAAACTTGGCATACATAATTTTGTAGTATACAATGCTCGATAGATTAAAGAATGTGTAGATAAATTTGTCTTCATATCATTAAAAATATTCATACCCGAAGTGTAAATCCTTGAGCATTTATATAATTGTCAGTGTTGCCGTCAGGAAACGCAAGATCATACTCAGTGTTGTTTTCCGCAAAGAAGGACTTATACATAAGTAGCTTTGAGCTTTAAGATGTGTTTTCTCCTTAATTACTGCAGGCATTTCTATAATAAAAAGTATACACAGTAAACCTTTCCTTCCAAATATTGAAACCTTTACGGGGGTCAATTGTACATTTTTTAGAGATAAAACTAATAAACACGAAAAATAAGTACTAAAAACGGAAAAGTTAAGTTTTCTTAAAAGTAGACGTTTTTCGTAAAAAGTTTATTTACACAAATGAAGAATAGTATTACTGACTTCATAAACTGGTTGGTAAACCAGTTATATAGTTGCTGTTTTTAGCTTACGACATACAGATTTGAACGTCTCTTATTTTTATTGAAATTATACAGCATTTTTGCTTTGACGTTTTGCTTTGCCGGGAAGCAATGGTACCTTAATATGAGTTGAGGTCCGAATGAGACCCAATATGATGGCCTGATAAGCAAACTGAGAACGCGCCGTCGAGATGTTGACAAGGTAAATTCGCATTGTGATATCAGGTTATGAGTTTCATGCTCAGATAACCAAATGTTAGCATTTTGAGCTAATACTGATGAAATAAATCTACACTTGGGTTAGTTGCGTCGTCTTATTCAGATTCAGAGAAATTGTATTTAAATGTATTTAAATTTACAACCAAATTATTACAGCGTGCGCCATTAAATGTGTCCAATTAGTGGACAATATGATTTCGAAAACGGTTGTTGAAATGTACTCATATTTATAATATTTAATATTGCAAATTAAAACATCTTAGCGACGTCATCCGGAACTCTTACCATGCGGCAAATAATGGGTTTATATGGATATTCATATGTCATTACTCCATACGCCATAAATTGGTAGAATTAGTATCAATCATTAAACCTTCCGCAAAACCTGCCAATTAAAATAGCATCTGTAATACATATTTCTCTACTTTTACAGCTTAAATTTATATTTAGACATAATTACATTTTAAAGCAAAATCATTCAATCACAACAAATGAAGTAATTTGGTCAAAGGAGTCAAAAATTTTCAAAGGAGTAATAATGGATTATACCAAAATAACACGCATCAGCTTGACCTTATACAAGACTTCGTTAACATCAATATTATTCACTAACTTGACTTCATTAGCATCATTAACATGATTTCATTATCATCAGCATACCTCCATTTCCATTTTACGCAGATGTTCATTCTATAATTATCCTTATATTTTGTCTTCACGATTATATTATCGTTTTTAAAGTGATTTTTGTTTTGTTAAAATTTTACTGGATTTTTGCTTTGACGTAAATTTTGAGTTTGACGTAAATTTTTAAATGTTAATTTTCATATGATTGCAACAAATGACATTTTCAAATGTTCATTTTCATATGATTGCAACAAATGACATTTTTAAATGTTCATTTTCATATGATTTCATATATACATATTAGAATGCTAATGAAATGGAGTTCAATACGATGCGACTGCAGCATATGAATTGAGTGCGTATTGATTATTGATCATACTGGCATATTTTCGTGATCATAATTTCTTGGCATCAACTTGATCTAAATGTGATTTGAAATTAACTGAGAACACGTTGTGTAGTCAAAATATTGTCGAGACAGCATTTTTTCTAGTTGATTGTAGTCGATTTTCTTCTGAACGAGACTTAAATAATTCATAAAAGCTTTTAATTGCGCTGTTGTCACATGTCTTCTGTAATAAACCTTTAAAATTTATCTGCGGTTGACTCTAGAGCTACACCGGTTTAAGGTATCTATAGCGCAAAAGGCTTTGTACGAACTTTTCAATAATTTATAAAAAATTACAAAAACCATTTCGATTATTACCACTCCCACTGCTACTACTACTAAACAAATGCTAGAACAAACGTGTATGTAAAACTATAAGCTAAAGACATGAACATTATGACGTACAAAATAAAATAATAAGACCAACTACAAAACTCAAGCATAGAACGATTTATTGATCCATACCATCGGTTGATAAAAGAAAAGCAACGAAACGGAACTAGACCTTGTCAAGTCTTTTTATGGATATCGAGCCTTCTTCAATAATCTATTCTATTCGTATAAAAATGCTTATACGAGAATCAAGGATTTGCACATTCAAATACATTTAAAGATAAGACTCGTTCAAAACAGTTGATTCAATTTCATGGCAAGCCACTTTTGCTATTTTTAAATGCACACAATAAAAATACATTGTCATTCGTATGTATTGATTTCCTTCCATGAATGTCATTATTCCAGTTCCCTCGAAAGCTAGAAATGTTTCATGCACTTCATAAGCACATAACAATTGTTGGAGTAGTAAAATTCATGAAAGTATTGAAAGCCTGAAACATTCATTTAATTTGGAAGAGAAATGGAAACATCTACCGGATGCAGCCGCCACATTTTCATATTTTCAAAAGTATCTGGAGGGTTAATCCGTTCACTTTTGTTGCTAACGGACAAAAAACAATCTTATTTTGAGGGAAAGAAAAAACAAGTTATTTTACTCGATGGTGGAGAAAGAGGCAAAAATTAATGGAAGCAAAGGCGAAAATTGAAGGCTGAAAATAACTGTTACAAAGAGCATTCAGTGTATTCCTGATGAATCCCTATGAGCATTACGTTGACTACTTCGTCATCATAATGTCCATTTGCTGAAGGTATTTCTTATTTATGGCAAATTGTGCCACGTTTGCAAATTATCCGTAGCTTAACGTTAGGTGACAATGGGTCGCAACAAAACAGCGCTTCTTTCCAATGTGTTATCCTTTCTAAAATGGCGGTTTACTAAGGTTTTACATATTCGCCATCTGCCCCTCAAAAATAGTTAAAAGTAAACCGAGCGTTAAAGATCCGCTATCTCCAGATTGTCACATTTTGTAATTTTGAGCTCACATTGACGTATTGAGTCGCTTGTAGGTGCAAAAATTTAGTCACGTATGTGCAGCATTAAATGATATCGATACGACGGCAATATTATTTTACGAAATCTTCATCAAATGTTCATATATCTACAGTCAAACTGTTGCAAAGTGTGCGGCATTAATTTGAGAACAATATGGTGATTTATATGAAGGCAATATGGTTTTGAAAAACGTCGAAATGTCTTCATATTTACTATATTTAGAGTTTCAAATGAAAACATCACAGCGATGTCCTTCTGATCGCATATCATGCGGTAATACGCTACAAATTTATATACCTATACAAATTTATATTATGAATCTAAAGGCTTATTTATCCGTTTTCATAAAAAGTCGGCAAAAAAAATTGAAATAGAAGTTCTCATGGATAACATTTGTATCAGAATAAATATTCTTGACAAATCTTTTTATTTATGGATAAATAAATTAAAGGAAAATAAAACTAAATTAATTATAAAAAATATATTTTAACAATATTTATTCTGATACATTGGTTGAGATTGAAAATTTCCATTCTAGTAATTTTCTTTTTTTAACAATTTTTTATTTACGAAAACGAAAAAATAAGCTCTCTATATATTTGGAATTGAACTCACAGGGTATCGGATACAGCAATATATACAGGATACATACAGGAGCAAACCATGTGGTGAACCGAATGCAAAGCAAGTGAATGAATGTTTATAAACTGGCGTCCGCTTAAAATCTCTCGGATTCCGCGGGTTAATACAATGAAAAATATGACATACCGCCTCGAAACTAGAATTCAAAAAGAGATCGAGTAAACTTTACGGTCGATTTTATATTATTGTCTTTATCAATATCTTTTACTAAACATTGTTGTTTGCGTTTTATTTATTTATTTTCAATTTTTATAGCGGATGACGTTTGTTGCTCCTTGGTTTTGTAAAAAACTATTTGAGGCTCTTAGCGGCTCTATCTTAGGCTGGCTGGTTTCTTGCTGTTCCTTCTTTTGTTTCCAGAGTTCCACGTCTTAATGTTGTTGTTGTTGTACCTACCCTTAATTTGTCCACATTCAATGGGTGTAATTGATTTTGTCTCGTTGTTCACTTCAATGTATTTAACTGTTGTCTTGTTGTCATATTCAACACTCTTTGCAATGTTTAAGTCTTTCTGTTTCACTTAAGGTCTTTCTGTTAGCTCCGACTGTACCAGTTTTTCTTTCGCTTTTCGTATGACTTAGCGGTACTTCATCAAATGACTTTGTATGATGCGAGCGTCGAACCGAATCCACCCGAATTGGAAACGCTCAACTCAAACGGCCACAACTTAAGTCTGCATTGGGCTGAAGTCGGGATGGTATGGGGTGCAGGCCGCATTCTACACCCGTCAGTTTGTAAATTTGTAAAAATTGAATTCCTAATACTCCATTCTTTTGGTCGCCTTAAGTGAGGTTTCGGTACTATCAATGATAATTGCTATCTCCGCTGAAGGTACACCTATTCATACTTCCTTTGTTCGACTTCACGCAAGTTCTGAGCCAACCTGTTTGGGATATTGGAGTAGATCCATGCCAGATTTTGTCGAAATCTTCCGTACTGCAGCTATAGTCGGAGCCCTCCAAAGAGACAGACGGACATATGGGACAGGAAAAGGATCCACGCATTCTTTCATGCGTCGCAAACAAAGGAACAGACATAATATATGCGTAAGGTCTCGAGTGTAGGTATAAAAAAAAATTAGAATCCGCTAAGGTACCAAGAAAAGAATTAGAAATTAACAATTTCAAGGCCAAATGTATTTACAGCTGGGGCTGCAAAGAGAACATCAGACTGGAAGAAGTCATTGAATGATTGGAATAGGACAGAAGTGTAAGGCTTTTGAAAAGATATAGAGAAGAGCGGATGTTTTGTGAAGAGAAGAGAAGAGAAGATTTCTCTGTGAAGAGAAGATGCGGAAAGATTTGATCGAATTTCAAATTTTAGATAATATATATGTAGGTCGTAATTCTACAATTTTGTTGATCTCTTTTTTTGATAAGCCTTTCCTTAATATGTAAGGAATAGGGAAGAAAGTTATATATTGCGATTAACCAATTGGTTATTCCTTCGAAACGTGGCGTAATTAATTATGTTTTATTCCGGTAAATCAAGACCTATGAGTGTCCTTATAGGTAGATAATTTCATAAGGTCGTTTAAAAGAGGGTGATGAAACGGTTGACCAACAGATCAAAGAACATAAACGAATGATTTAAAAAAGGAAAGAAATTTCTTTTCAATACAGTTAAACGATGTAATAGAAGATATATGTGCGCAAGAATGTTAAGAGGAAATCATACCGGGTTTGTTTCTACAAGTTATACCTTCTCACCTCTAAAAATTACATTGAAAATTAGTCTGCAAGGTCTTGCTAATACGAATTAATTCTTGGAACGCATTGTCTAAATAAGCGCAGCATAATTTTGTAAATTATAGTTATACAGATTTTATACATGTGTTATACACCCAATTCTTTTTTTACACGATATTTTTTTACACGATTTTAAAATAACGCGGTTCACCAATAAGAATAAATATACTTTTTTTACACGAATTTTTTGTCCTAGCACGAATATCTAAAAAATTTTTTATTCTAATTTTGGCAGTATTTTACAGAAACCTATCTATACAGCAACAAAATACAATAGGGGAACACCGTAACCGATATATATAAGAAACAAAGTCCCTTTTTACATTTTCAACTTCCAATTCTAAGTTTAAGTTCGACTGTGAGAGGATGAACTTTGGTAAAGGCGAAAGCGGACGAGGCTTTCTACTTCATGGCTTGTTTACTTTACGGGGAATACCCAAATTTTATTATCGCTTTTTTCTTTAGCTCGTTGTACTTCAACTTGAACGCAGCATTTCGATATTCAGTATTGTGTTAAAGCGTTCTATTCGCAGGACGTGATATGTAAATAATTTTAGTAAGGTTTTGAAAGTTAATGTCCGAATTAAAGTTTCTTTAGTTGTATTAGTTGTGCTAGACATATCTGACTAAGGCAGCGATAAATAGTTGCAAAATTGATTTCTATTCTTAATTTCAATTTGAAGTTTTATATGTTTTGTACTAAACATTGAATTTTCAATGTACACTAATTTTATTTTTTTTTTGGAATAAAACTTTATTTTTGTTTTATAAATACATATGTAATATGAATTTCATTTTTATTTCTTTTGCACGTTTTTCATAGAAAAATAGTTTAGTTTTTTCGTCTTACACGATTTTTTAAATTTGTGGAACATATCCCCAAATTTACCATATGTCGCGTGTATTTTTTTACACGATTTTTTTTAGCACGCTTTTCTAAGGAACGCATCTACCGTGTAAAAAAAGAGTTGGGTGTACATAATAATACATAATTACGTATTCTGTAATTAGAAAATAACGATTGTAACACAATAAAAAGTTTACTAACAGATTGATAGAGACGGTTCGCATTAAATGCGACGTATGCTTGACTTCTTCCTCAATTTGCGATGGTAGTTTCTTTTTGCTCAATTTGCATTGCAAGGCATCACGAAATATTTAATTGATGTTTCTTTGTATACTCCTATGTTTTTTTAATAATTGACTTCCCGTTTTAATTTACGTGTTTCAGTCTAGATTTAATTTTTTGATATATGGCTTTACAGTGTAAAGCAAGTCCATTTTTATATCAAGCAATTTTTGGTGCATTGATATAAAAAAACATGCATAATGAAAACACATGCAAAAAAAGAGTTCTTATAAAACGATGTACATTATACAAAATATCCGCATATGGATGCATGAGGTCTCCACCTATACATTAGTTGATGGGTTATTTAAAACAGGTTCGATACATGCCTAATTATATCAATCCAGTGGGGGAACATCAAAGAAAACTTGCTAGAGATCAAATATATCTGACCAATATATCTACCCATTTTACATGAACTTATTTGTTAGAAGAAGTGAGTTCCATCTTTTGTGCTAGCAAGAAAATGATATAAGACAACTGCGCACAATGTTGTAAATATCCGCATAAATTACCATCCAGCACATTTTTGTTCTACAAAAAAATGTCCAGTAATATTTAACTAAAATATTCCCTCGACCATAGACGAAGGTGCCACCTGATACCATGCATTAATCCCGATGACCGACTGTATACCATTTATTAGATATAAATTTTTGAAATGTAGAGAACTTGTCACCTAGCACAAATTCGTTTTCTAAAAAATTGTCTAGATATGTTCAGCTGAAGTATTTTTTATAGCATAGAAGAAGGCCCCACCCAATATTTACCACCCACGAATTACGAAATATAATATTCTGAATTTGGGTTTAATTTTAAAGAAATTATAACTAAGCAAATTTTCGTATTACAATTTCTTACAAAACAAAACTGCGCGGGGCGAATATTTTTTTGAATTTCAAAAGCCCAAATGGATTAACATGTGATCATCTATGATCGAGGGAATACTTTAGTTAAATATTACTGAACAATGTTTTGAGGAATGAAAATGTGTCTGGCTGAGAATTTCTCCAGATATTCGGATTAGGATGCGCAGTTAAACGATCTTGTGAAGAAATTTTCTTTACAAAATTACAAAACACCGACGGGTGTAGAACTCGGCCTATACCCCAACCGAGCCGGTCTTCGGCCACACGTCAACTGAAGATGCGATGATCTGAGTTGGGTGGTCCCAACTCAGGTGGATATAATTCGACGCTTGCGTCATAAAAAGATCTTGGAAAAGTACCGTAGAATCTGGCGATCGTTTAGCAAGAGAAGAAAAAGAAAAAATGGTACAGTGATGGCGAGTAAAAAAAATACCCTAAAATAAATTCTTAAAACGCAAGCCACGAAACACTAATTTAAAACATCGAATTTGACAATCAGGCAACAAAAATTTAAAATATTGAATTCAGTAATAAGACAAAAACAAGAAAATTCTCAAAGCAAAACTAGAAACAAAACAAGACGCAGCGTTAAAAAAATTTCCGTTTTGAACATTGAAAAAGCTTAGTAAATTAAAAAAAACTAGTAAGAACGTTATCTTCGGCCTGGCCGAAGCTTATATATCCCATTCCCGAATAATTTGATAAATACGTTTAAATAAAATGTCGGCGGCTTATGTAAATATATTATATATTTATATTTATATTATTATATTTACATTTATAACCAGCCTCTGACGACAGAGAACATTCGTACCAAATTTCAAGATTTATTTGTTCTTTTTAACGCTCATTTTTTTGTGTTCTAATTGAGGCGTAGGCGTAGCAGTTTCCCAATTTCAACACCACCCATCCTATGATGACAGGGAATTTTTGTGCCAGATTTCATGTCAATATCTCCATATTTACGCCTGTACGAATTTTGTCTCTAGTGGGCGAACCACGCCCAATTTTTGATTATATTTTCAAATGAGTTTAAGTTCGTACTCGGAGCTGAGAAATTGCGCTCTAAACGCGATTTAATTCATATTAAATACCAAAAGTAGGCGTGGGAGTTGTCCGGTTTCCATTTTCAACACCAATCAGCCTATCCTAACGCGAAATATTCACACCAAATTTCATGATGAGATAGACAGACAGAGAGACAGACGGATGGACGGGCAGGGCTAAATCGACTCGGGGTCATTCTGAGCCAGAATATATATAATATATTACTCAGGAAATAGGATATAACAAGTAGCAACAATTACAGTGGGTGACCCGCTATGCGATAACTAAAATGTGAAAACAACAATGCACAGCAAAAGTTGTTTTGACGATGGTATAAAATCGAGCGTGAAAGTTGACTCCAATTAGAGCGTGAACTCTAATTGGATTCCAAATTCAAAGTGGTAAGTTTGCTCCTCTTAACAAGATCTTATACTTTGGCCGAGGGCTTTCAAGCGAACACCAATAGTATTTATATTAACTTGTAGCTGAGAGCTTTTAAGAGGACCCCAATAGTACTTTTTATATTAACTAGTAGTGGCTGAAAGCTTTCGAGCAGACGCCAAGTTTTAATTGTTAGAATATATCGTGTACTGGCTGAGAGCTTATAAGCGGACGCCGGTCCTGGGTATACCGCCTCAGATTTATGTGATTGCAAAGAAAATCGCATAAAAAGATTATTTCGCGTAAATACGTGAGCTGTCACGTCGACAGTTAGTCATTTCGAAAACCGCATTGAAAGTTTACTTCTCTTAAACATAGCAACTCTCTGTTGTATTAGAACCGCGTATAAGGTATACTCGACAAAATATTGGTCGCATACTTCGCTGCGGACAATAATCTTATAACTATTTGCATTTATAACAATGTACGAAATAATCATAAGAACTAATTGTACATAGAAATAAGTAAAAAAAATATTGTAACCATATTAATAAGCTCTTCAATTGTTAAGTTACTTTTGTAAGGAATTTGAAATAATCAAGAAATTAAATAAAATGTGTATAGAATTTTATATACAAGAATTAAATTTGAACTACAAGGAATTTGTATAAAATCAATTGTAGAAAACCAAGGTGTTTTTTTCTGAAAAAAAACAAAAAGGGTCATGGAAAGACAGAGATACCCCAGATACCCCAGAGAAACATCGTTACAATCTAATAGAACATATGTGCGCAAGGGTGTTAATAGGAATCCATACGGGGTTTGTGTATGAGATTATACTCTACCACGTTTAGAAATTGTATTTCTTTCAAATATGGCCACCCTTTTTCTTTGCAATATTGTGCGGTAGATAGAACCCCAATTCGTGTTCTATGGAAAAATGCGCTGACTTCATATCAGTCTACACTTATCATTTAAACGTCTTAAGACTTAACTCATCATTTGGGCGTTAAGAAATATAATATGCAAAAGCAGAAAAGTCAATTTCTTAAAAAAAATTAGAAAAATATTAACAATTTCCAGCTTAGCGATAACATTGTTGTGTCTAGTTTTTTTATAAAGCATATTTTCAATTCATTTTTCGTTATAACATGTTCTCAAAATTCTTATATTTGTTTGAAGCTCGGCAAATTTGTAGAGATGTGGAACGAAATAGATATTCGAAATTTTTTTTGATCATTTGTTATCTCTACGATTAACATTTTTAAATGATAATCAGTTTTTTATAATGTTCAAACGAACTGCAAACAGAAAATTTAGAAATTATAAGAAAAGTATATTTTATATTTATAAACACTTAAGGTCAAGAAATAATAAAGGAATAATAAATTTGAGACCTCTGTTTGCTCGAAACATTCAGTCACCGTATTGACTCTCTAACGTCAGCGTCTACGGGGATCTGATAATAATTATTGAGGTTATCATTATCTTACCTTCATAATCTTGTATTTGAAGAAGAGTGTCAAACTACCAACGATTTGATAAAAAACAATAAAGATTACATGAATATTTTGGTTTTGAGATCAGAACATAAAGTGTGGTAGACACAATATGAAATTACAATTGTTAAGAAAAATATCTATTGTATTTCTCGAAATATCTGGATGCCGAAATGGAATAAAAAACAACAATTGAATAAAATAACAAAAATTGAAAATATTTGTTAGTTTTTAGATGGAAATTTCTTCTTTATTTAATTGATAACGACAAAATCTAAATGAAAAGTTAGCGAAGAGTTTTTACTGACGAGACGTTAATCGTCTCGTCCTACGAAAAACCGAAGTCCAAGGATCAATATTTTCCACATTCCTCCGCACACCCCAAGTTAATTACAATAGTGGGTGTGAAACCCAATGTACCACTGGTAAAATTTTTTCCAATTCCTATATAACGCAGTCCAGCAAGCCAGAGCATATACGTGCCTAATTTCATGGGAATACCTCTAATTGTTGCCTTGTAATTATTGTGCTCAAGGGCTTTCCCTTGTCAGTTAGACAGCATGCAGGATAGATAGGTATACGAACGTAGGAATAGATCGAATCAGAGGCTGATTTGGTGCCGAAATATAATTTCCTATATAAGCCGTATCTCATATACAAGCGAAAAAGTGTTTCCTTTGGTGTGGGGTGTGAAAAATTAATGTAACCTCACTTATCCTCTTCTTAACCAGCTAATTCTATATCTATTATATTCAAACCCACATTCGATAATCCAAAATGCTCCTATTATTTTTAAAAAATTAACGAGAAAAATAATGGTAAAATTATCCGTTTCTAGATTTCAGTATTTATAAATTTTCATTAATGAAAAACTATTTGCAGTGTATACTTAAAATAATCCTCTCACAGCAACACTTTTCACAACACGATTTTTATTGCTTCTTTGACAAACAGAAAACAGTGTTGAAAAGTAATTTTTGTATTGTGAAAATGTGGAATCCTGGAAAAATACAAAACAATAATTCTTAATTTAATTTCTTCATAAAAATATATAAATTGCGTGAAATTTATATAAAACTATGTAAATAAGATTTTTTAAATTTATGTATAAATTTGGCCAATATTTAAAGAATATGTTTGTGATAAATAAAATTAAATATATGTCCAATTTATAGTAAATTCTTGATCACACCGCCGCATACTCCGCTGTATGCTGTTGTCGTAACATAAGTTTAATTAGAAAAGTCATATCTTAGGCAAGGGTAGCTATAATTTAGCGGTAATAATGTAATAATTATATTTAAGCACCTTTAAATGTAGAGAATCTGAACCAAACGATAATTCAACACAGTGGACCTTATACAACGCTCTAAACCCTATTTTGACCACGTTCCACATATTATCGGACTCTATACAATTATAAATAATATGAAAAAATCTTGTTAATCATATGTTATTATATGTATATGAGCTAGAATTGCTTTATCTAGAAGTTATTTGAAATTTATTTCAAGTTTCGTGAAAATTCACGAAGCTTAAAATTTAAATAATTTAAATTTAGGTACGGATTAAAACAATTCAATTTTATTTCTTATCGTTCGCAAAGACGAAAATGCAAGTAGAAATAAATAAATAAAATATAAATGTAAACTTCAATGCAAAATCGAATTATGAAATTATTAGAACGCTTCGCAACACGTTCCGCATGATTTGCTCACCTCTTAGTAAGCTTGTCTGCAATTGTAGTTGGGTATTTCTTTTGCTGAAAATATTGCAGGTAGGGGATTGAATACTATTAATATTTCGGCTTCTCATTCGTTTATCCTCACAAGTAAAACACTGAAGTGAAATAAGTATAAAATCTCTTCCATCTTTCTGCTAATCTAATCTTTTCTGCTCTCAAAATTAGAATTAGACCGATAACTGGCAGCGACTTTCGGAAGCGAGACGGCAAGAAAACTTTTTTCTCTTTCTTCATCAAAGCTTCATAAGAGCACAATTCCTTAAACATAACAATAATTATTCCTTATTTTTTAGTCGTTTAATAAATAAAATGTGATTTAGTAACTAAAAACTGAGAACTAATATAGTTAGAATATGTTGCGTTATAATAAACGAGAAACCGAACTACGAATTACTTCTCTGGCACAAAATTAAGCTCAGATAAAAGTATTTCACTGTAACAAATTTATAACTTTGTCTAAGATATTAAGAATTATATCAAAGAATATAGAGTAGACTACTCTATATTCTTTGATTATATATTTCACATAGGGGACCGTCCATCTCCGTAACGCCCTATTGATTTTCTTAAAATACCAATATTGTTTGGTTTTAGTGAAAATTATATAGAGATAGACGCTGTGTGAATAGTTTTCAACACGCTCGATGACAAATATGCCCTTTTACTCGTGAGAAAACACGCATTTAAAAATATCGGACGAGTTCTCACGCATTATGTACGTAAATCCAACAGACTATAAAAATGGCCATTATAACGAATTTATGCTTTATAGTAACGACTGTCCCTTTATCTGAGAGATATGGATACTATCATACGCTATAATTTTAAAATCAACGAGTACCATATCTCCTTATCTATGCTAATACGTCTCTTTTTCGAGTGGCAGTTTTTCTATAAATACTCCGACAAAAGTGCACATAACTTATTTTGAAGTTTTAAGTTTCGTTAAGTTTTGATAAGAATGATAGGTAGTTCGCACAGCTAAAAATTTCCCTTAAAACAAAATCAGATTCCCAGAAAAAGTGTTCAGAAAAACAAAAAAAGAATGAATTTAATTTGGGTGTTTGTTTTAATGATCTTGGTATTGTTGGCTAATATATCAAGTTATTATCCGGCTGCCTGTTATCCTGCTTCATTGACCAAAGAACCGCGTAAACCAAGTGCTGGTGTTGTCATTCGATTCGGTTAACAACTCCTTACAACGATAATGATGAACAATGAATATTACAGGAGTGACATCGGGGAAGTAATCGGAGTGGCAGAAATATTCAAAATAAAATAATTACAAAATAGAATTATATATTAAAATTAATTTATAATTAAACAAAGAAGAAACTTCAATATAAAAACTAACAAATATTTTCAATTTTTGTTATTTTATTTTCCATTTCGGTATCCAGATACTTCGGGAAATACAATAGATATTTTTCTTCACGACTCTAATTTTTTATTAATAAGTCTCCCACATTTTATGTTGTAACCTCGAAACCAAAATATTCATGTAATCTTTGCTGTTTTTTATCAAATCGTTGTGTCGTAAGACACTCTTCTTCAAATACAAGATTATGAAGGTATGTAAGATAATGATAACTTCAATAATTATTATCAGATCCCCGTAGACGCTGACGTTAGAGAGTCAATACGGTGACTGAATATTTCGAGCAAACAAAGGTCTCAAATTTATTATTCCTTTATTATTTCTTGGCCTTGAGCGTTTATAATTATAAAATAGAATTTTCTTATAATTTCTAAATTATCTGTGTGCAATTCCTTCGAACATTTTTAACAACTGATTATAATTTTTAAAATTTTAATCGTAGAGATAATCGAATATCAGTTTTGTTCCACATCTCTACAAATTTGCCGAGCTCTCAAAAATTATCAGAATTTTGAGAAAACGTTTTAACGAAAAATGAATTGAAAATATGCTTTATAAAAAAACAGACACGACAATATTTTCGCTAAACTGTAAATTTTTAATATTTTTATAAATTTTTTTTAAAAAACTGACTTTTTTGCTTTTGCATAACATATTTCTTAACTGAAATAGACGCCCAAATGATAATTAATGACTATGGATATTTATTGGTCCCTTGATCTGAAAGCTTGACGCCGCAGAATACGAAAATGTATGCGTCTTCCTATTCCTTGCGCTTTTATCCCCCAAAACTCTAAAGTTGTTCCTATATCGAACAATCACAGAACTATCAGTAAACTAAGGCTTTTATAAGTGGCAAGTATCCTGTTATAGCCGGAAGAATATCTTCGCGGTAAATTCGATTGACATAATTCGACACATAAAGAATTATATTTACTCGATAATTTCACTTCGGTCAGCAAAACAGGGATGAAATTTCTCCGAATAAAATGTGTTGCTTCAAAAAAGCAGTCTTTAAAAATGTCATGAATAACCTCTGGCGAACAGTGAAGGATAAATAAAATAGAAGGGTCCATCAGTTAAATCTGTAAAATTTCCAACTGGAAGTATTGTTGTGTTTGTGTATGTGTGTCCATATGTGTGTATGTGCGTGTTTTCATTTCATACATTTGGCACACTCATCACAATTTTATGTATGTTAAGACTCTGCTGTTCACAATCAAATTGAAATTCCCAAAGGGTCAGATTTCACTAACCGAACCTTTTACGGCTAACATCAAAATCATTTTAGTGGTCATGTAAGTAATTTAAAGGTTATATCTTTTTGTCAGAATATATAAGACCCCAAAATTTCTTTTGAAAACTTATTAAAATAATGCTGAGGGAAAATTTCGCATAAAAAACTAAAAACTAGAATGAAATTACACAAAACGGTTTTTGTTCACATTTCCTGGACAGATTATTGACTTTACCCATAGGAACATACGTGACATTATCATGTGTTTTGGAGCGATTTTCCGTCATCCCTATTCGAGTTTGGTTTGGAGACATACCGGTTTCGGCTATGCGCCATCTTCAGTGTCTGTAGTGATAACATTATTATCATGATTGAATTCCAGTAAAGAATTATTTATATAAATTTTGTGCCTTTGCTTCAGATACAGAGAATGATAATTTTCTTGCTTCTGCCAATTTAGTTTACGGTGATCAAAACAATTTTCATTCATGTATTTTTATATGGAGTTGTATAGAGTTTCCTTAACCTTATTTGGTGATAACCACTTTTTAGTATCTTTTGGATGATAATCGCATTGTTAGGTTGAACGCATTGGAATTTTTTGATGTGGTCTTTTGCATTGGTTAGGTTGAACCTTTAGCTTCAATTTAATGCTTTGTTGATGAAAATCGACAGGAGTAATGTGAGAGTAATGATGCATTGAAAGAAACCATCTCCGGTTTTCCTTGAATTTTAAAATAACAATGATGTTCAAAACCTGAGAATTCCTTTGAAATCTTGGATAATGGAAAGATTTATGTATTCTTAATTCAAAAAAATAATTTTTATTAAAAATTTTAATATAATATAAGGTATGCACATGTGCGGTATTAATATACGTCCATATAATATATTAACTACAAGAAATAATAAATAACTAACTATAATTAATAAATAAGTGTAATTAAATAGTTTAATAACCTAACTAACTTATTAATTAACATTAATACTTATATTAATAGCACAAACATTATTTTTCGTTAACTTACCAAGATATCTTTTGCTTCATTGTCCAATTCAATGGATGTTGATTTCCATTTTTGGCGAATGCTGGACAAATAAGGATCCAAAGTGCACAATAAAATCATAAGCAGATCTTCATTGGTGCACACTCTTGATATTGCGAAAATTGCGAAAACAAAAAATTGCGAAATTACTATTACAAATAATAATCCTTTACACGCGGGCTTTATTCTTACCTGTTTACCTCTACCTAGTTGGCACCCCTAACTACCCACCTACAACCCACCTCGTAGTCTTAAATATCTGATTATGGAAAAGAGCCCTAAAAAACTTTAAATTAGCTCTGAAATGGTGCTACTTTTCTACCTAACGTAAATTTTTATATCCTGTTCTCTTACGAGGAAGACTCATAAGAATCGCTCCAGCTGCCAAAACTGCAAGTAACTGCAAACAAAACAGGTACGCTCATTTAGAGGAAGGTTCCCTCTATGCGAAAATCTAAATTTCCTTTTGGAGGTTTTTGGAGGATTTTATATAAGCTTGGTAAACTGGTAAACTTTTTACAAAGAACCTGTTATAGTTAGAATCGAAGTTTTTACATAGTTTAAAAATATATCGTCCAAAGTATTTAACAAAAAAAACTGGAAGCCACCATCTTTAAAAACTACTGAGATATAAATATTTAAAAACTGAAAACGTGATATGAAATTTGCAGATTGAAACCAAAAATCGAAAAAAGGTGTTTTCAACAGCCCCGTTGGTAGTGAAATAATTAAAATAGAGATACAATTTTTTGTCTCCTTAGGGTTTGGAGTATCTACTTTCATACCAACAAAACAATTTTTAAATCGGTGATAGTTGAAAAAATTATTTTTGGCCGCGTTTTCAAAATTCCAGCCAATGCGACGTCAATGTCGTTAAATGTTAGCGGTGTGGCCACTATTGCTGCTACCGTTGTTACTGCCATTCTTGATGATGTTGCATTGTAGTGCCCTTATTCCTGCTGCACGCTGCTTTTCATTTATGTCATCAACGTTAAATCAGAAATGACAACAACAACAACAACTATGGCGTTGTAATGGCAGCATCGCCATATCTGCTGACGTTCTATCAGCAACGCAACATATTTGACCATTAATTATTTACGAAAACGTTATTGGACCTTTTTTTGCCACTCGCAGTTCTCTGACTAACCTCACGACCAATTGTATCAGATAAATCATTCTGCGCGGATCCTTTAGGTAAGGCTTTTAAAATATTTAAAAAATAACAATCTCGACAATCCCTTATATAAAAATCCGTAAATATACTAAATATGGTTTTTGCTTGAATTTATTTTGATGTTTTTAATTTTAATTGAAATAATTTTTATACCCTACACTCGGAAGGGTCAAGGATATATTAAATTTGCTACTTTGTTTGTAACGCATTAAAGGAGGTGTGACGGTATGGAAAAGTATATATATTCTATTTATTTATTTATTTATTTATTTATTTATTTATTTAACATCTACTGGGAATAAACCCTTACAGATTACTTAATGACAATTATTGACACAGCGCATAAAATCAAGAGATATGATTTAAAATAAGAAATTCAATCAATTTTGTCTTGAAGAGGTTTCTCTGAGAGCTAAAATCTAATGCATTAGATACTGCGTTGCAAGCAGACAAGCATTTTGAAATTGGTTCATTCCTTCCAACATTAGTTCTATGAAACTGACAAGAGAAAAGATCTCTACTTCTAAGTGATTTTGCAGGAATATAGAAACAAATTAATCTCAAAAGCTCAGGAGCATCCACCCTATTATCAATAATATCCTTGATAAAGAGCACCTGAGAAATCTTTCTACACAGAGCCAACTTTGTAGGCCTAGTAGCTGATTTCTTGCAGTATAAGATGGCATGTCAGAAGGATTAAATAGACGTCTTAACGCAAACCTGCTGAAACGCTTCTGTACTTTCTCTAATCTGGAAATATGGCATTCGTATTGAGGATCCCAAATTACACTAGCAAATTCTAGTACAGGCCTAATTAAACAAAAATATAGAGTTTTTAAAGTGAAAAGATCAGAGAACTCCGAAGAGTTCCGCTTTAAGAAACCAAAAAGAGAATTCGCTTTAGAGACTAAGTAGTCGAAATGTAGAGTAAACGAGAATTTATCATCAAAAATTACTCCTAAACCTTTCATGAAAGTCACTCTCTGAAAGAATATATTTACATCAGAAGAATAGTTGAAAAAAGTAGGCAATTGCTTACGGGAGAAAGTTAATATATTACATTTGGGAATATTTAAGCTAAGACCGTTAATAGTGCCCCAACGGATTAGAGAATTAATATCTTTTTGAAATAGACAAGAATCCCTTGGATCCTTAATAGTCATAAACAGTTTAACATCATCAGCATACATTAAACAATTACACGATTTGAACACCTTTGGTAAATCGTTTATAAATATAAGGAACAAAAGGGGTCCTAAGTGGCTACCCTGTGGAACACCAGACCGTACCGCAAATGGAGATGAAGACTGTCCCTCAATGATCACTACGATTGAATGATACTACTTAATGAACGATTTGAGAGATAAGATCGAATCCATTTTAGAAGGACTGAATGTATACCAATAATTTCAAGCTTTAGTAATAGAACATCATGGCTAACTTTATCGAAGGCTTTGGCAAAGTCGGCAAACAGAACATCAACTTGTAGACCTTTATCTATCGCGGTCATACAGAAATTACTAAAAATAGCCAGGTTGGAAGAAATTGATCTGTTCGAGAGAAAACCATGTTGATGATCGGAAATGTAAATTCTAAATGCGGTTGTTAAACGGTTACTTACAATTTTATCTAGTACTTTAGGTATAATGGATAATTTCACTATAGGTCGATAGTTTTGAACTAAGTTTATTTTCCCAGACTTAAAGATGGGGGTCACACTAGCAGTTTTCCATTCATCAAGTACAATGCCACTATCTAATGATTTGTTAAAAATGAAGGTAAGTACAGAGCAAAGGGAATAAGCACAATTACGTAGAAGCTTAGGTGGAAGCAAATCAAAACCCGCGCCTTTGTTAGAATCCAAAGATAAAAGAGCTTCCAAGGTTTCTTCTTCAGATATTACAATTTTACCTATATTGAGAACCTTATCGATCGCGTTAAAGTTATTACTGTCAGCGATGATGTCTTGATCATTAAAAACAGAAGCAAAGTATTGAGCGAAAAGAACAGAAATATATTTAGGATTATCAGCAATTAAATCACGATAAATCATGGATTTAGGTAAATTTGAGTTTTTCCGTTTGGACTTAATGAATATCGAAAAGGCTTTCGGGTTTAATTTAACATTGGTCTCAACTAGTGCAATATATCGTTTGTACAAAAAATTAGACAAAAAATCAAATTCTCTCCTTCGTTGAATGAATATTAATTTATCAGTCATAAGATTAGTTTTTAAAAAGCGTTTATGAGCTTTATTTCTTAAATTTCTATAGTGACAAAGTCGCTTATTATACCACGGTAAATGTATGCACGGTTTTAAAACCTTTTTAGGAACAATCAAGTCAAAGGCAGATATAAGAACCGATTTGAAGTTATGGTATAATTTATGTAAGTCCTGAGAATACAATATTGAACTCCAATCAAAATGGAAAAAGCAATAATTCAAAGATGAGTAGTTGACTCTATTAAAATCGTAGCATTCCACAGGTGCCCTATCAGGATGAAATGAATAATTATAAAAAGCGAAAGAAATAATAAGTGCTATATGGTGCAAGGATTCATTTGTCATCGGAAGACAGCATTTAGTTAGGAAAAAATTTAAGTCGCTATTTATAAATATCAAGTCAAGTATACGATTTAAACCATTAACTAACGAATTAACCTGGACAAGATTTATTGCATGCATTGAATCACAAAACAATTGTTCAATGTTGGTCTTTATATTAAATGGAATAAGCATTTTTTCATCAGGACAAAAACTCCACTTAATACTTCCTAAATTAAAATCACCTAAAATGCACGGCGTCTGATTGCAACGCAGTTTGGATACAATATGATTTATGTTAAAAATATGATCACCATATAATCGTAAGTCACTATTAGGTGGTACGTAACTTAAAACTAATACAATATCGTTCTTAGACTTAGAATTACAGTTGAAAGAAACAGAAACAGATTTGTTCGATAAGCGAATCTGACTTAGGAAGATTGATCTCCATACTGCTAAACTTAGTAGAAATAGCAATGAGCAAGCCACCACCTCTATGTAGACCAGTATTAAAATCACGATCACGTCTATAAACCACATTGCGAGAGTCAAAGTATTCCATTGACATAATATCCGGAGTTAGCCAAGTCTCCACCAAGGCGATAATATCATAATCATGAGAAGCTACAGCAGAATAGAGTTGTCTAGCCTTGGTACGCAAGCCACCAGCATTTTGGAAATAGCATGAAAACTTGGACTTCATAGGATTTATGGAGGAACAGAGTGAAAGGGGGTTGGAGTCTGAAAATCCTGGACATCAATTGGATTCTGCTCAGGTTTAAAAATAAATTTTCTGCATCTAACCTGTGCAGGCCAGAAGTCACAATTGTAAACAGCATTAAATAGATGAGCTGGAACCCCAAGTTTAAAATTAACAAACCGTAGTTTTTGCAGCTCACAGTCTTTTTTAATTAGCTTATTGCATGTAAAAATACTGGAATCACATTGAAGCTTGCCCGCGACATAGTCGATTATGGCTTTTGAATCAGTATTTGAATTAAATCTTGAAAGGTGAAGAAATTTCTTGGAACAAATTACTTGCAAGGAATCACACCTTGGAGCAGTACCAATTAGATTATTCTTTACATTTCCATTAGATTTCTTGCTTCGCACTGCTTTCGGTGGTTTTCTCTTTCTAACTGTAACCCATTCGTATGCTTTAGTAGAATTTAACTCTCCAACATTTTCAGCTACAATTTTAATATTATCAGCATTAGCATCAGCATCGGCAAAGTCACTCTCACCATCAGTATGTTTTTCAATAGGAACATTATTGGCAACAACAAAAGGTGGAGAATGACCCGTTAACTCAGAAGAATGATTTTCAATAACAGCAGGATAAGAAGAGAATGTTTTCCCATTCCTTTTGAATGCTTTTTTCATTGATGCGTTCTCTTTATTGTCAAAAGAAATTTTATTAAATTGATATTATAACTCACTGATTTCTTTTGATAAATTTGATAGCAAAGAGACTAGATGAGACAAAACCGGCACACAATTAGCACATTTAAATATAATATTATCATGATTTTTCAGCAACTTGAAAGTCTCTGCATCAATATTTAAACATTCACTGTGGAATTTATTAAAACAAACTCCACATGATGCTTCGTAATGAACAATTTGATTAGAGCACTTAAAACACAGCGATGACATTACGCTAAGGCAGTTAGTCGATGACTGGCCCACAACAATCTCCTGAGTCGATTTAGCCCTGTCCGTCCGTCTGTCTGTCTGTCTGTCTGTCTTTCTGTCTGTCTGTCTGTCTGTCTGTCTGTCTGTCTGTTGAAATCACGATTACGACAAAACGAAGAGATATATAGTCATAAAGTTTTGTACAAACATTCTCTGTTATTTTAAGTAGGTTGGTATTGGAAATGGGAGAAATCGGATGAGAACCACGCCTACTTTTTACAGCTTATACGAATGTATGCACATACGAAGCCCAGTTTCAACAATTGTAAAATAAATTTGAAAACAAAATTTTATCCTGGAACTGAACCAAGAATATTGAATTATTTTGCAAAAAGTGGGCATGGTCCCCTACCGGAACCACTGTTGTAAAAAAGGCGTCATTACAGTAGAACACGTAGAGGCATTGTAATGATATTTTACACGAATATTCTCTATTATAAGAAATTTATTGGTATTTGAAAATTGGCGAAATCGGATAAGATTTGAGAACGCCTACATTTAAGAACAAATATGAATATATGCACATACGAAGCTCAGTTTCAACATTTGTAGAACGTATTTGAAGACTAGACTTTTTCCTGGAACTGAACCACGAGTACTAAATTATTATGCGAAAACTGGGCGGTATCAGCGTCTTTACTGGGAATATAGGGTGCTTAAGCTCGACCAGGACGAAGATAGCTCCCTTACTTGTTTACTTTAAGGATTATTCGTTTCATTTTTTCTTTGGGAAATATGGTAGTGTGTGGAGTATATTTTTATTTATATTTATATTTATTTTTTCATTTGCTTACTACATCGAATGCATTTACTTGCATACAGTATTATTAAGTATACACTTTTGTTTACAACGGAAACATCAATACTAAAAAATTAAACAACTCAAATGGAAATTTTTATTTTGTGGGAAGGGTTTCCCTAAAAATTTTAAAAGTAGCATTACGTACGATTACGATTACAATTACGTACGACTAAATGAAATAAAATAAGAAAACTATTATATAGATTATGAGAAGATTGCGGATTTTATTACGCAAAACGAAAAGAAAACGCAAAAAAATTCTTCTTTGAGAGAATGTAGATAAGCATCAGATACAATTTTGGTTGACACGAAATAACTAAATGTTGTTAGTGCTTTTGCAGCTGTTCAGCCTCATCAGCGCAGTCCAGCCGAAAACCGAATGCAGAAGTCCTAAGTACTAGAAACTAATATCTTGAGTACTATAAACGAAACAGCTAGTGAAAATACGAGAACAAGAGGCCTTTCTCTCGGGAAGCTTTATCTAAGGCAGTTGAAGAAAGCTTTGCATAATACATTTCCGAACGTTTATTCAATGCTATTGCCGCAGTCTTTCCATTCGCTTCGTTTTGTGTAATAAGGCCCTTAAATATAACTTTATTAATTTTTATTTTTTTGTACGTGGTGATGTAACAGAGTCGCCTACAATTATTGAGGTTTAATTGTAGTTTTGATATTCAATTATTCAGTTATCAAGCTTCGGAATACAAAGGAAAATATAACTTCTCGAAAAAAGAGCAATAATTGTCACTTTGAAATCTTCATAGTCGGTATGTAATTCCCACGAAGTTTGAACATAGATGACGATAATTAATGGCCGATTATTGGTTCTTAGATTTATAACCACCTTTTAAATCTTGCATTGTGTTCATTGCCGTAAGGAGACAATAACAGAAATCATCAGCATACTACGTCTGTATTCTTTGATTGCTTATTGTGAGGATAAATTGATAAATTCTCCTTTTTGTTGTTAAGTCCCTCAATAAAATCCGCTTTGACCCGCAAACTTCTTTGCGTTGAATTTTAACGACTGAAGAAATTACTTCAAACCTTTTTACCAGAACAATTATTGTGTCACTATATGGACTAAAAGTACTGTGTTTAACATTTATGATTTTTCATAGTTTCAACAATTTCTAAATTTAAACATTTTTTTACGAATAGAAATATGAATGTGTAACATATTGGAATGTATCACTGTGTGTGCATCGCTGTTTTTTGAGTGTATTTATATCTGCGTTTGCGCGTCTTTGGGTGTGGACTGGAATCTAATCAAAGAAGATAAACGCCATCATGCCGAAGGATTTATGACCCATAAAAGTTTTAATAAAACAGATTGAAATATGTATGAACAGAGATTTCTGTGGCAAGTCTGTAATTCGTATTGCGTTATCATAGTTACGACAGGCTCGTCGTAAAATATCATTTTATCATTGGATCAGTTTCGTTGTTGTTGCTGTTGTTGTCGTTCTTGTAACAAGGTGTGCTTACTGAGTATGATATTACAATTCTGGCAGGATTACAGATTATCCTGAATAACCATTAATTAAATATATCAAATTTAATTAAATATATATTAATTAAATGTAAAACTATGTTGTTAGAACAGAAAAAAATTAATATCAGTGCTCTGCGGGAAAAACTGCCTTGTAAAATAACAGAAAATATTAAAAGTGTTCTCTTAATTCTACTTCAACTTCTAAAAGTAATCAAATGCGAGATGTCTCTCTCTGTGATTTCTTTTCAGTATACTTTAAACAAATGAGAGTGTTTTTATTTTGATATCTCCTCCGTTTCATAGGATCGTAATCTTTATAAAATACGTTAAATAGTTTGTTATTATAGTCGGAATAATCATAATTATGTCTCGCCACTAAAAATCTTTACTTTAGCGCATTCGGTTTTGAATATAATGACAAGGAGGGAGAGAGACATTGAGAATTTGTTGTTGTACAAATAATTCTCAACGTGATAATGAGTAAAGTTAATGGAAAAGATTTTGTTTATGTTCGTTCCCACGATTAATCTTTAATAGACAGAATTTATTTGAAAATATATTGTATTTAGATATATATATATATATATATATATATATATATATATATATATATATATATATATATATATATATATATATATATATATATATATATATATATATATATATATATATATATATATATATATATATATATATATATATATATATATATATATATATATATATATATATATATATATATATATATATATATATATATATATATATATATATATATATATATATATATATATATATATATATATATATATATATATATATATATATATATATATATATATATATATATATATATATATATATATATATATATATATATATATATATATATATATATATATATATATATATATATATATATATATATATATATATATATATATATATATATATATATATATATATATATATATATATATATATATATATATATATATATATATATATATATATATATATATATATATATATATATATATATATATATATATATATATATATATATATATATATATATATATATATATATATATATATATATATATATATATATATATATATATATATATATATATATATATATATATATATATATATATATATATATATATATATATATATATATATATATATATATATATATATATATATATATATATATATATATATATATATATATATATATATATATATATATATATATATATATATATATATATATATATATATATATATATATATATATATATATATATATATATATATATATATATATATATATATATATATATATATATATATATATATATATATATATATATATATATATATATATATATATATATATATATATATATATATATATATATATATATATATATATATATATATATATATATATATATATATATATATATATATATATATATATATATATATATATATATATATATATATATATATATATATATATATATATATATATATATATATATATATATATATATATATATATATATATATATATATATATATATATATATATATATATATGTATATATTTAAGTAAAAGCGCACGAGTATAATCTCTAAAATTAATTAAGGTATTAATCACCTATTTATATTTACAAGTTACAGTAAATTATTCAATCACTTTTGGTCTATGATATCCAAACAATTGCTTAGGTTTGAATATGTAATTACTGGTAATTCTTTTATAATTTATCAAAACATAATCAGATTAAGGGATTACTCCACACAAGAAGATTTATTTACATTAAAATTTTTTCATAACGTTAAGATTCTTAATGATTATATGAATTATGAGGCAAATACAAGTGAAATGCCATTGGTTATTTTTTACAAAAATATTAATGAAATGGAAAACTTCGGAAAATTTTGGGTATCTACAAAATTAATTACAGGCGTGCTAAAGGATATATTCCAAAATATGTTATGATGAAATTGAATGACATAATTTTAGCCGAAACCAGTAGGAATTTACGGAAGAAAAGTTGGATGCTTTTCTCGGCGTTTTAGTTTGTTGTGCTGTACATGTGTCCAACAATGAGCATATATCAGTATTATGGTTTGATTCGGGCTGCAATGTCTCATGTCTGATTTAGAATGCTTTTGCGTTTCGCGAGGTTTGATAGCGATTAATATTATTCGTTAATCACGTACTACACTTGACAAATCTGCTACCACTTGAGAGATTTCGATTATGTTGAAAATCAGTCTGCGTCAAAACCACAACACGCCGAAGACTGTATAACAAACAATTAATAAGCAACAGTCGGGATACCGTGCACGTGCATGCTTCATGCAGTTATGCCCTCGAAATCAGAGAAATTTTTATATGCTTACGCCGTGCTTGGACCCACTCTCACTTCCACACTTATTTGGCATTCATATGATATTGGTCTCATATCATACGAATGCGAAATAAGTGTGAAAGTGAGAATGTGTCCAAGCCTGGCTTCAGCATATAAAAATTCAGGAAGAAATTTTATCACAGGTAACTTCTTCAACACCCTGAAAATGGTTCCAGCACTATGTTAGTGGGATTTGACACTCGTGTGTGCAGTAAGAAGAATTGAATGGCAATTATGCAGACTTATAAATATCTGTTCATAAATTACTTATTTTACAGAAAAATCAAATCTAACATATTCCCCTACCATACCCGACTTTATGTTTCTGAGTGCCTAAAAAATAAAGCTGTAGACTATATAGCATTATAGCTGTATCCACGAGGGCGCTTAAATTAAGTAATAATGTCAAATTTCAGAGATAAAGAAGAAATATTTATGTTCTACAAGAATACAACGAACAGAGCTAACGAAACAAGCGGGGGGATAGTATGGATGTGCTGTTGCGAGTATAAAGCTAGGAGTGGAAAACAGATAGGTGACTGTTGGCATTATTTTTTAGATAAAGGCCTAGCTTTCTCGCATACCAGGGGAAACATAGAAGGCAGGTCCAGAATTCAAAAGTACTTCCGACATAATTTTACTCGGTCGGCAATGCAGGGTGGGTTTGGGTAAAAAATTTACTTGATGCTACGAGTATATCGACAGACGCATGTAAGGAATAAAATCGAAACAAAACAGACCGCATCCTTTTGGGAATATGCTCATGTTCGAACCTACGCAAGAAACCGTTTAGCGACCGATTGTGATATTTCAAAATAATTTTTTTAAGGTGGAATTTTATTTATTAATGATTAATTGATAGCGATAAGATATATTGAAACACGGTTTCTGGGGAAAAACATGCTCTACTCTTTGTGGTTTTTCAATCTATAAAAATGAAATGATGATGATGAGATAATAAAAATTGTTAAATAATTAATTGATATCATTCATTACCACAACGACTTCTTTACCTAAGCATTAAGAAAAATTTAAACAACATTACCGTTACACAAAACCGCTACTTTTGCCACATATTATTATTGTTGTTGTTGTATATAAAAGCAACAACACGGCTTTGTCGCTCTTGAGAAATATGTGCTCAAAATTTTAATTTCTTTGACCTATATCTCATAAACTAAAAATATAACTGTATGGCAAGATGAACAAAAGGAATCCAGTAACAATAACCCTCATCTGCGTAAATAGACTTTTTTCGATAAACCTCCACTTTTCAAGAACATTTTATTTCATATACAAAATCCACTTTTTCCATTATGTGTACTTTTTTACGTGTTTATGAATGTTTTTCCTCTGTAAAATGTACATCTAACCCCTGGAATAGTTTCAATATTATAAAAGAAGAGCTTGCTGTTCATATTATTTTCGTCTAAATTAATGTGGGAACATAAGGGGAAACGCACTTTGAAATTAACAACTTTCATTACACCATTTCATTACACCACACAAATACCGTACTTTGCAGTTTCCCTCGGCAACACTGACAATTATGTAAATATCGTAGGGTTTACACTGTACGATTTTTTTATAATTTGCAACGTATTTATCCAAAGATTCTTTAATAATTAATGCGCATAATAGGCTCCAAAATTATTTATGCTAATTCTTTACACTAATTTCCAGAAAAGACAATAAACCTCAGCTGACAAAAATCTGTCGCCAATCGAAATTATTTCTTATATAGTGTACCGATTTATAGCGTAGCGTTTATTTACGGTAAGGATCGCAACTCTCAGGTCTTACAATAATCTCATAATATATTATTTTTGCATTAAAATTATTCATATACGACGTAAAACTAAAAAGGCTATGATTCCTAAACTTCACAAAAGCGACAATGTTTGAACCTTTTATGGTCAACTCTTGCATCACAAACAACCCCAATTGTATAAAAGTTAACGAAGAATTTGTGCGTAGGTAAACTTAACCCAAAACTTCCTTCAATATTCTCGACTATAAAAAATTAGCGCATAGATCTTTTCAAAAATATATAGAGGTTTTTAAAGATTCGTGTAGTTCGGAGCGTTAATCGATTAGGATAAAAACAAAAATGACAAAAGCAACAAAACAAATTTAAACGTGTCCATTACACTGCACTGGCCCAATAAATGGCCGATCCTTTTCTTCGATTATTGCGTCCGGTATCGATACTTCTTCATTTCTCTTGTTTATCTTCTTTTTTAATATTCTAGGGATATGGATAAATATTGTTCTTGTTTTCCCATTACATCGATGAATTACCCCATCTTGTCGCAGTAATTGCATCGCTTCTTCAATTAAAAAATAATAGTTTTTAATCTTCAATAAGAAAGCAATAATAAATGATGAATTTAAGAAAAAAATTATAAAATAAAAAATTATACAACAAAAAATTCTAATAAATATATGAAATTGCCCTCTTTGTGGAATATTCTCTTTTTGGCAACTTTTTGTATTTGTTATTTTCTTCGAATTTTATCTGTTTTCACACTGTTGCTCTTGCTTTTCTTGCTGCTGACGTCTTCTGCTCATTGTTTTCCTCCTGGGATTGGAGCTTTGCTGTCAACAACCTTGCGTACATATCACAAGGCAGCGTGTGGTATGGATCAGATGCTTGTCATTTGCCAGCATCTCCACTGAATTCGCTCAGCACAACAAATTCATCGCTAAGGTAAAGATAACTTTTATTGTTGTTCTTGATTGTTGTTACTGTACTTCTCTTTTTGTTTTGCTCATTTTTACTTTCCCTATCCGGATAAAGTTTCTACATCCATTCCTTCCTTACAGTATTTCCTTACCATAAAAAGACAATTGCATAAAAATAAATAGATGAATGAGATAAGCTATAGAAAATTAGCTTTAGAAAACGAGCTTTAATGTAATCAAACTGCCGACCTATAAAAGTCAAATTCGTAAAAATAAAAGAAGAAAACATTTCCATTGCCAGATGAATTGACGGATCCAAAGTGGATTATGAGGATGAAATTATGAAAGGAAGATTTTCAACACCAGTACTACAAGTTAGAGAGCGCCGAGATTTCTAATTTAAAATTTCATAATTTCAAAATTATAAAATTTTTTGAAAATTGTTAAATTATGGCCAACTTCGTATATTTATCGCAAATAAAATTGCAATTGTTTTTATTCGTGCTTGGAGTTTCTAAAAAGTCTATAACGAAATTCTTGTGACCAAGTCAATTAATGATTTGAGGGTTTTCGTACCATACAAAAATGTTTGTAATTAAAGAGTTTCCACAGGACCAGAACTCCTTCGGTGAGGAAATGCCTTCTTCTGAAAGTCAAATAAATCTTTAGAAAACAATAACATTAAACTTCTTTCAAAGACGACACAAATTCTTTGTAAAAAAGTGAAAATTCTTTGAAATATTTTAAATTTCTTTACGTGAACTTCTAGTTAAACTCAGACGTATATCCTCCCTTTGCTTTGATTGTCATCTATCGTTATTTTATTTCGTTATTTACTTTTCTTTCAAAGAAAACTCTTCACTGTTGCAGATGACATTACCATAGAGCAACTGTATTCGCCGATAAGTGTACAGCTTTATTAAAGGCGGAAAATTAAATTTTTAAATTTTTAGTCATATATCGCAAAATATATAGTCATATATATATATATATATATATATATATATATATATATATATATATATATATATATATATATATATATATATATATATATATATATATATATATATATATATATATATATATATATATATATATATATATATATATATATATATATATATATATATATATATATATATATATATATATATATATATATATATATATATATATATATATATATATATATATATATATATATATATATATATATATATATATATATATATATATATATATATATATATATATATATATATATATATATATATATATATATATATATATATATATATATATATATATATATATATATATATATATATATATATATATATATATATATATATATATATATATATATATATATATATATATATATATATATATATATATATATATATATATATATATATATATATATATATATATATATATATATATATATATATATATATATATATATATATATATATATATATATTATATATATATATATATATATATATATATATATATATATATATATATATATATATATATATATATATATATATATATATATATATATATATATATATATATATATATATATATATATATATATATATATATATATATATATATATATACATATATATATACATATATATATATATATATATATATATATATATATATATATATATATATATATATATATATATATATATATATATATATATATATATATATATATATATATATATATATATATATATATATATATATATATATATATATATATATATATATATATATATATATATATATATATATATATATATATATATATATATATATATATATATATATATATATATATATATATATATATATATATATATATATATATATATATATATATATATATATATATATATATATATATATATATATATATATATATATATATATATATATATATATATATATATATATATATATATATATATATATATATATATATATATATATATATATATATATATATATATATATATATATATATATATATATATATATATATATATATATATATATATATATATATATATATATATATATATATATATATATATATATATATATATATATATATATATATATATATATATATATATATATATATATATATATATATATATATATATATATATATATATATATATATATATATATATATATATATATATATATATATATATATATATATATATATATATATATATATATATATATATATATATATATATATATATATATAAATGGTGGATTAACCACTGACCACCGCGAAATAATCATCGGTAGCGGGCATACCAAGCACTGATGCCACATCAGAATCTCTAAATGCGGAGAAAATATAATTGTGAGAAACATTACAATAGCCACGATAGATTGATTTATGACGTTTATTGATCTTATAAACTAAAAAATGTAATAACTTAAAAGTTTGTTGTAATTTTTAAATTTGTGATTTACTTTTCAACTATTTTTTTTCTCAAACCGGTAAATTCTCTCGGAAAAAAGAACGAAATCAGAAGGTAAGTCACATAACGAAACAAAAGAATGATAATGAGCCTTGGCAATATCTAAATTTATTCAGTCTAGTTTGTAACCCAATTTTGATGTGAATTCGTGGAAAAGAGAGGGGAATGCACCACAAAGAGGGACAGCGCTCATACGAGGATTGTTCTCCTCTCAAATTTGGAAATAAGGACACCAAGAGGGGATACAAATGAAATAAACGGAATAAGAAGAGGAAGAAGGCACAATGAATTCTTTCCATTCAGAGATTGCTTTTAAAAATTAGTCTCGATTAGGAAATTAGACTGCTTACATTGCTCTTCGCTATTTCTTCTGAAGATAATTATCCGTGGGAGTGGCTCAAATAATAATGGATATTGTAATTCCGTGGATGTTCTTTATATAGTATATATTTGCTATTTAGTTCGTTTTGCTGTTAATGACTTCTTATTACTTTTGTTCTAATATGGCCGCTGGAAATAGCTTCAGTCAAACGCAGAAAATCGTGGCGTTGCACGAGTTTGATAACTAAATCTTTTTACAGAAAGAATATTGATGAGTTTAAGTTGTTTTTTGGGGTATGCAGAAAATATTTAGTGGAACTCTCCTGAATTTTGCCATTATATCAAATTAATGTTGGAACGAAACAATTTGCATAACAAACAGTATGCTCTGTTTTGTAGGAGTTGTGCACTGAAACCAGAGGTCCATTCTATGTCCTTGCAGGGATAGGAGCCAATATTTTCTGTACTAATCTTGTCCTCGTGATAAACTTAATGAACGCACAACTCTTGAAGACCTCAAGCTACAGTTTCTTACTGATAATTGCGAATAGAAATATCTCATTTATATCAATGATGATGTATGTATGTGAAACGCGGTTTCCTCAGCTTCTCTACAGAACTTACACATCCTGTCCTCTAACATTGGCTGCCACCTCAAAACGAGGCGGATTTTGTAACAACACAAGTTTCTTTGAGTGCCCCAAACGGGCCTTTCCTTTGCAATAGTTCCCCAATTTTTTACCCCCTAACCCTATATGTCCAGATATCAAGAGGAGGTACACTTCGTTCATACGGGACAGTTCGTTAGGCCATCCAAACAACTTTAGATTTGGTGCAACACAGTGAGAGGCCCTGAGGGAAATTTGACTTTCTTGGGGGTTATAACCCTCTTATGCCTATAGTTATATAGGTGTTTTAACTGTTAATCTTCAGACCTTAGTTATCAGGGCCTGAAAAGTGCTCAAAAATTTTCCCATATACGCGCCGACTTAGATGAGATGTTACTTCGTTGCGTGTTCCATTCCTTAAAAATTTGGCAATAATCTTTCTCAGGTTTTCGCGAGGAAGGAGATAAAAAAATTGTCCTCTTCCTCCCCTGACTTTACCTTAAAGACCCTTGCCTGCCTCCACTGCCTAGAGAAGTCAACCCACACGCTAGGTAAGCGCGCAGGAAATCAATGCCACTCTGAACATCAGAATATCGGCAGCAAACAAACCGAATGACAGTCAGCTGATGTAGAGAAGTCGCAAAGTCGAGTCCAGAGATAATGAGATAGGAAACTCTTTACCCACAAAAAAATGTGGCAAAAACAAACCAAAATTTTACACGATCGAAACTCACGTACAGCGGTTATGTATATGTGTGCGTAATTCACCATTTTAAATGTCACGTATGATATTTCATGAAAATATGTAAACAGTTCGCTTCGGCGACTTGACTTGAAAGCACGTTCTGTGCTCTGTTTGATTTGTGAAGTGGAGATAATAAGAAAGAGTCACGAACAAGAATATTTAATTCTTGAATAATTGAATTCTATCCAAAATAGAATGCTGGAAGGCAAACAATTAATTTGCAATCAAGATAGTATAAAGCAGCCTACACAAAATAGAAATAATCAAGTGAAAGACGCCACTTATTTCGAAAAAGAAATTGAAACAGGCGCGCCTAACAAATTATTCAATTCACAAGAACTCAGTCATCAAAGTAAAACAGGCTCCATACTTTTTAAAATTTACGGTAATTCTATTAAATATTTCATTTTTCGTCGCAATCGATTAATATAGTCAATTCTTTCAGATTTTCATTGATTTTAATGCGCGAATGAGCTAAACTTTCCTCTAGTTCTAACCAATTCAGAACGCTTAAAAATTTATGGTAACTCACCAAGCATTATAACTCTCTTGCATGAAGTTTTCAAGAATGGAAATGAGACTAAATAATTTAAAACGTATAGAAGGCGCGAAGTAATATAAAAAGTAAAAACAATATGGTCGAATTCTAATTAATTTTGAATATTTTCCTTTCTAGAAAAGAAGCAGCAAAGAAGTGAAGAGAAAACACGTAAAAAAGACAACGGAGGAAACAGTATCAAAAATGGAAGTAGCCGAAAGAAATTTATTTGATGAGAGCAGTAATAGTGAAACGGAAGAAACGGAAAAATCCTGACGGCTTTTGGGATCGCCTCATAAGATATTTTGACCTGGACGATACGCGTAATTAAACACTAATCGATGCACACTTTCAGAGGAAACAACTGTTGAAACGATTAGATTAGAGACCTGCTTGTGTTCGTCGTTTGGATAGAGAATTAGTAGCAAAATTTTAGTGAATAATTTTCGTAACTGAATTTAATTTCTTTTTGAAAGATCATGTGCTTTAATATATTTACTTTTAATCATTTAATAATAAAATTCTAAATAGTATTTAAATGTATGTACGTCAATTTCTGTATTTGTGATTTCTTCTTACTCTTCTACCCTTTGGCAGCATGTTCGCAAGTCTGGCATCTTATATTTTTGCTTAAATTTATTTAAATGTAAATTTTTTTAATACTCTTGTTTTATAATATACTAATTGAATTTTTAAGTTGTTTTAGCTCAATTAATATGTTATTTTAATTAAGCTAACTTTATTATTAATTGTTAATTTAGTTATAAAAGTTAATTACAATGTTTGAAAGTTAAAAGATAAATTAAACAGAATGTTAAAATTAAATAAGAATGTTAAATTTTCTGATCATTAGGCATTGGACATTTTTAAACTAAAAATTTTTAAATCAGTGCTAAACATGTTACACTTTTATATTGGTATAATATTACGGTTTTCCAATTGGCACTAGAACTCTCAATTGGAAAACATCAGCAACTACTTGAACATCTTAAAGTGATCCATCGGTGGCAGCATCCGGAAACCTGAACACGACCTCATCGCCTGGACATCCAGCCTGGGAGCACCCTCGCACACGTAGCATATTATTTTATTATTAGAAAACACGAAGTTTATGAATTTATAAATTTAATTAGAATTTTTTTAAATTTACCGCGCACGTAAGTTGTGGTGGAAAAATGTATGAAAAAATCATTGGGAGGTGAAAAATAAATTAAGGCATGCCAATTCAAGCAATTTTATTCATTCGCTTTTATACGAATTTCTCTTAAGGATGAATTCATCACAATAATGTTGAAGAAATAAGTACGCAAAATATGTTATAAATTATGTAAATTATTCATATAAATGATGTAAACCATGCTCTACATATTTTTAATATGAATACCTAATATATTGAATTGAACTAAACTATTCAGGATAGAAATAAAACTTACTTAAATAATAACAGTAACTCAAAGTGGAGTTAGAAATTACCAAATAATAGTATTAGTTAACATTATTATTACGCATTATTATTATTATTATTACATTATTATTTACATTACAAAGTAAATTAAATTGACGTATTCTTTTATTAGCTTGTTATTTAAGTCACACCATTTCGGAAATTATTAAAACTGAGCACTAGAACTAAGATGTTCGGTTTTTTCCATATAAAATTTTTAAATTAATTTAAATTAATAATATTAATTAAATATTAATTTAAAGCGAATATAGAACTTATAAAGTATTTACAATGAGGTGTTATATTAAAACATTGGTACTAGAGCTTGAATAACTTGGTGTACGATTAGCAAATATGATGATTTAAAGCACAGTTCTGCACTTGGTTTCAGGTTAATGTGAATAAGTAATGCGCTAAATTCCTTTAAGTGAATTGTTTTTAGTATTAGTTTAATTTACTTTATCCTCTTAGGTAGAGTTATTTCTATTAAGCAAGTAATTTTTAATTTTTGAATCACTAACCTTACACGCAATATCGTTTCATTTGCATTTGTTTTGTTATATGTACAAAAGAAAAAGATTTTCGCTAATAAATTAATACTTATATCAAACAATATATAAATACAAAGCATATACACAAGTTGAACTATAAAAGTGTACATGAAATTTAATTCAACACTATATATCGATAACTAGGTTGGAATCTCAAAACAAAGGTGTTGGGATATGTAGACGGGATTGCCAAAAGGGTCTGAGGCTGAAAAGTTTTTTGGGAACGAAGTTTGCAATTCCAAGAATTGTTCTCATTTGTTTGGAAACGTAACTTCCGATTTCCAGGAATTTCAACTAACACTAACGCCAATCAGAGCTGCATTTTGCCCATCTGTCAGAAGTTTCCTATCTCGTTATCTCTGGTCGAGTCATAGATCGCGGACGAGCGCATTGTTCAGTGTCACTCTGTGCATTATTAATAAGTACACATCAAGAAAATCAGCTGCTGTGAGAAGTGGATCTGTCGTTCATCGAGGGTAAATGCACAGAGGACAAATAATTGTCACCCTGTGCATTTCAAAATGAAAGGCATCGCAAGTCAAGGGGCCAGTATTCTCACGCAACGCATAAACTCGCTCTCTTTTATAGCTTCTTGGTTTGGTATAATTCCGTCGTTTCGCTTGTAAATCAAGTTAGTGAGTAGTTGGTTGTATCAGAGATAAAGAGATAGGACACACCCATTTTATCACGCGAAAAAGTGATTTGACCTCTATTTTTTATGCATTGTTTACATCACGTACAATATACTTGAACTTGAGCCATATTGTTGTTATTGTTTACTTTCATCCAGTTTCCAGAAAAAGGCAACAACACGCTTCACCGCGCATAAACAAAAGTGGTGTGATCTCTGCAACGATTGTAACGGGGTCTCATAGAGCAGTATGTCCCTCAACTCAGTAAAACATTATATTTTAGATGCTTGAGAGACCAAAAAACAATACCCAATTTCCACACAATTATCTCCCTAGCCATCGTTGATCTATTTTTTAACAAACACGAAGTAAATTTTGTGAAAAAATCAATCAAAGTCCTCAGGCGATTCTACCATATTCACCAAACCTTTGACGCTTAAAGCCCAACTAACCTACTCGAGCCCATGTTTTTCATTGATGTTGACGCAAATACGCGTTTCCTCAGAAATAAGTACCAAATTCCAGCTAAATTTGTACCATTCTGTGATTGTATAGAGCGAATCCATGTGTATTAGTGCGAAGTGTCCTATCTCTTTATCTCTGGGTTGTATCGACCTTAAAGTCTAAAGCCATATGTTATGTAGCCTCCCGATATCTGAGGGTCGGTAATTACGTAAATTTTACGGTAAATTTTTTCTTTCCCTCAGTGACGGCGATCATACGTTATATAACCTCTCGCCCTCACTGATGGTGCCTCAAATATTTTCCTCGGCTTCAGGGCCGTTGATGGCAGTATAAATTATGTCAAATTTCTCGTATATTCCTTTAATCTTCTCAGTTGACGTTTCTTTATAAAATCCTTGTCAGTTTCCAACTTCGTTGTGAACGCGTAGTCATTCGTCGCTGATGCAAAACACTTGTCATCGAAAAACTGCACAGACTAGGATGCCTTAAACAAAAATTTTGTGAAGCCCCTTGTTACACTACAGATATCTAAGCCATAGAAGGGGAACCGGAGTTAAGTTACAGTGCTATTATAAATTCAGATACTACATTGAGAATTTTGTCGCAAAGCGTTCATCCCGCCGAGGCTCAAATACAGTGGTGGCATATAATGGATACCCCAAACTAAGGTGAACTCCGTCACCCGTCACGTCACGTTACACCGTTCGTAGGCCGGCAAACTTGGCGTCAGTCAATAAATATAAGGAAAAAGATACTGACTGAAAAGATAATAGACGTCGCGTCGTGACATAGACCGATTTGTCGGTTGCCAAAATCAGTGTATAAACAGGATTCACTATAAGAAGAGTTTGACATTAGGATTGGAGAGCCTATTGCAGCCGCTTCACAAATCTTGAATTCTTTAATATTTTAACATTTTAAACCTTAATATGTTTTACCATTTTATACTCCCCCAATCTTATTGTTGTAACTAGTGTCTTTTATAACATGTGGTAGTGAAGGCATGTTAAAAGAAAATCACTGCAAATTTAACATTTCTTCGAGATACTACGAATCGGAAGCCAGTGAAATTAGCGTTGCCGGCGGTACTATAACTTATTAGAATTGCACTGACATTCCGGATGTTGCCATTGTGGATCTATGCCCTAATTGTCGAAAAATTGCAAAAGTCGCTTATAAGTATCGTCCACGTAAGCCTTGTATAATATTTGCATAATATTTTTCTAATAGTCTTCCTGTTAGACGTGTTGCCTCGACGAAACGTAAAGAAACGAGTGCACATAGAGAATGAAAACTCTCATTTACATTCCTTGTAAACGCTACTTTTGAGGCAATAATAAATTTTTTGGTAGTTGACGATTAACGAGAACTTTGCAAATTCGATTAATGGAGTAGTAAAACACATATAGTTAATTTATTAAATTACTTATGGGTGTCTGATACTATTATAACGGAAGACGGATTGGATAGGTTGAGTTGCATAAAAGGGCGGAAACGGGAATGGAAAATTTATGGCAAGGCCAAAATAGAACCTATATGATTAGAGAGGAATAAGCAAAGGAAGAAAAAAGAAAGGCCGAAGGAACGGAGGAAGCAAACGAAAGAAAAAATCGAATAGGAATTATTATTTTATCATCGCCTATTTAGTTATTTAGTTATTAATTCAAAAAAAAGGTTACGATTTTTTTACTTGAGTTAATTTTAAACACGTAAGATCTCATTTTTTAAAAAACAATTATGGGTTTGTCAAAATATTTTCAACGTACCTTCGTACAGTAGAATGCTTTCAAGATCTCACCGAAATATGTTTTGGGAATTTGTAAAAGAGAACGACTATATCTCTAATATTTGAGACCTCTAGTTAAGATCTCCCTTTCGTTATTCTCCCGTCCTTCTCTCTGTAACACTCTTCCCAAGATTTCTTTCAATATATTACTTTAAACTCCGCATAGATTTTAATTCTAATTCATTAAACTGGTGTGAACTTAGCATAGGGCGAATTCAGCATAGGGCGAACTCACAAAAGCCCTTATTTTTATGGAAAAATTCCGCTGCAGGCTTTTGGGGATTAAATTTTCATATAAAAAACTATAAATTACTTATTAAAAACATATGTAAAATAAAACAAAACGACTTTAATTAGAAGAAAATGATACTAAGAGCAGCTCCGTACACTTTTCCTGTTTTAGATAGTTGCTGCCCAGCCGTACAGAGAGGAAGCATTATGGTTCATTAAAGGGTTCACAAAAACTTTAAATCACAAAAAGTTTTAACGAGACACATTACAAGAAAGAGGCAACAGTCCCCTGAATTAAATAAAGTACAATTTGTAAAAATCGACACGTTGGGAATTTTTTTATGAACGTTTGAATATACGCAATATTGATTCTAAAGGCTTCAAAATGTGGAACCATACAAAAACCTCAAATCGCAAAAAGTTTTAACGGGATATATTTTAAGAGAAAGATAACAGTCCCGTGAATTAACTACAGTACAATTTGTAAAAATCGACACGTTGGGAATTTTTTTATGAACGTTTGAATATAGGCAATATTGATTCTAAAGGCTTCAAAAGATGGAACCATACAAAAACCTCAAATCCCAAAAAGTTTTAACGGGATATGTTTTAAGAGAAAGATAACAGTCCCGTGAATTAACTACAGTACAATTTGTAAAAATCGACACGTTGGGAATTTTTTTATGAACGTTTGAATATACGCAATATTGATCCTAAAGGCTTCAAAAGATGGAACCATACAAAAACCTCAAATCGCAGAATGTTTCAACTGGATATATTTTCCGAAAAAGTTACCGTAATAAGAGTTCGAATATTTACAATTGCGATGCTATTAATGCTTTATTATTGGTTTTAAAATTTAAAATATTGGTAGTTCTTTTGCCACGAAGCATGTACTAATGGTCCATTTGTTAAATTTTAATAATTTTCACTGCATGATTTCAGGCAGTAATGAAAATGTTGCGGCGAAGGCTGAATAATTAAATGGCGTGTTGTCCTTCACAACACTGGATAAAGTAGCCAAAAGGTATGCTTTGGTTGAACTTATTCATTTGTTGAGATTCTAATAACGCAAACAGACAAAATTCTATCGGCAAAAGCATAGTAAATCTCAAAACCCGAAGTTGCAGAACAAAAGTAATAATGTCGATGGAATACGAGAAAAAAATTCATAGTACGGTAAGCTCTAGATAAATAAAACAAATTAAGGTAAGTAAAATATTGAATTGTTTATCGCAACGAAAATAATAACAATAACAGTGTTACTTTCGAATTTCATGTTTATTTGTTATTATTAATGAGAACACTATAATAATGAAACTTTTTAGAAAACTTAAAGTCCTCATGAATTTATATTTAATATAATATTTTATAAATATAATTTACATAGAACTTTATAAGAATAAGTAAAACAAATTAACACAGTATTATGTAGTTTGACGAAATAATATTGACATAAAATGTATTAATGTATTGTATATTATTATATATTGTATATTGGACAATGTATTTATAATATACAATACACTTACTTTAAAAGGAACGACAAATTTAATTTATACGGGCAGCAAACACAAAAATAAAAACCATGCAAATGAATAAAATTATATATAATACAAAATAACAGGAAATAATTACACATCAATTATATATACGTCCATACATGAGTAAAAATATTGCTACATTCTATTACTAAAAAGCTGATAATACCGAAGCGTATTTCCAAATATATCTGATACGCTTTTTGAAAAGAAAAACTTAATTCTAATTTTAAGTAAAAAAGTAAATATTTTCCTTCTCTAATTCTATCAGATCTATCGAAATCGAATTTGAATTAATAATAATGTGAGAGTTAATTTAATTTTCAAAAATTTGTACCAATTTTAAAGAATAAAATTTTTATCACAACAACGCCATGCCTTTTTCTAAGAGTGAGTGTCATGCAGTCTTACTCAGCACCACAAGAAATTGTGGAACCCCTCTACAGGTGTACTATTTTAAGAGGTCCAATTTATGATCTCGTTGCGTTTTTCCTATTAAAGAACTTTATTTAATATTACGTGTAAAATATATTATTCAATATCTCTTTAACAAACTTTTATACAGTCCGGTCTTCATTTTAGTTCCTCATGTTTTGAATTTTCCCTGTATCAAATATTTCTTTTATGTAAATTTCAATGGCGTTTAATTAATTGTTTTGTCTCCTTTAGGAGGAAGCTTCAAAAAGGCATGGCGTCTGCGATATATCTTATAAGGTGTATATATATATATATATATATATATATATATATATATATATATATATATATATATATATATATATATATATATATATATATATATATATATATATATATATATATATATATATATATATATATATATATATATATATATATATATATATATATATATATATATATATATATATATATATATATATATATATATATATATATATATATATATATATATATATATATATATATATATATATATATATATATATATATATATATATATATATATATATATATATATATATATATATATATATATATATATATATATATATATATATATATATATATATATATATATATATATATATATATATATATATATATATATATATATATATATATATATATATATATATATATATATATATATATATATATATATATATATATATATATATATATATATATATATATATATATATATATATATATATATATATATATATATATATATATATATATATATATATATATATATATATATATATATATATATATATATATATATATATATATATATATATATATATATATATATATATATATATATATATATATATATAT